>CM021110.1:211232758-211412065 GCA_007115665.2 Sequoiadendron giganteum | reverse complement strand
ATTCAACAACAATCTCTCCTTTATCTGTGAGTCGGGTAGAATGTAGAATCTTAGCCTTCTTTTTAGGCCTCTCCTGCTCAATTCCCTTCATCATATCCTCCCAATTGAGAGGTTGTGAAGGGGCTACTGCCCTCTTCTGCAAGTCCAATTTTAGCCATGTAGGAGCACTTGGAGCAGTAGTCATCATAGAGGAAGAGGGAGTAATAACTGTAGAAGGTGGCTGGATATTTACCTGGGATTGAGAGTCAACCCTTGCTTTCTCTTGTTGTTCTTGTAGTATATGCATTTGCACAAGCTTTTCAGCTTCTTCCCTATCCTTCTATTCTTGCATTTTCTTATCTTCCTCTTCTTTCCTCAACCTCTCTTCCTCCAACTGATTTCTCTCTACTTTTTCCTTTTCCAACCTTTCCTTTTCTAATTCTTCCTTCTCTATTCTTTCTCTTTCTAGAGCTTCCCTTTCCAATTTCTCTTTTTCTAAGGCCTCTAGTCTTTCCCTTTCTAACCTTTCTGCCTCCAAAGCCTTAAGTTTTTTGGCTTCTGCTTCTTCTTCTTTTTTTCTAGCTTCCTCTGCAAGTTTCAACCTAGCAACCAAGATTTCCTTTTCCCTTTGGTTCCTTGCCTTCTCCTCCTCAAGGTCATGGATCTTCTGTATCATTTCCAACTTGTCATTCTCTTCTTTGACCTTGAGTTCATGTTCTTGTTGCTTTCTTTGTCTCTCCATTTCATCAGCCGCTGCCTTGGCTTTACTTTGTCTAGTTTTTAATTGTCGCTGGTGAAGTATAACATCAATTTCCTTTTGTTTCTCCGCTACCGCCTTTGCATCAGAATTTCTTTTTGCATCTTCAAACAACTTCCATTGCTCTTCTTGTGTCAAAACCTGCTCAATATCCTCCTCTAGAGGCATGCTCTCTTGCATATATTTCTATGACAGAGTCTCATCTGAATCTGTCTCAACCTCCAGAATTTCCTCCTCCACTTCTTTTCCCTTGGCAGTTTCAGCCATGCTATGAAGAGCTCCTTCTTGAATTTCTTTACTCTTCTTCCTTGTAAGTGGGACTTGTGTAGATGACTCACCTAATGTGGGTGTCAAAACAACAGATCCTATTGGAACATCCCCTTCTTGCGTTTCCTTTTCATCCTCTGCTGCCTCAAGTTCTATTTCTTCGATGTCTGGAGGAAGGAATTCTAATGGTTCTTTGGGAGGCGTCTTTCTTTTGATCCTCCTATATCCCTTACCCTTTTTAGGGGTTGGTTCTTGAGGAGTCTGGGTTCTTAGCACTAACCATTGCACACTTCTATCCAACACTGTCCTTCCGATCCGCTTAATATCAATGGTTTCTTCAACATCCCAGTCAATTGGATCCAGGTTCTTGGTGCCAGTGTTCAAAGCTTCATAAGATGGATCCAACACAATTCCATCATCCACCAATGTGTTAGGAATGTTCTCTTTAACACCAAGTTTGGACATGAGTGCGATAGATAGCCTTTCATAGTTCTTCTTCTTTAAATCATACTCATCTTGCCGATCACTCCAAAAATCCTCTAGCAAATTGAAATGTCTGGTAAACACTAAAGGCAACAAGGCATACATCTTACCCTTTGGATCAAAACACTTACGAGCTGTGTATAAACCCAACTTCAATTGTATCAATTCATTATAAACCGCCTTTGCTCCTACCAAGTGTTGACAACCATACTCACCCAACTTCATGGGAAACTTATGACATCCGATTTTATGTTTGATCCCAAATCGAGCATTAACTCCAAGAGCCTGATATACAAACTCCATTAGTACTATCCTGTTATTACAACATCTTGGAAGCAAATGTGGATGGCCTTCAAAACCGGCCAACTTGAAGTATGTAAATTTGGGGTACTGGATGTACCAACATCCCCATTCAACAATGAATGCCATGGCTTCTTGACTCAACTGGTATACTGCATCTCCATTCAATTGGTTGATGATCACATATAAAAATGCATCATTGACTCTTCTGAAATGAGTCTTAGCAACTTGAAGAGACAATTGGTCATAGTGCTCCCATACCTTCTTCTGTCCATCCAAGGCTCCCATTATGCCCACTTTGTTTAAGCCTGGGAAAATCCCCAATCTTGCTACTGCATACACCACATAAGAAGTCATAAAGAAACACTTAGTGCTTTTGATGTTAGTCAGTTGATCATGGATAGCATTTGACACAATCATTGGCCAATCAAACTAATGGTTGCCTTGCAAGATTATTTGGATGAAAGGAAACATCCATTCCTTGAAGTGGAACGTATCCCTCTTCCCAAACACCCTGGACAACATCAGTATTAAATCCGATACTTCCTTCTTGAAATCTACCCTCTTAGGTTGGTGTGCAAGCTTTGATAGATATTTCTTTTCTGTCTTCAACCACTTTTTATTCAAATGAGACCTATTGGAGTTCTTATACTTACTATATTTCTCCAAGGCCTCTTCCTCATCCAACTGCACCAAGCTCTTAGGATCCAAGACATTAAATATACTTTGAAACATCTGAGGAGTAAGATCAATGATCACCCTATCTTGTGAATCCATGCATAGTCTTGTAGTAGGATTGTAGGCACTAGCTACTGTTAAGATCAACTCTGGGCACTGGACTGATAAAGGGAACACAGTAATATGTGCCAAGCCGGAATCAACAATCCTTTACGTCCTTCCTGTTAGATTTTCTTGTTCTGCAAAGGTTTCTCCATGTAACTCCTCAAAGTTGTACTGGCTCAAGTTTGTACCAGTGATGTCTGACCAGTCTGATTCCACCTAGCTCACCTTCACAACCAGACTCCTATGATTATACCTCAAGGTATAAGGCAGTTGTTCTGGCTTTAACTTCTTTGGTTTTGGTGCTGCCTTTGATGTTCTTGCAGGCTGGTTCCTTCGAGTAGCTTCCCCTGATGTTCTTGACATCTTTCAACTTTCTTGCAAGCAAAACCTCTAATTAGATCTTTAGATATCATCATAAAACATGCTTTAAAAACCATGCCTTTCATATATGCACCGGAGGTGGAACCAGGCAGAAACACAACCTAAAACAATCTCTTTTACAATACTGCCGGACTCGGAGCCAAAACCGATATAGATATTTCACTAATAATGAACGGGCTCGGAGTCAGAATTGGGGAGGTGATCGGAACCGGGATCGGAATGAAAAATGGATTTGGTTTTCTTCAAATTTTTATTTTTCCATATTTTATTTCCATTCTGCCTCCACTTCCGACTTGGTCATCGTTATTTCGACAGAAGACATCTTTATTACGTGGAGCCAGAAACAGGATGAAATTGGAATCGATACCTTTGGAAAAACATAATTCTCCGGTCCAAGATCGATTCTGATCCCATCTCCGCCTAGGTTGACCATGAGATCATCAAAGGTTTTATCAATTTAACCTATAATTACATGATTAAAACCAAGGTTGTATTAAATGAAAAGAGGCTTTAAAAACACTATACTCATATGACCATGGGGAACGATTGAATTTTAGGGCATCATATTTTAATCATTTAAATGTGCTCACAGAAACCTACAAAACCCTAATCTAACAAACACGATAAAAACTAGGGCATGGATTTTAAACCTTGCCATTTTACCCGATTGAATGTGCGACAAAACCCTAAGAAAAAAACAAAATTCAACTAACCTTAACTCATTGTAAATCTCTAATCTACCTCACTGTAAATTTCTAATCCAACTAATCACCATTTAAAATCTAAATTTAATCTTACTTACTGCAAATCCAAAATAGCACGACGCAATCAGGACTAAAATGTGAAAGCGACCATGCCCTAAAATAGAAAGAACTAAAAATAAAAGCAAAAAGAAACGAGGAATCAACCAGACAAACAAAATAAAGCACCCATTCAAACAAGCATG
This sequence comes from Sequoiadendron giganteum, assembly GCA_007115665.2. Classification (NCBI taxonomy): domain Eukaryota; kingdom Viridiplantae; phylum Streptophyta; class Pinopsida; order Cupressales; family Cupressaceae; genus Sequoiadendron; species Sequoiadendron giganteum. The sequence goes on along the minus strand of CM021110.1, from coordinate 211,408,169 downwards.
CCAAGAATCATGAATTTTTTAAAAACGAAGAACAAAAAGACATGATTCCAAACATGGGAAAATATATACAAAAAAAATGCAACAGTTAACAAACGAAGAACAACAATAATAAAACCCTATCTTGAACACAACAGAACCCTACTAACCTTCTGAACTAATTCGCACACAATAATCTTCCTCTTCTCTGATCTTTTTGCTCAAATGAACTCTGCCACTGCTCTTTCGTGCTCCTAAATCTCTTAACAATGATAATAATGATTCATTTAATCCCTAATGAAGGTAAAAAATGAGAATTTCTACCTACTCGAGCAATTGTCATTAATGCATTAAAACACAGTTAAGGTGGAGTCAGAACTAAAAGAGAACCAACACTTCACAACATTACGACTTCAATCAAAAAGTCAACAATCCAAAAAAATGGCGGGGGCGGATCTAAAATGGAAACTGATTCAAAACCTTTTAAGAAATTTCCAAACTTCATTCCAATTCCGGTTCCGAGTCCACCAAATAAACACAAAACAAAACCAAACACAAAAAGCAAAACAAAAGACCGACATAATAAAACTAAACAAAAGGACTTAGACCAAAACCAAAAGTCGAAAAGCGAAAGCGGGGAAGGAATCGATTATGATTTTGCAATTTTTTGATAATGACCAACTTAACACCCACTCCGGCTCCAGGTCCACTGATGAAAAAACAAAAGACATAAATGAAAGACTATCGGGATGGGAACCAAAAAAGTTTCAAAAGAACTTTTAGAACTCGATTCCGACAGAGAAACCAAAGAAAAATAAAGTATTGGCAAAACAAAACTCCAAACTTTGTTTCAAAAACAACTAAGTATAAAAATAACAAAGGGGGACCCATTTTGACCAAGGCAAAAGATGGGGTGGTTATGCAAGGCATAACAAATGGCGAATAGGCTAGAAAAATGGTTTACCCATTTTCAAGATACCCAAAGAAAATTTCAATCACCCAAAAACTCTTTGACTTATAAACACTTTAACTTGAATAAGATCAGATATTTTTAGGATAAGTTTGAGCTGGAATCTCAGATGTATGTGCTCATGAGTTTTTTCTAAATCTGAGTGTGTGCTTATATTGTGCATCATTATTTGTAGATACTTTATCTGTTTGTGAACAACTATACCTAAGATTCAAGCTACATAGGTTGAGTCCTTTAGCTATTGTGCAGTAAAATCCTGGGTATTGCTCCGCTGCCAGACAGGCATCCATAGCCTCGATGGAGATACCTCTAGTTCTCACAAAGCATTGCTCTACTACCAGATAGGCATCCATAGCCTCAATAGAGATACTTGATTACCCACTTGATATTTGAGCTTGCTTCTTCTTTCTTTCTTTTCTCTCTCTTCTCTCTTTTTTTTACTTCACTTGTGGAAATTCTTTTATGCATCTGTCTCAAATACTTAGATTCAATGAATCTAAAATGTGGGTTGAGAACTACAATGGATTTCGTGAGTCTTGGAATCGGATTTTTCACTTGAATCAAAGGTAGAGTCATTCTAAAACAAATAGGTAATTACTCATGCAGTTGTTTTTCTAATTTGGTGACAAATCTTTGATCACAATTCATGAGATATTCACATTATATCTTCTATCCTTAATAACTTTTCCAAGCCAAACTAGAATGATCATAAAACATAAGTTTCAGAATGAAATCCTTTTCAATGATTATGATGAGAATACCTAAACCAATTTCTCTCCTAGTACCAGTAGTATAATTTGAATAACAACCCCCTAACTTGAGATGAGCAAAATGAGAATCCCCAACGAAACAAGACAAAACAAAACAAACAAACAAACAAAACAAAGAAAGAAAACAAAAAACAAAACAAAAACCAAAAACCAAAACTAAAAACTAAAAACTAAAACCTAAACAAAAACTTAATTACATATGATAAAATATAGTACATTTTTTTTTCAAAACATCAGACCTTCTATGCACCAAAATAGTGCTTGAAAAACTGACCATTAAATGGTAATGGAATAGGCTCTCCTGTTAAGGTACTCAAATGAAAAGCATTCTCGACTAAGATTTCAGCCACTTGATAAGGACCTAACCAAAGTCTATCAAACTTCTGGTGATCTCCCTTCTTTGCTCTAGCCTTATCCCATAATAACACAAGATCTGATATTCTAAAGGCTTTTATCTTGGCTCTTTTGTCAAACCAGCATTTGACAACAACCTGATGTTTAGAGAATTGCTGCAGAGCAGCATCTCTTTGTTCTTCCATGTTTAATAAATTAAGCAGTCTAACCTCAATCCTATCATCCTTCTTATAAAACTCCTACATAAACTTCAGAACAGGTATTTGAAAATGAATGGGGAAGATTGGATCTTGGCCATAAACTAACTTAAAAGGTGAATTCCCTAGGGTTGTTTTAATTCTGGTTCAATCTTCCCATAAGGCAAATCTCAACTAGGTGTGCCAGTCCCTAGGGTTACTTTCTAACAACTTTTTTATAACTTCCAGTAAGTTCTTGTTTGTGGACTCAACCAATCCACTCCCCTGAGGGTAATAATTGGAAGAATATTTCAAAACAATTTTATGTTCATAGGCCCATGAAATGAACTCAGTAGAGGAAAAAGCAGAGCCGTTATCACATACCAAAGCAAATGGAACTCCAAACCTGGTTGTGATGTTCTCTCTCAGAAACTTGATGACCACCTCCATGGTACTATTCTTGCAAGGCAGGGCCTCCATCCAATGTGTGCAGTAATCTATTGTAGTCAAGATGAATTTATGACCTGCAGAAGAATTTGGATTAATTACACCTATAAAATCAAGTGCCCATTGGGCAAATGGCCTTACCTCATATACCGGTTGTAGGGGCATTGTAGGATTTCTTTCTCTAGATGTATAAATTTGGCATACATGACAAGTCCTGCAGTGTTGATGTGCATCTCTAAAAAAATAAGGCCAATAATAGCTTGATCTTAAAATCTAATGAGCCAAAGCATCAGCCGATCCATGTCCTGTCCCATGCCTTCCATGAAATTCAGAAATAGCATGCTTTGCTTCTTGCTGATTCAAACAACGTAGATAGATTCCTTGAAAATTCTTCCTATAGATTGATCCCCCTTTGAGCATGTAACGGGCGCTCTTCATCCTCAATGCTCTCCTTTGAGTAGCATTCATTCCTTTTGGACACTTTTTATTGAGGAGGAAGAAAACTAAATCTGTATACTAGGGATCCTTTGTGAATGATTGAATCGTGTATTGTTGACAAGTGATATTTCTGTCCACATCAGCCATTGCTTTTGACAATCCTTGGCCTTGAACAAGTTTCATTGGGTGAATTTCCAGGTCAAATTCTTGTAAAATGGCCATCCATTTTCCTCTTCATTCCCCTAGTTCACTTTGTATCAGAAGAGATTTCACAGTTGGATCTGGAACTATGGCCATCACTTGACTTCGGATTATGTAGTGCCTGAACTTCTTCACTACTCGCACCAATGCAAAGGCTTGTTTTTCTATTGATGAATACCTTACTTCTGCTTCTTAAATGGAGAGCTCATAAAAGCTATAGGCCTCTCCTCATTCTGTTCTCTTCTCTGTGTCAAAACTGCTGCACATGAATGTTCAAAAGCAAAAGAATAAATGTAGAGGGGTTTTTAATAATCTGGGCTTGTCAAAACAAGTGCCTCAGATATAGATTGTTTGATCTGCATGAAATCAGACTTAGCCTCTTCACTCCATTCAATTTTAGTATCCTTCTTCATCATCTCATGGAGGGGTTTGATAATCTCTGCAAACCCTGTTATAAATTTCCTAACAAAATTGATCCTTCCAAAGAAAGACCTCATTTCCTTCTTGCTACCTGGCTTTGTCAATTTTAAGATGGCCTCTAATCGATCTGGATCTATGGATATCCCTTCCTCAGATATAATGTGACCTAGGAGCTTCCCTTCAAAGACTCCAAATACACACTTCTTTGGGTTGAGAGAAGCACCATAACTTATACATTTCTTTAGCACCTTTTCCAGGTCAGCAGCATGATCTTCTCTATTTTTAGAGAAGATGGTCAAATCATCAACATAGATGATTATACATTTCCCTATCAGATCCTTAAAAGCTACATCCATCACTCTTTGAAAAGTAGCACCAGCATTGATTAGACCAAAAGGCATCCTTCTGTAGGAAAATGTGCCCCACTTTGTAGTGAAAGAAGTCTTCATCTTATCCTCATGACTTACCAGTACCTGATTGTATCTTGAATACCCATCCAAGAAAGACATCATTTGAGATCCATTAACTTTTTGCAATACTTCATCAAGGGAAGGTAATGGATAGTTGTCCTTCTTAGAGGCCTTGTTTAAATTTTTGAAATCCACACATAATCTAATTTCACCATTCTTCTTCCTTACCGAAACTAGATTAGCCACCCAGGTAGAGTGTCTAACTGGAAAAATTATTCTTGCATCCAAAAGCTTATGTACTTCTCTCTGGATCAGAGGCTCGATTAATGCATTGACCAGGCATTGGTTTTGGCAAAATGGCTTAGCTTCTGGCTTGAGATTAATTGTATGTGTGATCATAGATGTATCAAAAGTTTCAAGTCATCATAGCTCCGAGCAATTGCTTCAATATTCTGCTTCAAGACCTTGATTATCTCATCCTTTATTTCCTAGGGACAAGTCTTCCCTATGAAAACATTCCTTTCTGGGCCCGAGTGAGTCAAATTAACAGATTCATACTTACCTCCCTTACTCTTTGTAGGCATTCTTTGATAAGCTTGTGGATCTGAGTCAAATATTCTTTCTAATGCTATCATCCCTTTTGGGATGTTATTGCTCTTTAAATCTAGTATCCCTTCTGGATTGTCACTTTCTAGATTCCAGTCTCCCTGATCTCTGTCAGAATCATCAATTATCTACCCCTCAAAAACATCAGAATTTGCCAAGAAAGCCAATATATGTTGATCATCATTAAATACCTGGAAGTGTTTGACATTATCAGGAATTGCTAGGACCGAAATCAACTCCACTAAAAACCTCTTCAGATTTGAGTCTTGCATAGGCTCTAATGTACTAGCAGCAACAGCAAGAGCATCTATGATTTGGTTAGCTTCCCTTGGGATGAGAGTAATCCCAAAAGCATCAAAATCTTCTATTAAATTCCAAACCCGGTTTCTGTATGTAGCCAATCTTTTGTTATGGCATGTGTACTGGCTACGTACCTATTTCACAATGACCTCAGGATCTCCCATTACTGTAAGAGAAGTTACCTTCTTCTTATGAGCAAGCATAAGCCCTCTTGCAAGTGCCTTGTATTTAGCCACATTGTTAGTGGAACCGAACTGCAATCTATAGGAAGCAAAATAAGTCTTTCCTTTCAGATTGGTTAGTTCAATCCTTGCTCCACTTCCTACTTTAGATTTAGAACCATCAAATTTAAGAGTCCATAACTGGTCTTTGGATAGGAGCTCTTTCCTTTTAGGAGCAATAGGGGATGACTCACCTAAAGGGTGTGGTGGCTTGGAATTTTACAGTTTGTCAAAATTTAACTTGGGATAAAGTTCAGCTGAGGATTTTTCTATGTTTTCAGCCTATTCAACAACTACTCCCTGCATACCCTCTTGGGTTAAGTTGCAATCCAACTCATTTCTCATCAATGCCTTAGGTATGGGCAAAGTATTTGGGGCAGGTGTCTCAAATTACAACTGGGATACCTTAATCTCCCTTTGAACTTTAGAACAAACAACCTAAGTTTGTTCTTCTTATGAAAGACCTTCATGTTGAGAAAGACTAGCCTGTGTAAGAATAGTTACATCCTTAACTTGGAAATAAAACTCATTGGTGGGAGTTTGGGCTTATTTCTCTTGACACACCTATTGAGGCTGATCTATATGACTTAGAATATCTATGCATGATTGACATGTCAACTCTAAATGGTTTTGATAGTGAATCTTGCACCATTTAGGGAGTAATAAACTACTCAAGTCAGTTTCTGCTCCTAAAACCAGCCTATCTTGTTGCAATTTCCTTATTAAAACCTACTAGTTGATGCAGATCATCGGGTCACTATGATCTAAGGGTAATGTATCATCAAGATTAATTATAGAGAAAGTAAGAACCTCCTCTTCTTTGTAAACACCTATCTCAGTTTCAAATAATGCTACTTCATTTGAAGCATCATATTCTGTGATCATGTGTTTGAGCCTAGGTTCACTTTCAATTCTTATCTATGTGACAACTCCTTTCCATGGTAACCACATGTATGAGAAATCCAAGGACAGATATCCACCTATACTATTCATTAGCTCTCGACTTAGAAGCATCCCATATGTTTCTGGGATATCAACAACCTGAATATCTATATAGGTCTGGATCCTTAGGTCTGATCCAACCTGCACATGCATGTTCTTCAACTCACCTACAACATTGACTTCAGTTTTATCCAATTGAGTCACTTTTTTATTGGTTGGAATAGGACTCAATCCTAACTTTTTACAAATCGAAAAAGGCATGACATTTCCTGATGCTCCAGAATCTAACAAGCAATTGTGTAGATTCTTTCCAAAGATTCTCAAACTTAACAAGAAAGGTGGGTTACTGGTCTTACCTTTATACATAGTTGCATTTGTCTCCTTTGCGAGAGTCACTTTACCTTTCCCTTTTAGGCAATTTGCTTCTTCCAAAGCTTTTAATACTACCTTCCATTGAGCTGGGCACCACTTCATGATGTCAAAGAAAGACAGTGATGTCTTATGCCTTTGTAATTCTGCAATAAAATCAAACTCCAAATCATTCCTAACTTGATATTTAGGAAAGGGAGGCAGATTACCTCTATTCTGAGAATTAGAAGGTCCCTTTGGTGGAGGTGGATTGTTATCTGCATTCTGATTTGGTGGAACCATGTTGTTAGGGGGTGCAGATGTAGTGAATGGCCCTTTATTTTGATTCCTTAGAAAGTTACCACCTTTATATTGGAATGCTTGAGCATCATAGACATCTTCCTTTGGCTCATTATCCCCTTGCATGGTGAATTGATATTTTTTTTCAATGGTTTCATAAGTCATGGCAGTGCTGACTGGCCCATTGTCATGATTGGAATTTCCGACTGGAGGATGGGCATCAGCCTGTGCAATTTTTACAATTTTCTCCATTTCTGGGCAATTAACCTCAGAATGTGTTGTTGTATCATGCAGCCTACACCAATTGGTCATAAAATTCAAATCAACAACATTAGCAGTATGTGGCCTTTCCTCACCTATTTGATAATTATGGGGAACTCCCCCGTTGTTAGGCCCAGTATTCCATTGCCTATTGTTGTTGTTGTTGTTGTTATTATTGAACCTCTTATTGTATCCTTTGTTTTGATTTTGATAATTTTGATTTGAGGAGTTCTGACCCTGGAAATTCTGATTGGTGTTCTGATTTTGGTTTTGATTAGAGTAATTTCTCTGAGTGTTATACCCTCCCTGATTGTTATAATTTTGGTTTTGATTATTGGGAGGATTTTGTTTGGGTTGTGCCATATCATTTGACATCTGAGAGAGAGTCTTCTTAAGAGTCTCTACCTCACTTGTGAGTTGAATAGTTTTTTCATTCTGCACATTTTGGATTATGGCTGGGGAATAGACATGGGTTGATCCTCCCCTTGTTGTGGTTGATTTTGAGGTTGATGGGAGTGATCTTGCATACCATTTCCAAAGAAAGGCACAGTAGGTGGAGCTTGTAACTTTGATAGAGGTCCATATTGGGAATAAGACATCCCTAGGACAGTATTGTATAACGGTGGATTAGGCATCTGATAATTCATTGGAGGAAGAGTTGTTCCTAACCCTCCAGATTGTAGACTTATCTGCTATTGTAATTTGATAGCTATATGATAAATCTTAGACAGTGAGTCAATCTCAGCAGGTTGATAAGTTCTTTGCAAGAATGATCCAATCAAAGGATCAACAACTCTCAGATATGCCTGTATGGCCATAGCCTCTAGCACTAAGTAAGGCTCTTGTAGCCTACGATACATCCTTTGAAACCTAGTGTTGAACAAGGGCAGTGGTTCATGATGTTCCTTTCTAATGGTGGAAAACTGGTGATATAATATTACAGGGTCTACATAAACCCTAAATTGATTAATAAAAGTATTTTCTAAATCTGTCCAACCCAGAATAGATCCTTGGGGCAGATTTAGATACCAATTATATGCCATATCTCCTAAATAGTAAGGGAATAATCTACATACCACATCTTGATGAGCAACCTGAGCTCATGTGCAAGCATCTTTTAATGCCTGTATATGTTCCTTAGCACTTCTCAATTCTCCATGCATGTATTTCAGATAGAACTTCTCTAGGTTCTTTGGTAAATCATGGAATCCCCTAGGAATAGTCCCTAAGGGAGAGGGCTTATTCAAAAAGTAAGCCATTGGTGGGATGGGTTGAGTAGGTGGTAATACAAGCTGAATTGGTGGAGACTCGGGCCTAATTGGAGGTGGTGATGTAGGTTGAATTGGTGCTGGTGTAGGTGGATTTGGTGGAAATCCAGGTGGAGTAAGCAGTGGTGGCAGCGTAGGTATCAAAACCCTACGAGCATGAGGTATTGGTCTAACCGGGGTTTGCAATTCTTGTAAAGGTTCAGGTCAGTAGAGTATCTCAAAATCCTTCCATATTTCTTCGGTGAGAAAGACACTATGTGAGCCAGCTTGAATTTTCAGGCCCTCCTTCTAGCACCAATTTTTGTTGATGGTGAAAATGACACAAACAATGTTAAAACATAATATTTCTACTCTATTTCTCCTAAAAAAGAAAGACATGTAGTAGCCAAACTCCCAAGGTCTTGGTAGTTGGTTCTCAACTATCTCGTGTCACTCAATCGATTCATGCAATTGTAATATTCAAGGGGCACGTGCTGGTAACAAAATATTCAAGTGATGACTCATTTTACCGAACTATTTTAGTAAATCAATGGGGTTTCAAACAAAACAAAAAGATAGATCAAAGGGGTAAACCAGTAAGTATGAATCAAATTTATCTAGCATTAGATAGATTATAACTTATTAGCCTTATCAAATAAAACAACTCAATTGTAATACCATATTCCGTAAAAACCTGTAATTCTATTAACTATAAAAAAATATTAAGTACAAAGTATCTCTATAATCCCTACAAAATTCTATCTCCTAAATCAGGTAAGCCAATCCTATTCTCAATTAGCCGACCTTTACAATATGATACCCACAGGGTATTTATAGATTATAAAAAAAGTTTGAACTTCACTTCCATTTTAGGTTATCCACCTTTTTAGGAACAACAACTTTCTTGGAAACTCAGATTGATTTGATCTTGAGTTCTTACATTAAACATTTAGTTTAACTGGAGAATAGAAAAATAGAAGAAAAATATGTCATGCACCTCAACTATCAGGGTTGCATGCAACATGCAAAGAAGAAGGAAATAATGCATGCAAGATATTTATGCATGTGAAGCTGGATCTGCAATGAACTCATCATAATTGGCAAAGACTTGCTGTAATGTATCTATTTCTGGCCCATCGACCCAACTATCTTCAAATTTGATTTGATCCAATTCTACTGCAGCAAACTCCCTCATACCTTTTACCTTTGTCAATTCTCTTCCAGTAGGTTTTATTTCTTCTTTGATATCCACTAACCGATCCAACATCAAATATCCATCATCATCTCCCTTCTGCATCAGTCCTCTGAATCTTTCATCCCATTTCTCTTTTATTTGACTCAAAGGCATGCCTTCTTTTGTAAATGTGTTTACATCTACAATAATAGCAATGACCACTTTCAGCTCTTCCAATTGCTCAGTCAAATTATTAACAGCCTCCTAGATCTCATCCTTATGTTTACACAAGAGGCTAGTTCTAAAACAGAGTATATGAGAGGTTTTTTCAATAAAATCTTTATTCTCCTCCTCAAGTATGGACTGTTCAAGAAGAGTAGCTAAAGGTAATGCATTAACCTTCTCCAATTTCTGATTGTATTCTTTATACTCTTCTTCTTGTTTCTCCAATGCTTCAATGTATTGATGCATCTCTTTTATTAACCCTTCTGTGTCCTTGCAGGCTTCAAAACCTTCAACCAAAACTTCACCCACTTCTCGGTTTAACTTGTCTACCCATCAGTCGACCATCTCCGCTTTGCCTTTTACCTACACCAAATCATCTAACTCCTTTTTGGTTAACAAAATAGGAGTCTCAATGGTCATTACCTGTTGTGATCTTGGAGAGGAAATACTCTTCAAGTATGAATGTAGTTGATCCAATTGAGCCTTAAGCTCATCCTTCTTTTGTTTATTCTTGATCATTCTTGACTTGGTTGTTGAAGCCACCACATCAATCAAGTTCATTTGTTGATTCCTAGTGAGCCTTCCCAAGTTGATAGTAATCAATTGATAATTTGTTAGCTGCATGTCCCCTACCTCCTTTTCTGTCATTGGCATGGCACATTCAGCAACAATCTCTTCTTTATCTGTGAGTCGGGTAGAATGTAGAATCTTAGGCTTCATTTCAGGCCTCTCCTGCTCAATTCCCTTCATCATATCCTCCCAATTAAGAGGTTGTGAATGGGTTACTACCCTCTTCTGCAAGTCCAATTTTAGCCATGTAGGAGTACTTGGAGCAGTAGTCATCATAGAGGAAGAGGGAGCAATAACTATAGAAGGTGGCTGCATATTTACCTGGTATTGAGAGTCAACCCTTGCTTTCTCTTGTTGTTCTTGCAGTATATGCATCTGCACAAGCTTTTCAGCCTCTTCCCTATCCTTTTGTTCTTTCCTTTTCTTATCTTCCTCTTCTTTCCTCAACCTCTCTTCCTCCAACTGATTTCTCTCTACTTTTTCCATTTCCAACCTTTCCTTTTCTAATTCTTCCTTCTCTATTCTTTCTCTTTCTAGAGCTTCCCTTTCTAACCTTTCTGCCTCCAAAGCCTTAAGTTTTTCAGCCTTTGCTTCTTCTTCTTTTTCTTTCTTAACTAGCTCTTCGGCTTCTTTTTCCTTTTGTAATTGTTCTGCACCTTCTTCCTTTTGGTGAACTTCCTTTGCAAGTTTCAACCTAGCAACCAAGATTTTCTTTTCCCTCTGATTCCTTGCCTTCTCCTCCTCAAGGTCATGGATCTTTTGTATTAGTTCCAACTTGTCATTCTCTTCTTTGACCTTGAGTTCATGTTCTTGTTACTTTATTTGTCTCTCTATTTCATTAGCTTCAGTCTTGCCTTTACTTTGTCTAGTTTTTAGTTGTTGCTAGTGACGTATAGCATCAACTTGTACCTTAGCATCAATTTCCTTTTGTTTCTCCGCTGCTGCCTTTGCATCAAAATTTATTTTTGTATCCTCAAATAGCTTCCATTGCTCTTCTTGTGTCAAAACCTACTCAATATCCTCCTCTAGAGGCATATTCTCTTGCATATCTTTCTCTGACAGAGTCTCATCTGAATCTGTCTCAACCTCCAAAATTTCCTCCACTTCTTTTCCCTTGGCAGTTTTAGCCATGGTATGAAGAGCTCCTTATTGAATTTCTTTACTCTTCTTCCTTGTAAGTTGGACTTGTGCGGATTACTCACCTAATGTGGGTGTTGAAACAACAGATCCTACTGGAACATCCCCTTCTTGTGTTTCCTCTTCATCCTCTACTGCCTCAAGTTCTATTTCTTCGATGTCTGGAGGAAGGAATTCTAATGGCTCTTTTGGAGGTGTCTTTCTTTTGATCCTCCTGTATCCCTTACCCTTTTTAGGGGCTGGTTCTTGAGGAGTCTGGGTTCTTAGCACTAACCATTGCACACTTCTATCCAACACTATCCTTCTGATCCGCTTAATATCAATGGTTTCTTCAGCATCATAGTCAATTGGATCCAGGTTCTTGGTGCCAATGTTTAAAGCTTCATAAGATGGATCCAACACAATTGCATCATCCACCAATGTGTTAGGAATGTTCTCTTTAACACCAAGCTTGGACATGAGTGCGACAGATAGCCTTTCATAATTCTTCTTCCTTAGATCATACTCATCTTGCCAATCACTCCAAAAATCCTCTAGCAAATTGAAATGTCTGGTAAACACTGAAGGCAACAACCATACATCTTACACTTTGGATCAAAACACTTACGAGCTATGTATAAACCCAACTTCAATTGTATCAATTCATTACAAATCACCTTTGCTCCTACCAAGTGTTGACAGCCATACTCACCCAACTTCATGGGAAACTTATGACATCCGGTTTTATGTTTTATCCCAAACCGATCATTAACTCCAAGAGCTTGATATACAAACTCCATTAGCACTATCCTATTATTGCAGCATCTTGGAAGTAAATATGGATGGCCTTCCAAACTGGCCAACCTAAAGTATGTAAATTTGGGGTACTTGATGTACCAACATCCCCATTCAGCAATGAATGCCATGGCTTCTTGAATCAAGCGATATCCTGCATCTCCATTCAATTGGTTGATGATCACATATAAAAATGCATCATTGACTCTTTTGAAATGAGTCTTAGCAACTTGAAGAGACAATTGGTCATAGTGCTCCCATACCTTCTTCTGTCCATCCAAGGCTCCCATTATGCCCATTCTGTTTAAGCCTGGGAAAATCCCCAATGTTGCTGATGCATACACCACATAAGAAGTCATAAAGAAACACTTAGTGCTTTTGATGTTAATCAGCTGATCATGGATAGCATTTGACACAATCATTGGCCAATAAAATTGATGGTTGCCCTGTAAGATTATTTGGATGAAAGGAAACATCCATTCCTTGAAGTGGAACGTATCCCTCTTCCCAAACACCCTGGACAACATCAGTATTAAATCCGATACTTCCTTCTTGAAATCTACCCTCTTAGGTTGGTGTGCAAGCTTTGATAGATATTTCTTTTCTGTCTTCAACCACTTTTTATTCAAATGAGACCTATTGGAGTTCTTATACTTACTATATTTCTCCAAGGCCTCTTCCTCATCCAACTGCACCAAGCTCTTAGGATCCAAGACATTAAATATACTTTGAAACATCTGAGGAGTAAGATCAATGATCACCCTATCTTGTGAATCCATGCATAGTCTTGTAGTAGGATTGTAGGCACTAGCTACTGTTAAGATCAACTCTGGGCACTGGACTGATAAAGGGAACACAGTAATATGTGCCAAGCCGGAATCAACAATCCTTTACGTCCTTCCTGTTAGATTTTCTTGTTCTGCAAAGGTTTCTCCATGTAACTCCTCAAAGTTGTACTGGCTCAAGTTTGTACCAGTGATGTCTGACCAGTCTGATTCCACCTAGCTCACCTTCACAACCAGACTCCTATGATTATACCTCAAGGTATAAGGCAGTTGTTCTGGCTTTAACTTCTTTGGTTTTGGTGCTGCCTTTGATGTTCTTGCAGGCTGGTTCCTTCGAGTAGCTTCCCCTGATGTTCTTGACATCTTTCAACTTTCTTGCAAGCAAAACCTCTAATTAGATCTTTAGATATCATCATAAAACATGCTTTAAAAACCATGCCTTTCATATATGCACCGGAGGTGGAACCAGGCAGAAACACAACCTAAAACAATCTCTTTTACAATACTGCCGGACTCGGAGCCAAAACCGATATAGATATTTCACTAATAATGAACGGGCTCGGAGTCAGAATTGGGGAGGTGATCGGAACCGGGATCGGAATGAAAAATGGATTTGGTTTTCTTCAAATTTTTATTTTTCCATATTTTATTTCCATTCTGCCTCCACTTCCGACTTGGTCATCGTTATTTCGACAGAAGACATCTTTATTACGTGGAGCCAGAAACAGGATGAAATTGGAATCGATACCTTTGGAAAAACATAATTCTCCGGTCCAAGATCGATTCTGATCCCATCTCCGCCTAGGTTGACCATGAGATCATCAAAGGTTTTATCAATTTAACCTATAATTACATGATTAAAACCAAGGTTGTATTAAATGAAAAGAGGCTTTAAAAACACTATACTCATATGACCATGGGGAACGATTGAATTTTAGGGCATCATATTTTAATCATTTAAATGTGCTCACAGAAACCTACAAAACCCTAATCTAACAAACACGATAAAAACTAGGGCATGGATTTTAAACCTTGCCATTTTACCCGATTGAATGTGCGACAAAACCCTAAGAAAAAAACAAAATTCAACTAACCTTAACTCATTGTAAATCTCTAATCTACCTCACTGTAAATTTCTAATCCAACTAATCACCATTTAAAATCTAAATTTAATCTTACTTACTGCAAATCCAAAATAGCACGACGCAATCAGGACTAAAATGTGAAAGCGACCATGCCCTAAAATAGAAAGAACTAAAAATAAAAGCAAAAAGAAACGAGGAATCAACCAGACAAACAAAATAAAGCACCCATTCAAACAAGCATGCCAAGAATCATGAATTTTTTAAAAACGAAGAACAAAAAGACATGATTCCAAACATGGGAAAATATATACAAAAAAAATGCAACAGTTAACAAACGAAGAACAACAATAATAAAACCCTATCTTGAACACAACAGAACCCTACTAACCTTCTGAACTAATTCGCACACAATAATCTTCCTCTTCTCTGATCTTTTTGCTCAAATGAACTCTGCCACTGCTCTTTCGTGCTCCTAAATCTCTTAACAATGATAATAATGATTCATTTAATCCCTAATGAAGGTAAAAAATGAGAATTTCTACCTACTCGAGCAATTGTCATTAATGCATTAAAACACAGTTAAGGTGGAGTCAGAACTAAAAGAGAACCAACACTTCACAACATTACGACTTCAATCAAAAAGTCAACAATCCAAAAAAATGGCGGGGGCGGATCTAAAATGGAAACTGATTCAAAACCTTTTAAGAAATTTCCAAACTTCATTCCAATTCCGGTTCCGAGTCCACCAAATAAACACAAAACAAAACCAAACACAAAAAGCAAAACAAAAGACCGACATAATAAAACTAAACAAAAGGACTTAGACCAAAACCAAAAGTCGAAAAGCGAAAGCGGGGAAGGAATCGATTATGATTTTGCAATTTTTTGATAATGACCAACTTAACACCCACTCCGGCTCCAGGTCCACTGATGAAAAAACAAAAGACATAAATGAAAGACTATCGGGATGGGAACCAAAACAAGTTTCAAAAGAACTTTCAGAACCCAATCCTGTTCCGGTTCTGATTTTGAGAGAGAAACCAAAGAAAAACAAAGTATTGGAAAAACAAGACTCCAAACTTTGTTTCAAAAATAACTAAGTACAAAAATAACAAAGGGGGACCCATTTTGACCAAGGCAAAAGATGGCGTGGTTATGGAAGGCATAATAGGTCTTCTTGCTTGTGGTTTCTGAAACTTTTTCCATAGGTGTCCTTATGAGAGGATTGAAACCAGAGATTTAGGGTTCTTCATTGTAGTTTATTCTTGAAATGCTTTGGAGCATTTCCCCAGCAGAGTTGCCATTTGTTGTGCAGTTTTTGCACACACGCCCCACTGAAAGTGGGGACCCTCTTTTTTTCGCTTTTCATGTTTTGGCCCTTCTTTTTTAGGGGGTTTTCGCTTGCTTGGGTTCATGCTTTGATGCCTATCTTGCCAATTGAAGTGGCACACTTTTGAATATTCTTGAAAATCTTGAGTTCTAACTGCATTTCAGAGTTTCCACTGCTTTCTGGAAAATCCGCCTGGGCTGGATTCTCCCGGTTTTCTTTCGATGACCAAAATTTACTGCCTTTCGACCCTATTTTCAGGGAAATCCATATGGTCTAGATTTCCCCAAAGTCCGTTGCCTTGTTGAATCCCTGGGTTTTTGTGGCCGTGGCTGTCTTGTCGACCGCATTAATGGAATTTGTGCGGATGTTTTGGGGCTTTCATATATTGGATTTTTGGAAGATTGATCATTTGAGTTTGTTCATTTGCTTATCATTTGAACTTGAGTCTTGGAGCTTTTGGTGTTTTGCTGGATTATGATTTTTGAGGCCGTTTTGACTGTGCATTTGAGTTTCGTGTGTGTGGATTGTATCCTACTTGCGTTCAATGGTTATTTTGTGGAATCATCAATTCGATTCCTTTTGCTCTCATGGTATGTAGAAATTATCCTTTACTCTGTTGATTTCTAATTGCTTCACTTCATTTACTTTCTGGTCCTTCGTGGTTTCCTGATTTCCTTGGGTATGCCCATCATCACTGGGTAGTTTGGGGGTTTTCATTGCTATACCAGTCCACTTGGTTGGTCATTGATGTTTATTGTTGGTCTAGTGTTGTTTCTTTTGGGTGTTTGCTTGCATTGGTCTTAAACTCTCCATTCTAGTGTGTGAGCAAGTCGTGCCTAGTTCTATGTGTTTTCATGGTGGACATTCTAGGGTTCTTAACCTAGGGCATGGCCAATCCTCCTCAAATTTCTATGAGGAGTGTTCTAAATTTGTCTTTGATCCATTGGAGGTATAGGTTAAGTTGTTGTCGGAGTACAGGCCTTAGATCCAGAATTGTTTGAATCATTTTGGTAAAAGTAAGGAAGATGTGGATGGGTTCGGGTTTTTGACGTTCTCATAGAATTCTGCTTCCTCCGGATTTCCCCAGATTACCTTGTTCTTTCCTTTTTACTACTTTTTCTAGGATTTCGTTTCTCTCGCCAAAATTCGCTTCCTCAGGATTTTCCCGGTGTCCACGGTTGGTTTGTTTTGCCGATTTCATGCTTTCATGATGATATATCCGATTCTTGCCAAAATCCGTTCACTCTGGATTTTCCTGGATGTTTCGTGTCTCCTCCATTTTCTCGAGTTAGTTGTAACTATTGTTGTTTTCGCCAAAATTTGTCCCTGGTGGATTCTTCTAAGTTTTCTAGGAAAATATTGAATTTGATGGTTATGATGGATTTGTTTATTGGTGGCATATTTGATAGATTAAATGAGCTAAGTATCTCTTGGGATATTCCTTTGTTAATTGATGAATTAAAATGATATTATGGGAATTAGCATGCTTGGTTTGCTGGAGTCCGCTTGGTCCAGATTTTCCCAGAAATCCTCACCAGGGTGGAATCCGCGAGGGGGGCTAAATCCCAAACTTTTAGGTAATGAGATCCCGCACTTGTTGTTTCTTGTGGATCTGATTGTGGTCATCTTTATGTGTTTGCAGGTAGGATCAAGACATGATGTTGCTGGTCGAGGCAAGGGGAAGGTAGCAGATCCAAGTGCAGAGACTTATGCCATCTTAGATGTAGAGAAAGTAAAATTAGACATAAAGAGCTGGATTCTTGAGAGCAAGCTCACCTCAATTTTTTCAGGAATCATAGATACCAATGTAGGTATGTGGGACTATGAGGAGTTTAAGGCTGAGATGTCTACACTGATCCCTCCTTTGTTGGCTAGAATAATTATGGATTCTGGATTGGCTCATGTGGCAAGTTTTCCTTCCACAGTGCAGTGTTATGAGCTGGTGCTTGAGTGTGCCAGGAATTATGATAGGGGAATCACAGAAGGATGAAGATCCTAAAGATTTGGGCGAGGAAGAGTTTCAGGAAGGAGACCTCTATAATGTAGAGGCAGACATTGACAAGGTAATACAACCCCCCTTGGTGGCACATGAAGACTCACCTATGAAGGAGCAATTGAACAAGTCTCCTCAAATGGAGGAGGAGATACTAGTGAAGGTCCCTTCACCAATACAGGTGGTGATGGAAGAATAGGTACAAGAGAAAGATAATCTAGTCATGGAAATTCCTAATATGCCAGGTGTTGAAAAGGATGCAATGGATGACCAGCAGGAATAGGAGCAAAAAGGCAAAATACAGTGCCTGTTGGGTCTACTATTCTAGGATGGTTAGAAAAAGAGTTGAAGAGAAAAATGGTGATAGTGGAGGATTCTCCTCCTAATTGGGATGTCCTTATGGCTAATGGAGAAAAGGAAAAAACTAAGAATAAATCAAGGGTTCTGTCTCGAATTGAAAGAGATGGGTTGGGAAACAGAGTGGCCTATATTGCTACCCCCATTCCAAATAAAATTAGGGACAATGTGACTGTCCAGGACTATCATGTGCAAACTATTGACTTGGGGCATCCTACTATGGAGTGAGATATTGAAGAATATGAGGGCTCCACTACTGTGATTGTAGGTAGGTTGAAGAAGGTTGTGTAGATGAGGCATGAGCTAGAAAGGGAGAATGAGAAATTGAAGAAGTACTTGCAAGAGTTGATGAAACCCTTGCAAGCTATTAGTTCTTCCTCCTCTGCTACAAGTTTCTTGCCTCAAGAGACAATCTCTGAGCTTGAAAAGATGAAGGGCACCACACATGCTATAGTTTTCTGGCTGTAGAGTGTTCAAACCAAAGGAGATGACGCTATTAAGAGCATTTTGTCAGCTGGAGGAGATGCAATGAGATCGATGGATTGGTTAAAGGTTGTATTAGCTTAGGATAATGTGGATACTGACCTCCTACTATAGAAGGCCACAACAATCATGGGATTCACTGAAGATAAATTGGTGAAGTGTAGGGCTCTTCTATTTCCAAGGGTTTTCGAACCTTGGGAATGGTTTGAAATCCTGCAAATGAGGCAAAAGGCCTTGAAAAAGATCCATAGATAGGCACGAAAAATTGAGGATACTTTGACCAGTATCTATGATAGATGTATCTCATTCTTTGAGGTCATGACTGGAAGGAAGAAGTTTGCTCTGAAACATCTTAATCTGGAGCAACTTAGGAAGTGGTGGAGAGATGTTTATTCTCCAGTCAGTGAAGGACCAGTTACTAGACATTAGTTGGATGATGTTGCAGCTTATATTGTAGTCATGGAAAGATATTTGACTAATAAGGTTGACTGGGATGGTGCAGTTAGGCAGGCAAGAGATGATATCAAGTATCCTGAGAGAAGGATTAGGGTTTTGCCTGTTCCACTTGTTGCTGAGCTGGATAGAGTTTTGTTGGTCGTACATGGTGAAGAAGATCGAGCTAAGGACAAGGATGGGGAGTAGCTATATAGGGTTACATTGAGATTTATGCTTCCCTTTATTCACATGTATTGGGCTGACCCTTTTTGGTATCTTGGCCATTTTGGATGAAATTGGTGCCAATGACACATTTCATATTATGTTTGAATATCTTTGAGGCCGACCTCTTGTAAGTCATGTTTTTATTGTAAAGTTATCTTTTGGGCCGACCTATCTTAGGGATTTTCTATAAAATAGGCATGTTGCCTCATTTGAAAATATAGATAGGCACATAGAAGAATAGGGATAGAGAGAAAATAGATAAGTGATATTAGAGCGACTTAGGATTTATTCTCAAGCAAGTGTTGTAACAAAAAACTGGAGTTGTTGCTATCTTGGATGATTTAATATAAAAGAGATATTGTGATTTGGTATCTATCTTGTGGAGTTTCTTCTGGCATGATTCTTGTTGTTCTATCTTGTAAATTTCTTATAAGTTTATGGTTAAAGTGTTTGGTGATGCTTAGGGTTTTATGTTTGGAATGTTTGCAGTGATCTCTAGTCCATACTTTTTGCAGTTAGTTGATTGTTAGCTGCTTTGCAAAGTTAGCCTAGACTTAAAATTGTGCTTAGTGCAGTTATAAGGTTTTGTTCATCTCAATTGCAATAGGATTGGATAAATGAATGTTTGTGATTTGAAAATATTTAAATACCTTAGAAGATTGCACTATTTCTATGAAATCGTAGATTCATCTGGGTCAAGCAGAAAGTAGTTTATGAGAGATCGGTCCATTTTGAGCATTTTATCTTTTGGCATTTTCAATCTTAGGGTTAGAAGTAGACTTAGAATTATCTTTGAAACCTTTATCTTTTGTTGTTTCTTTATTATCAGGGTTCAAATCAAGTTTCAAAGTATCAATTTATTGTTTATATCTGATAAATTCAAAGTCTAGTGTTTTCTTGTAGTAAGGCCCCTTTGTGATTACCAGCATTTTCACATTTATCATTGAGTTGTTTTGTTGCATTGTCAAGACCTGATATTAGATACCTTGGGGTTATCTCTTTTCCCATAGAGATTTACCTTTCAAGAGAGATAGGATATCATATTCTGTCTAAGTTGTTGTTGTGCAGAAAACACCATCAACACTAACATTGGCCATTTGATCTCATAGTGCTTGATGTCGAGCCTACTGATATCGTCTACTTGATAGAATCTCGCCAACTCGGTCAATATGCACTGGGTATCATACATAACCCACTCTCCCCTAATTGGAAGTCTCAAGATCCTGTACACATCCTGTAATGTGACAGTGGCCTCCCCAGTCAGCAAATGAAAGGACGATGTCTTAGAGTGCCATCGATCGCACAATGTCATTAGCATCCCCATGTTCGCCAAAATAGTGGGCATCGACAGATAGTGATGTAGGCCAAGTCTCCATAATAGCCGTATCTATGCCCTCATCAAACAATCTCTCAAATAAAATGTGTCCGGAAGTGACTCCCGCGTATATATAGGTTCTAAAACAACCTGCATTTAAAACATGATGTCAAGAATTTTCAAGTTTTTCTTAGAAATTTTTTTCGAATCTTTTACCAATCAAATGCTGCTCACTTTAATAGATGTGGTGCATTTTTGTAAATTCGTTGCATAAAGCCTCACTTGCGGTGCATATTACATATACGTCGCATATTTCCCACACCCATTTTCAACCTACTGCAAATGCGGTGCACTAAACCACATGCAGTGCATTTTAACAAATGTGGTGCATTTTCTACAACCTATCTATCTACTACATATGTGTTTCACTTATGCATATGCGGTTCACTACCCTACATGTGACTATTCCTAATGCAGATGCATTGAATTACTACACATGCGGTGCATTATATTTAATATGCGATCATTCCCTAAAATGCCTAACCTAGCCTAGGCGTGTTTTCGCACATGCGTCGTTTCATAGTCAAATGCGGCGATTATGATGGCATATGTGTCGTTCATGATGGACCGCATTTTTTAATTGACTTTTCAATGCCTAAAACTACGTGCAAAAATAATTTTTAAAGGTTCATTTTCAGGTACATACCGGTGGTCCTACGTCGACTGGCTGCTTAAAGGTCTGGATCCGATATCCTCAATGCGCAACATAGGGAATGGGTACCATTTTTGTTAGCTAGTCAGAGCAAATCTTCTATTTTCCTAACTCCTCCGAGTGCAAATGAATTAGATTTCAACCTAATTCCTAGTTATAGGTAGGGTTTGAATGGCATTTCTTCTACCCTAGTCTATTGGTTGCTTAACCTTTCAACTTCCAATGACCCGTACTCATCTGTATCATCTCCAAATTCAATTCCGTCAACTCCGTAGCATTTCTGACTATCAAATTGACTTATTGGGAATATTTCATGATTTTTTTGAAACTTTCAAAAATTTGTCAATTTTCCTGAGGGGGCATACCTTAACCTGTTTCATGTTGGGGCACGATCAGGGCGTATTTTTCTTTGACACAACACTATACCAACATTGTATCAAAGAGGGGAAAACTTTAGATACTGAAAATTGGTCTAAGCCTGCGAGTACAGATTCAACATAATTTTCTATAGTCCGTGGTCTTGATTAAATAATGTTAATTATTTAATTAACCTTTCTAACACATATTTCCTCTATTAATTAAATACTCCTTTTTAATTAATTCATTATCAACCTTTATTCAACTTGATTAATTAAATAAGTCATATTTATTTAATTATGTCGCTAACTAATTAATTCTTCCCCCTTTATCTATCAATTAAATGATTTATTATTTAATTACCCCTTTATATCATACTTTTTCAACTATAATTAAATATCTTTATTTAATTATTCATTTAACGCCCTTTATCTATAATTAAATATTTATTATTTAATTATTCATATTATCCTTTTCAAAAGTCAAATTAAATGAATTATCTTTATTTATTTAATTAAAGTCTCTTATTTTCGAATGTTGAATTAAATTAACATTTAATTCATTTATTAATTATTTATGTCACATTCTTCTATCATTCAGTTATCTAATTCATTCACTCACCTTCTGACTCGAGATCAATTTTGAGTTCTCTAGTTATCTCTGGATTCAACACCTGCTTATCTCTGCGAGAAGACTCTCTATCACAACTAGTCGATTAACTAGTTCTAACTCTTGTTTGCATTCGAATGCATTATTCTTCAAGTTCTAACTTTGTCTTTTTCATACAAAGTCCATTTCTTCTATTTTTGAAGATTAAGATCTTGAACTCATGTTCTAACTCATGTTCTATTTGAGACAGAACTCACATCACATGGCATTCATCAATCTCATCCGTCGATCTCTCTTTCATTCTGAGCCAATCGTTTGAAAACCCAAAATCTATAAAATGGCCTGTCATTATCATTATTCCTCCTCTCGAAATCATACACTTTTGAAAAGAAACTTATCTTCGATATTTTTCTTAGACACTCAACGAAGTTATTCTTGCATTCAAACACATAAATCTGAGGGCAAGAATACTGAAAAGGAAAAATGGAGAAGAACAATCAAGATAATTCGAAAGAGTGAATGCATATTTGGTGAGAGATTTCCATTAATTTATTTAGTTTATTGTGTTTATTTCCTCAGTCTTTGTTGTTTTATTTTAGATTATTATTTAGATTAGGATTAACATCATTTATTCTAGTTGCAGATTATCCATCTCATCATTTCAAAAGATCATATTTTAATCTACTATTACAGTTAACATTTCATAATTCATTCATGAAATCAAAATCAGATTGAAATTTTTCCTGCTGCTTCGGTTGCTCTTGCAACCTATCTAGGAATGGAGGATTTGGATCCTCTTCTATTGGCTCAACTGGATGGTTTTTCCTTGAAGGTTCTTCCCTGACCTTAGGTTTACACCATCAATCTCCAATGCATTGACAAGATAAGTCGGTAACCCTATCACTTCATTATTATAAACTAGTTGAGTTACCTTATTTTTTGGATTGGGTGTTGGCTGTGCGAGAATTGGTGTGGCTTTTGGTGGTGGGGTTGAACTAGAGGGTTGATTAGATGATGGGATAGGTGGTAATATTTGTTGGGATTGTTGATATGGGTTTATGTTGGAGGTGGTGGATACAAAGGAAATGACTGATATTGTGGGTAGGGTGGTGGTGGTGGTCACCATGCTTGCCACGATTGTGGAGCAAGAAGATATTATTGTGACCATTGGGGGTAGTATGGAGGTTTCTGCCAATTTATATACCATCCAGACTGGTTTGGGAAGGAATTTTGTTGAAAACGATTTGGGGGTGCATATTGGTAATCAAGTGGGGCATTGCTCTTGGTTGCCAAGGTATTCTTTGGGCCATAAAGTAGATAGGTTCATCTGTGTATTCTACCTCGGTCATCCCTATAGGAAGAGGTTTTAGAATAGTGTCCCTACTTGCTTCTTCTAAAGAATATATCTTTGTTTTATTATATGGGCATTCTTCACCATTATGCTTCTTTCGACAAACAAGGCAAAAGAAAGCTAAGGATTTTTCAGCCTCCTCTTGTTTCCTTCATGTATATAAAGTGTCTATCTGTTTACCCATATGACTTTAACAAATCAGTTTTAAGGTCTTCAAGTAGATTACTTGTCTCTCACTTTGTGATACCTATTGTGGCTCTTGCAGTATACAACTTACTTGGATAGTTCCTTCCCGAGCATTGAGACCTTAATTAATTCCTATAAATATCACATATATCGTCAAATTCCATTTTAGAGTTGTTCCCTTTACCTATTAAATTTAATTCTTCCATAATATCATATCTGATTCCTCTAAGAAAGAAAATTTTAATAGCATCAGGAATTAGCCCTTATTGTCGTGATCATTGAAAATTGAACATGAATCAATTGAGGTAATCTTCCATAGATTCATCTTCTATGCATCACTCTGATAATCATAGTTGTGACACAACACATCAAATTCAAACAAGAACATGTCAGGATCCTCAATAGAAAGACCATGAAAAATAGGTAAGGTAGAATGAGGAATGTTCTTCATAGGGGAATCTTGTTCGAGATGTGTGATTGGAAACTCAAAGGTAATTGGATTATTGTTGGCCAATGCCCTATTATGATTGTTGTTGTCATTGATGTTCTTGTTGTTGTTGGGATCCATGATGTCTAGTGCCCAAGGGGTAAAGTAGGTTTTAAATGGCTCTTGGGTTTCTGAGAATGGACTAGCTTCTAGCCTGTAAGATTCTCGAAAGAAATTTTCAACCTTTCTTCGCAATACTTTGAAAGAACTTGGATGGGTACCTGCAGGTGTCTCAAGGGTAGTAGAA
The DNA here is from genome assembly GCA_007115665.2 of Sequoiadendron giganteum. NCBI lineage: Eukaryota > Viridiplantae > Streptophyta > Pinopsida > Cupressales > Cupressaceae > Sequoiadendron > Sequoiadendron giganteum. The sequence goes on along the minus strand of CM021110.1, from coordinate 211,383,945 downwards.
TCTATGACACACTTCTCGATATCGGGTTCGGGTAACTCTAATGATTTCAATTTAGTTTTTAATTTTTCTTGTTGTGAGTTGCCTCCCTTAACTAATGGTTTTAATTTGTTTTCTGTCTTTTTTGATTGTATATCACTCCCCTTATTCTTTTTAAAAAATCTCCCTCTATTATCCCTACTATGATTCATGCACCTAAATGACTTACCACAAAGAAAAATAAGGGTAGTTATCCAAATGAGGTCGATTGTTGCATATAATTTCTCCTTAGTGCAATTTTCCTAACTTAGTTCACTAGGATGATAGGCCTTTAACATCATTCCCCAACAACAATGCCAAAATTATTGGATTAAACTATTGTTGATATTTTGGGTAAAAATATGCTTTTAATTCTATCTTAAATTGATGAAGGGATTGAGATCAATCTAAGATAATTCCACAATTTCCCAAGTTTACTCCTTAATGTCAATTTGGGAGCATAAGCTTGTGAACAGTGTTTGAAAATCTACCTAAGGGATGAAACTAGTGAACTAAGGGGGGATGGATACATCTAAGAATTTGAATTGAAACACACCTTTTAACTTAAAATTCAAATTAAAACACACTTTTATGAATGAATGAATTCCTACCTTTAATCCAATACACACTTCTAAGTTCTCATTTAATACTATCAAAACTAGTATCCTAGAATTGTGCAATAAAATTTTAATTCTGAATTAAGATTGATTCTACTGCCCTTGCTTCCTGATAAAAACTAAGATAGGAAGTTTGCTAGAAATTGTGCAGGAATTACAATAACATGAATTATAAAAAAAAAGTGTGATAGAAAAATGATGAAGTGTACTGTCAAAATGATATGATACCAATGATTAATTTCAATCTGCATGAACCAAATCTTTAACCCCATAATGACTTAACAAATGAGTAAAGAAAACAATCACAAATAATCAATATTTGTGCATAGAAAACCAAACTCCATGAGATTGTAGATAATTGATTTATATTCAGAAAGGAAATAATCTTGAAATCAAATCACACATTGAATTACCACACTAGAAATCACAAATAGATCATCAATTTACATGAGGATTGGGCCCTTCCTCCTTGGCTAATTGATGATAAAGGTACTAACGTTCTCTTCTAATTTAGCTCAAAACATACGCGTTTACAACAAATTTCGAATATGTTTTGAACAACAAGACAATATGATATTAACAGCTATATCTAAATTCTTTAGACTAATACATATTTATACTAGAGAAAGCACTGATAAGTTCACATGGTTTGTCTATGGCCTACGACCAAAAAACCATTATGTTTGATAAACAACAAAATATACAAGTTTGATAAAAACTAATCGTTCGACCATTGGCCAGAAATATAAAACAATTTTTAACAAAAAATCACTTCAAAATAAGTATGGAAAAAAATAGCTTGATTACTCTCGTCCATGTTCTCAACCATCTCTGTAGTTTCTCGATTACTTTCTACCAAGTCAACCATAAATTAGTTAGTGTTTCAACTGATATTGGCACTTTCTTACTCATTTTATTTCCCTATTGCATTTCATCAAATATTATAGTTCCTATGACAAATAATGATAGGATGGCAGGAATATAAAGGAAAAAGGAAAACAAAGGGTAAAATTCTTGGAACACTTTGACCCCCATCACTATTCATTCTAATTTTGGAACTCTTGTTGAGGTATTCTAAGGTAGTCTAGGGTAGTTTGTTCCTTGGGAATCTCTTGGTAAGAAAGAGACTCGTGAGCACCAAACCCCACTTCTCTATAAGTGGCTCTTGCATGTTATTGTTCCATTGATTTAACACATTATGTGTGTTATTGTCACCTTAGCTCTAATGCCCAATTGATGAGGCACACAACTTGATGGAGGCCTCATTCACATGATACATACTATGGAGAAACATTAGATAGTTTATGCTTGGGGATGGAGTATGTTGGCACACTTATATTATGATCTTGGTCACTTAGTCTATTGGGAGGGTCACAACATTATCCTTCACACTCTTCTTCAAGTGTGGGAATTTGATCAAATTACATGCACTAGGCCCATTGGATTTCTTGGGCCTATTCCTTATAGTTGTCCATGGATCTTTTGTTACACCCTCAAGTGACCCTAGTAGCATATGTAACAATGGGTGTTTTTCCTAGGTTTAGCAAATATCACATGTAGAACATAAAAACCCAAAGTAAGTAATGAAGTGCAAAGGAATACATGAAACAATCTCACCAGATGTCTTCATCCTCCATGACTGACCTCCATTACACCTTCTCAACTTGCTGAAATATGTTTTTTCCCTCAGATTTATGATGAGCAATCTAATGATAATGACAAGCCCTAAGCAAATGTTGAAGGTTTTTAAATGACTATATGCAAGAATGCAAGATGAAGAAGAAGATAAAATTCAAAGACTAAGAGATATGAGAGAGATATATTTGTGACTGCAAGATATGAGACAAAATTGGCATTTTATAGAAAATGTGATTTTGTATGGACGACTGAGATTAAAGATTGACAAGTGCCCTAGAATCTATGGACAAGATTCAATATGACAACCCACAATTAGGGTTAGGGCGACATTAGGTCAGATTCGAAATAAAGGGTCAAGATTGATTTTTAGAAAATCAAATTAGTGGCTAACAATGCATGTGACAAGAGATTCTGGGCACAAAAAACGGAGTTGTTAGGGGAATCAAATAATAATTTAAAATTATTTGATTCAAGAGGGGATGTTGACTTTTTGAATTAAAAATTATTTTAATTCAAAAGGGGTGGGGTCATGTGACAGTAAATAATTTAAATTATTTACTAAAAGAGAGAAATTAGAAAGTGAGACTTATTTTAAATAAATAAATAATATTTATTTAAAATGAGCACAGTAAAAGAGGAGAAATTAAATAATAAAAGTTATTTAATTTAGGTGGAATATTAAATAATAAAGATATTATTTAATTATACAGGAATGTGACAAAGGGAACCTTTTGAATTAAATATAATGATTTAATTCAAAATTCAGGAGAGTAAACCAAATTAAATAAATAAAATTTATTTAATTTAGGAGAGAAGAGGCTAATGAATAATTAGATAATTAAACATAATTATTTAATTATAGTGGAAGGTGGATTAAATAAATAAGAATTTATTTAATTTTAGGAAGGAGAGGACTTAATTAGTGACATAATTAAATAAATAAATAAAATTATTTATTTAATAATCAGGAAGACATAAAGGGTTAAATAAATTAAGAAATTTATTTAATTATAGGAAGATATTAGACAATTAGTGACACATTAAATAAATAAATAAAATTTATTTATTTAATAATCATGAAGAATGAAAAGATATGAATTAATTAAATAATTATGAATTATTTAATTAATAGTTGAAAGTGAGTTAGAAACATAATTAAAATGTCTTAATTATGCTAGGAAGATAAGGATTAACAATAGAGCTTGTAGGCCTAGGTCATATTTATGTGTCTGCATTTGCCCCTCTTTGTCATAATGCAGCCTGTCGCATTGTGGCAAGGAAAATAGGTCAAAAATATGCCCCAGTGCAAAATAGGATGACGAAGAATGACGAGGAGGGTTGCGGTATGCCCCCTCGAGAGGACAGACGGGTTCCAAGAACATGGGTGTGCGCTCAAAATTGATGAGAAGACTAGAAGACTACAGGACAAGAAAGCGTTAGTCAAAGATATGGATGATGATATGGATGCAATGCCTATATGAGGTGCATGTTAGTTCCTAGACCAAATCCTTCAACATATTACCATAGGACTTTAATATTTATTGCTCTTAATCATCATTGGGCGGTAAAAAATGACACAAATGGACAAAAAACACCATGGTATGACATAGACCAAGGTGTGCAAGGTCATCCACTTGCAAAATAGACAATTGCAGACAAGAAATGTCCTAACTCATACTAAGGGTCATGTTGCCCCAGTTTTTTTGTCAAGACAATCCACAGATAACAGTCAAAGAAAAACATAATAGGTCATGAGACATCATCGCACCTCTAAATCCTCCATGGGACATCTTTGAGGTAGCTAGTAACATGACCAGAAGACAAGTCAATAAAAAGATAAGACAAAATAGCCAAAAAAATAACAGCCATTTAATTGTATTGCCAATTTTTTTATTTCGAAGATTAATTATTTGATAGTTTGACAGTTTTGATAGTTTGACGGTGCCTAAAGTCAGGAAGGACACATCCTAAAAAGGCAAATGACATTTTGACGAGGTCCAAATCCAAGGACACATCTTGAAGAGGACCAAAAAGGTGACGAGATTGACATTTTGACTAATGTTTTGGCAAGTCGACTGATTTTGATTGCAAGATTGATTGGCTTATGCTGTCTAATTTTGACCAATTTTGACATTGACATTTCAAATGACCATCTTGTGTCAAGTGTGACTATGTCTTCCTTATTTGACTGACACGACCATGCTTGACAAGATATTACTTTGACTCTATTTTTTGGATTTTGACATTGATTTGGATGTTTTTGTATTTTCTCAGGATATTTTTCAATTTTTAGGTCTTTTTTCAGGACTTTATACGATTTTTAGGACTTTTTTCAAGACTTTTTCATATTTTAAAGATTTTTTCAAGACTTTTTTGAATTTTTATGACTTTTTGATGTTTTAGGAAAATTGTGACAAATGCATGTGAATGATGCCAATGCACATGAATCCAAGGACAACCATGATTTTGCTGCTAGTCAAGTTGAATACCGATTGATAGGTAATGATGACAATGACAACGTTGTTTGACGTGGGAAGGACACATCCCGAAACAACATGAGGATGACAATGATATGACAAGAGGATAAAAGTCTACAGCAGGGCCAGGGACAAAGTCAAGGAATGTTTTGGATGATGCGCCAGGTTTTCCATATTGTTGCATTTTGAATGACTTGATGAGGACTAGATGGGATGACGAGGGATCTTTAGACCGTTGACAAGGGAAACCAAGATGGGTGATAGGTATAAAAGGACAATAGATGGCCTCTGTAAAAGATAGGAGACATGATGATTATTATCATATAGTTGTCAAGGAAAATGTCACATGAGGCTATGATGGTAATGAAATGATATGGAATAGAGTATGGTCAAAGGATAGACATGTCAAAATTTTTCCCAAAGCATGATTTGTGTTTTTAGTTTAGTCCTTATCAAAAGTAGGTGGAAAAATAGACGAAAATGATAGGGCTTGGATGGATAGATGGAAATGTCATAAGAAATGTCATGTGAAGGGCATGGGAGATGAGATGACTTGCCCCCAAGTGTAATGGTCCACATAGACAATTTATTTACACATGACACCTGTTTTCCAGGCTTTCATCATGGTACTTATCCAAAGCGCCATAAGAATGGTTTTCACTATTGGACAAAATTTTTCTCTTTACTATTTTTGATATTTTCTAAATTTTTTCAATTTTTTGTATTTTTGAATTTTTGCCGAATAGCCTTGATTCTTTAGATGACCACGAAATGTGTTGAAGCCTTTGAAGGTGCCGATGTAGAGACTAGTGCCATGACATGCCAATAATGACCTTTCTGAAGTAGTTGCCTTGTCAAGATGATAGCACTTGCATACAACTGATTGATGTCATTGTGACCCTTGTTGATACTAGAGTTGGCCTTATCAGAATACACACATCGTGATAGAGTGCCATGAGAGTCCTTATGATAAAGAGTTGCTGCCAAAATGTGATGGATTTGTGACATGGGATGTTTGTACTTTAAGGAGGATGTAGGATTATGATGGATGATGGTGGATGTGGATGGGCTGGTTGGATGTTTGGATATATTGGTTTTTATTCTCCAAACTTTAGGTGTCGGATTAGGAAGTTGTTTGGAACCAACATTTTTATATGTCTTTTTTGATGGCCATTTTAATGGAGGTGGACATGTATTATATGTGGGATTCCTCTTATGTTGTGGCTCCACATTTTGATTGACTTTTGGATTTGACATATTTTCTTTGCAGGATTCATTCTTTTCTTGACTTGATCCATTTTGTTTTCGGATCCACTTTAGCTTTATTTGTCCACTTGTATTGTTGATTGATTCCATGGCCTTTGACATGTGATTTTGAACTTTGGATTTGTAATAATTTTTTTTTTGTTGGTTCCAAATGGAAGGCTTATTCATGTTGCAATGACAGTGTATGGTGTGGATGGAAGGAGTGTTGGCAACAACCTTATGACAAGGACTACTCATGATGGCCATTTTGATGTTTGTATCAAATAAAGTTGCCCCCAATATCGAGGAGGGACCACTAACATCATTAGATTTTCTGACTGAGGAGTACCCAAGACCTTCATGTCTATAATGTCCTTGAACTTGTATGGGTTCCAAGATTCCTTGCTCGTGTAGGCCTAATCCTTTTCCCTGATGATGCATGTTCTGACAGATTTTTTTGGTGATGGGATACTTTTTATTTTGGAAGCAAGATGCCAACCCATCCTTATTGTGGAAATTAATGCTCGAAATATTCTCATCTGTGAGAAGGCCTACTCTAAAAAAGATAGATGATCCTAATTGGTAGGATGTTTTAGCTTCACTGACATGTTGGACGGATTTTTGACTGACATCTTCGATTTGATTTGGTGACACGTTGGACTCCTGTGATTCTGTTGGTGCTTCCAAGTCTATGTCAAAACTGTCTTCATGGTCATGGTCATAGATCCCACTGAATTCAGTTATAGCTTGATCATTTGCAAATATGTCCATGCTAGGAGACTCTTGTTCTAGTGGTAGATCATCTATGTGTCCCATGGAGGCAAGTGTCTCATTGTTGGTAGTGTCAATACTTGAAGTTTGGAGAGGGTCATCTTCAAGTGTTTCATTATGAAGGGCATAAAGGTCAAGGAGTGGATCATTTTGGACTTCTTCAAAAGAAGTGTCTTGATCAAAGATTGGCTCAGTTGGAATGACATGATCAAAATAAGGGTCTTGACCAAGGATAGTTTCATCTTGAATGACATGGTTTTGGATGGACTCTTGACCCAAGGATAGGTTCATCTTGAATGACATGGTTTTGGATGGACTCTTGACCAAGGATAGGTGTATTTGGTATGCCATGATGGTCTAGGAGGACTTCTTGAATGGATGTAAAGATGGGGCCATGGGATGGACCACTTTGATCTTGAAATGATGGTGATGTTATGATGTTGTGCTTTGAACTTGCCTTTTGACATGTATCCTCAAGTGTAGGTAAGAAGATGGGACTTTGGAGACCATGACTAGATGTGTTTTCATGGAAATATGGAGTGTCTTGGAATGGATTGGTGTATAATGGACTAGGATATGATATGGAGGTTTGGACTTGGTTAGTGGATGAAGGACTAGGATGAGATGAAGGATTAGAATAGGAAAATGATGCATGACAAGGATATGATGTGGATGGAGGATTAGGATATGATGTGAATGAAGGACTAGGATATGATGCGAATGAAGGACTAGGATATGACATGGATAGTTCGTTTAGATTGATGGATGGTTGATTTCCCTTGTCAAAGTTAGGGTGGGTATGACTAATGGAAGTTTGTTATGACTTAGTACCATGGATGGTGTTAGGGGACCTTTGATAGTAGATGGATAGAGGACTAGGACTCATGGATTGTTGGTAAGATGGATAGATGGATGGAGGGCTAGGGGTTGTAAATTTGGACTTGGATTGGAGGTATAGTGTTTTGAAGTCCCTAGAAAGTTGTGCTTGACCATTACTAATAAATTGGCATTCAATTTGACTAGCAAGCATGTCATAGTGACTTGAAGACATAATGGTGGGTGGAATGAGACTAAGGCTATGCAAAGTGATAATAGGGGATGCCTTATGTCAAATGATTTTTAGGAAAGGGTCACTAACCATTCAAAGTTTGGCCAATGTCTCAATTTGGATTGTCAAAGGATTGGTTTGAAAGACAAGATGACAAAATGACAAGGTGATATTTCCACACTAGACTTATGAGTTGGAAGAAGCTCACCAAAGGACAATGACTAAGGACTGATTTGTTTGACTTGGTCCAATGACAATTTACTTTTTGAGACAATGGTTTGACATTAAAAAGGAAAGTTTTCCTATCCCAAAGTGTGCAAAATTGAGGACTTGATTTGACAAATGTGGTTCATGATGGAAAATGTGTTGCAGGAAGTGATTTGACAAAATTTTAGGCTGATTGCAAAGATTTATTTTAGTTAGAAAAGTTGTTTCAGATTTTGGCAAGTTTGATGTTTATTTGTTGAAATTGTTTGAAAACAGTTGGCAAACACATGGTGTTGTAAAAAATGAAAATCAACCACATAGAAGTCATTTTACAAAAATCTTATGGCTGCAAGGACAATATTCTTTTGGATCCCACTAACCGCATATCCTTAGCGAATGAATTCAGAAGCTTGGCCCCACGGGCTCCCCCTTATAGTGCACTCACTTCTCAGGGCAACTAAGCTTCCAACCTCCATGAAACTCCCATGGCAGATTGATCATTTCTACTAAGAACTGCGCAAGTGTGGGTGCCTTGGCAACGACCGTTGCTGCACCAAAGAATACAGGGTTTTTGGTTTTCTAAAATAAAAGATTTATTTCAGGCACCCGTTCAGAAGGCCACGTGAGAGGCATTATCATCCCAGTCTACAGAGGTTACGTTTTGTAGGTTTTGATGCACCACAAGGGTACTAGGGAGTCAATTACTGGTCCATAGGAAGTTCTGTAATGCTAAGCTTTCCTTAACATTAAAATTTATATACCGGTTGGGTGTCACTTGGCTTTAGCATGTTCCCGGTTTGAGTCACTTTGGGGTGAGTACTTTTTCCCACCAAAGCAGGCCCAATTTTCTAAAGTTCACAAAAGCAAGCCAAAATATTCATAGTTCAGTCAATCTTTGTTTAAAAACAAAGAGAGAACACATGAATATCCTAACTCACACTCGCATGGTGTTCATTTTAAGCCCAAAATGAAATGTGTTGACAAAACATGGGGTTCATTTTAACCGTTTGTAGTGTGAGCTAACTAAAAGTTCATTTTAACCCAATGCTATGAAGAGATGCAAAATTATTTTAATCCAATGAGTTAAAATGCAAGATTGTGTTATGTTTAGTCTGATGAGTATGCATGCATGTTAATTTTAACCCATGAATGTAAAATGCAAATTTGTCCAAAATTTGTGAAATAAACAAAAAAATGTTAGACTCCTCGCCACAAGCTGCAAACAGAAAATCAGTAACCCAAAATCTTTAAACTACCATATAGAAAAAAGGTGTTTCCCTAACCCTAATTGACCTAGTGCAAGCTAAATTCCTAGAGTCAATAACAATTTCTGTTACACCCAGGATCACACAAGTGTGCAAGGGGAGAGGATACTTCTATTATTGATCATTAATATTAGAGGGTTAGCTAATCAAGACAAATCTGATTTTTGGAACTAATTTTTGCATCAAAAGTAAAAACACGGAAAATAAACCCTTGCTGAAATTTAGAGAGATTTCCAGAAATGTAAAGAAATCCAAAAAATTCACTGTGTTGCATCCAAAATTAATTTTTTATGAAAAAACATAAAAAAATTATTAAAATTTCAAAACAGGTCTGAAAAATCTGATTTTTTAATTGAAGGTGTATGACATCATTCCAAACCTGAAAAAAAAATTTGTGAACAGATCTACAAAATTTTGTGAGATATAAGTCAATCTTTGTAAAACCCTAATTGTTAAAGATCTATTTCTTGTCGAACTATTTTGCAGGAAAATTAAAAACATAAAAAACAAACCCCTATTGAAATTCCGAGAGCTTTCCAAAAAAATAAAGAAATCCAAAAAATTCGCTAATTTGCACTCATAATTGATTTTTCATGAAAATAACAAAGAAAATTATTAAAAATTAAAAACAGCTCCAAAAAATCTGATTTTTGGACTAGAAGCTCCTGATATTGTCACCAACTTGCAAAAACATATTTGTTAGAAAATATGAAGCCGTTTGAGATATATGGTTGAATCTTTGAAAACTAGGGTTTTGTCCTCAAAATGATGCAAAACCTGCAACAAAAAGCCAACAAAACCAAAATGTCTTTGTCCTCCATGACTGACCTCCATTATACCTTCTTAACTTGTTGAAATATGTAGTTTCCCCTCAAATTTATGATGAGCAAGCCAATGGAAATGACAAGCCCTAAGCAAATATTGAAGGATTTGAACAACTGTATGCAATACTATGCCCTAATGCAACTAGTAATCATCTAAAATGTTTAAGCTATGTCAAATGAAATCTAAAAATATGCTATGACAAATGAGAATAACAATGCTAAAAAAAAGAAAAATGCAAGAAGTCAATAATGCAAGAGATAAGAGATGCAAGATGTGACCAAAATTGCTCTTTTATAGAAGATGCAATTTTGTGTGAATGGCCAAGATTCAAAGTCAATAAGTGCCCTAGAATCAATGGACGAGATTCCATATAACAACCCATAATTAGGGTTAGGGCAATATTAGGTCAGATTTGAAATGAAAGGTCAAGATTGATTCCTAGAAAATCAAATCAAGGGCTGACAATACATGTGACAAGAGATTTTGAGCACATAAACCGAAGTTGCTAGAGAATCAAATAATAATTTAGAATTATTTTATTCAAGAGGTGATGTTGACTTTTTGAATTAAAACTTATTTTAATTCAAAAGGGGTGGGGTCATGTGACAGTAAATTATTTACTAAAAGAGGGAATTTATAAAGTGTGACTTATTTTAAATAAATAATATTTATTTAAAATGAGCACAATAAAAGAGGAGAAATTAAATAATAAAATTATTTAATTTAGGTGCTGGGACTTATTTTAAATAAATAAGATTTAGAAGAAATTAAATAAAAAGAGTTATTTAATTTAGGTGGGAATTAAATAATAAAGATATTATTTAATTATAGAAGAATGTGACAAAGGGAACCTTTTAAATTAAATATAATGATTTAATTCAAAATTCAAGAGAGTGGACCAATATTAAATAAATAAAATTTATTTAATTTAGGAGAGAAGAGGCTAATGAATAACTAGATAATTAAACATAATTATTTAATTATAGTGGAAGGTGGATTAAATAAATAAGAATTTATTTAATTTTAGGAAGGAGAGGACTTAATTAGTGACATAATTAAATAAATAAATAAAATTATTTATTTAATAATCAGGAAGACATAAAGGGTTAAATAAATTAAGAAATTTATTTAATTATAGGAAGATATTAGACAATTAGTGACACATTAAATAAATAAATAAAATTTATTTATTTAATAATCATGAAGAATGAAAATATATGAATTAATTAAATAATTATGAATTATTTAATTAATAGTTGAAAGTGAGTTAGAAACATAATTAAAATGTCTTAATTATGCTAGGAAGAAAAGGATTAACAATAGAGCTTGCAGGCCTAGGTCATATTTATGTGTCTACAATGTAGAGATCTACTATATTAGAGAGTTAGGTTTGATCATCTGGAGGATGATAACATCATATGGAGACCAATAGGACTCTACAGTAGTGGCCAAGTCCTACACAAAAACTAGCTAGGATGTAGTGGGATAGGCTAGTGGTTGGGAAACATGACTATATAATCTTGTTGTTTTACTATGATCACATGATGAGATAGTTTGGCCAACTCCAAGCAACACCTAACTCGTGGCCTACATATATGAGATTTTCATATAGTGGCACTAGACCACATGAAATTTTCCATCCCACACACACATATGTCACCTATAGTGACTCTAAGGATGAGGGGAAAGATGTACGTCTAACATCTAATGAGGATGATGTTGGCACGATGATTGCATATGATAGATAGTGGAGGACAACACAGCTAGAGTGAGTCTTCTCTGACGATCATCCCACGGGTGATTTCGAGCCTTGGCCACATGATTGAGGGGACGATAGAGAGGATGAGGATGTGGTTGGGGATTCAATAGATGGCGATTATGATGATGGTGATGGTGATGATGATGATTATGGTGATGATGATGTAGAGGATTTGGAGGAGGAGGAGGATCAACAACTGGTAGGAGAGGATCTTGAGAAGCTCAAAAAGGCTAGATATGTCCTCAAGGAGAGGCCTAGATCTCATCCTCATGTCACATGAGAAAATAATATAGATACATAGGGTATCTAGTCCCATGGGAATGGAGAGAGAATCCATGCATCTCCTACCACACCACCAAACCATTAGAGGAGTTTGGATATAGTGCCAATAGTATCTTATCAAGATCTTGATTGACGGGTTGGAGATCCAAGTGATGTGATATGTTGCTTATGCATGTTATTAACTTTCTTATGCTTATATATCATATCTTATTCTAACTTATTGTATGGTTCATTATTACAGTTGGTACACAATTTTGGCTCAATTTCTTCAGTCAAAGAACTACATACATGGTTCCACTAATGCCCCCACACTAGTCAATACAGGATGAGCATAGGCCACCATCAAGTGCAAGGAACCATGATTATTTTTTCAGGCCCTTATCTCAATGGAGAACATAATTCAATTATGTGACGAGGACCATTGATGAGGTTAGAGCTAAAAATGAGGAGGTTTGAGCTAGAGAGGAGTAGGCTATAGCTAGAGAGGAATAGGTGAGAGCTGTCTACAAAGAGTTCCAAGCTACACACAAGGATTTTATGGCTACACACGAGGAGCTTAGATCCACATAATTTTTTGATGAGAATGAGGCACATTCCATTCTATAGGAGGAACTAAGCAAGGTACTAGAGGAGAGGGATAGGATTGAGCAAGATCACATCACAACACTTATACATGAGGCTACAATAATAGGCTAGCTAGAGGGTCTACGAGAGTGGATTAGCTCCAAAGATATTCCTGATCCACCGTCTCATGATGGGAACCACCACTAGACCTTGAGGAGTCTGGTAGCCATAGGCCTACTTAGATGTATTTTTTTATTGCACACCACATTTTGGTGACCATGATGTATATAAATATTATGATCTATATATGAGCATGTTTCTATTTCTATGAGTTATGCATTATTTTAAAATTAGATGTCAATGTGATCTATTAAGTGATATTGATGATATTATTTAATAAATGCTTCCATGATCTAATTGATATGTTATGAATGAGATCTAATTAAACACTTATATCTATTTAGATGCTACATTTTTGGTTAAGTGTAATCATGTTAAGTTAGATGCCCTTATGATCTAATTAAATGTAAAACTAAATGCATATAATAATATAATTTAACACATCAAACACATGATTGAATGATATGAATAAAGAAGTGATAATTCAAATAAATGAATCATTACTCAAAATAACTCAAGACACACAAACATATTTGTCAAGAAAGAAGCAATGTTACATAAAATAGAAACTATGTACTTAATATAACAACATTATTTATCACATATACCATTCAAAATAATTGTTGTGTAGTATCTATGCAAATGCATAACATTTGTAGGTTCTTTGAAAGGTGTACCATCTATTTCCTTAATTTTATATGCTCCAGTCCCATAGCCTTCATTAATGATATAGGGTCCTAGCTAGTTTGGGCTAAACTTTTCTTTATCGTTTGGAGCAGCATTAATATTGTTTTGATTTTCGTACAAGACCAAATCCCCTTTGTTGAAAGACCAAGGAATAAAATTATCATTATATGTACATTGTATTCTTTTGTAATAATCTTGGAGATGTTTAAGAGTGTTTATATATTGTTCATCGAGCATTTCAATCTATTTCAATCATTGTTCTCTACAAGTGTTATCATCAATAAGGGCAATATGAGAGATTCTCAAAGAGGGGATTTCTAGCTCTAAGGGAATTAATGCATTTGCACCATAAACAATCTTGTATAGTGTATTTCTTGTAGATGTATGAATGCTTGTACGGTAAGCCCATAATTCATAAGAGACTTGAGTGTGTGAATACTTGTTATGTTTGCTAACTAATTTTTGTAAGATTTGTTTGATTTTTTTGTTAGTTTTTTTTTCTTGACCATTATATTATGGGTAATAAGGTGTAGAAAGGAGATGTTGAATGTGAAATATTTCCAAAAAATTCTTCACTTCATTATTCTTAAATAGTGTCCCGTTATCCAAAACTAAGGTAGAAGGTAGACAAAATCTTGCGATGATATTTTCTAAGATAAAATAACAAATTATATTAGCAATCATGGAATGGAGAGGAATTGCCTCTACCCACTTTGTAAAATAATCTATAGAAGTGATTATAAACATGTCTTGAAGAAGGAGGATAAATATTTCTAATAAGATCCAATCCCCAGACCGAAAATGGCCAAATGAAAACTTTAGCACAAAATTTGAAAGTACGAGCGTGAATCAAATTGTTATGGTCTTGATATTTAGGACCTTTCTTATCATGATCAAAATAATCTTGTTCCATATTTCACCGATAATACCTTATATGAATTAAATTTTGAACTAATGATCTTCCTCTGAAATTCCCCCCACAAGCACTCACATGAGCTTTCTCAAGGGCTATAGGGATTTCAAATTGTTTAAGGCACCTAAGGAGAAGGCCATTGAATGACCTCCTTACAACACATCTTCTAGGATTATATACCAATCTACAAGTTTTTGAATATGAGCTCTAATGTTCTTAATGGTTGGTTCAGGAAAGGTACCTTCTTTTAGATATTTGAATATCAACGAATACCATTCACTAGAGGTTTCAATATTGGCCACTAATATTTCCTTCATATTTTGGTCTATTGATGGTGTTGTGAGAGTATGGAAAATTATTGTGAAATATGTGGAAGAATCCTTGAGAGAAACAAGGGATCAATGCTTGCCATTGCATATGCATGTTGATTATCCTTTCATGGAACATTGTCAATAGTGTATGACATGAAACATTCCAAAATTTTCAATGTGGGGTCTCTATATTTAGATAAATTACCATGTTTCACTTGATAGGAACCATAGAAAATATTTTAAGATTAATTAAGAATCACCAAATATATGAATGTGTTGAACACCTAAGGAAAAGACTACACACAATCCCATGATAAGAGCCTCATACTCAGTAATTTTATTTGTACATAGAAAATTTAGATGGTAAAATAGGGGAATTAGATTTATTGAAGGTGGTGTTAGTATAACCCCTACTTCAGAGCCAGTTCAACACTTAGAACCATCAAAATATAGCTCCCAAATTTCATTATCATCTATTTTCAACACATTATCATCAGGAAAGGAGTTGTGATTTGGTAATGCTAATGGTGAAGGAACCTCACCTAAATGGTTAGCCAATGCTTGGCCCTTCATTGCATTTTGAGGAACAAACTTAAGGTCAAGCTTAGTTAACAACATGACCCATTTAGCTAGGTATCCTGAAAAATATGGTTTATCGAAGAGGTGTTTTAAAGGATCAAATTTTGTAATTATGTGCACTTCTACATTTAGCAAATAATGTATCAATTTATTAGTTGCAACTCATCTTGTTGTACCAATAATGCATCAAGAGAATGGGTTGAAACTAATATATAAAGGATAAAAAAATTTCCTTGTATGGTCAGTTGTAAGATGGGAGGATTAGCTAAGTATTGTTTCAAATTTTCAAAATCTTTTTGACAATCCTCACTCCATCTAAATTTTGATTCTTTCTTAAGGATATGGGTGAAGGGAAGACTCTAATCTGCCAATGAAGAAAAAAGTGGTGAATAGCCTAAATCTTTTCTTGTAAGCTATGCAATTGTGAAATGTTCTTAAGATATGGCATGTTTATTATGGCATCAGTCTTCTATATGTCCACCTCAATGCCTATATGTGATACTATAAATCCCAATAGTTTTCCACATCCACACCAAATATGCATTTATTTGAATTTATCCTCATGTTGGACTTATGAATTATTTCAAATATATTATGAATGCTCTTGGTGTTATAGATTTAGCCAAACATCATCAACATAATCTTCCAAGATGTTATGTATGAAATCATGAATATCAGTTTTGTAGCTCTTTGATATGTTTCTCAGAAATTTTTCAATCCAAAAGGCATACTAACCCAAAAAAATGTTCCCCAAGGTGTAGTGAAAGCTATTTTATATTGATCTTGAGGGTTAATGAAAATTTTATTATACCCCAAAAAAACATCCATAAATGATATTAGGGCATGTCCTGTAGTTGAATCCACTAATATTTAAGATCACAAAAAATTGTACACATCCTAATGCGATTATCAAGTTTTTCCATCGCAATAATATTAGATATCCAAGGTGAATAATCAATAGGGTGGAAGAAACCAACTTTTAAGAGCTTTTCAATCTTAGCCTTAACCAATAAATCTATCTTAGGATTTATCTTGTGTATCTTTTGTCTCATGGGTTTAGTATCTTTCTCAAGAACAATTTTGTGCATGACTATCTTAGGGTCAATACCCAACATATTTGAAATAAGCCCAAGCAATTTTTTTAGGAAAAACATGTTATAATGCTGTGTGATCTTCTTGTTCATCATCATCAAGAAACTTTCCAGTTTGAATCAATTTATCCTCATTAGATGGATCCATTTATATGTTTATAGTGTCTTCTACAAGAAATTCATCTTGATTTGGAATATCAGGAATTGTTTGAGATTTGTCTTGTTCATTATCACATGATTTAGTTTCTTCTCTAAAGTATCCCTTAGCATTCAAAACAATAGGTAAATCTACGATTATGATGGCAAATTGGAAAATTTTCATACACTCCCAAAAATTCTACTATGGATTCATCATTTTGAAAGATGTACAATGACATATCATTGCTTGTGGTATCTATCATTTTAGGATGCACCAATTTTAGAGTTGTCTTAGGGGAGTCTTACTTGATAACATTGACATTAAGTGAAGGTCTCTTTAATGATTTCATTTCTTTTGAAGGGAAATAGATAAGACCTCTTGTTGTTTCTTGTGTATTAAGCTCTATAGGAACAAAAATACCTTGTTCTTTTTCTCCACACTCTTTTCCATTATAGCCAAACTATTTCAATAGTTGGTACCCTCTTCCCTTTATTTCAAGGAAGGTGGTTTCTTGTAATAAATTTCATCATAAGTAGATGTGTAATTCATGTTTCCTCATTACCAAGAGTTGTTGATTCTTGTGTCTTTGATATTTCAATGACATATTGTGTTGATGCTACCACAAATTCCTTCTCTTTCTCTTTTTTTTTTATTTGATTGCATAATATTATATTCCCCCATGAATGCAGGTGTGAAATATAATAAACACCACTCATCCTCCAATAACCTTATTACTAATGAAAGACATTCCTCTTTATCTTCAAGTTGTAAAAGGTTCCACTTTTGTAATTCGTGTCAATGTTCTCATATGGTTTTCATCATGTTGGCCCCACACCTGTCATTGCACCAAAAGATCGACCTGTTAATGCTTGATACAACTGCTAGAGTTAATGGATCCACAAGAGGCGATTAGTCCATGTCGTGAATCTTGAGGGGAGTGATGACCATCTACCAACAAACTCCCCCTCAAAATTACCCGAGGGGATTCAAACCCAACACCTGTGGCTCTGATACCAATTGTTGGCTCCACAACTGTCGTTGCACCAAAAGATTGAACCGTTAATGCTCGATACAACTGCCAGAGTTAACGGATCCACGAGAGGTGGTTAGTCCAAGTTGTGAATCCTGAGGGGAGTGCTGACCATCTACCAACACATCCTTGTGCTAGTTTGTAAGCAATTTTCAGATTTTCTATTAGCTTTTATCATGTAAACCTTATTATTGTAAGTGTATTTGATTAAACGATGAAGTGTTGAAGGAACTCCTTTCATATCATGTATCCATGGTCTACCCAAGAGAAGATTATATGAAAGATCATGGGGCATGAAATGGATGAGAGTTTTCAACATGAACTTACCAACTTTGATAGGTAATGTTATCACACCTTATAGTTTTTTACCCACATTATCAAAACCACAGATGGACAAATTATCTAGTTGAATTTTAGTCTTATTTTCTCCAATTTTATCCAAAAGATTCACACTACAAACATTAAGTCCCAAACCATTGTCAATAAGGGTACGTCTAATCCCAACCCTGTTAATAATAGTAATTATCATCAAAGCATCATTTTGTTTTTGTTTTTGCAAAGGAGGTAATTCACCTTGATGGAAGATAATATCCATATTAACCAAATTCATACCCTCAGTTAAGGTTGCTACATCATTTGGTTGTGTACTAGGAGGGATCAAAACTTTTTGCAAAGCACTTTGAAGCATGACATGGTAATTTGATGAGGTTTGAATTAGGTCCCACAAGAAAATATAAGCAAGGGTGTTAGGAAGTTGTTCCACAAAATCATACTCCTTTCCACTATGTTGAGGTAAATGAGGGGCACTAGGTAAAATAGGTTATGGGAGTCATATCAATGAGGGAATGGTTTGTGTCTGTCTTGGTTGCTTGTTATTACTTGTGTTATATGTATGAGAAACTATGTGGTAACCTGGTTTCAACTACACATGATTACTAGTGAACTGCTTTGCAAATTTTAAGATGTGACCTTGAGGTTTTTGTTTGTTTTGAGGTGGTCTTATGATAAGCACAAGTTTAGTTTGGAATTTAGGTTGTTGGGTAGGTGGGTAAATGATAAGTTAAGGTGTGATTGTATTAATTATTCATTTTTATGTGGGAATGGTACAAGCCTTAATAGATGAGCTTAGTGAGATGAAGTCCTCAAAGGATTCATCTAACATATCAAAGTCATCACAACTAAAGGGCTTGATAGGTATACAATGCACTTGTAGAAAGAGTTCTGACATGATCATATTACTATGCTTTCCCCAAGGTTAATCATTAGATTTCAATTTTAGTTATGTTCACACATGTTAAGGATAACTAAGATGAAAAATAAATTTATAAACTTGATGCAAGTACAAATCTGAAAACCAAGTTCCAAATTGGAAAACCAACAATAGGTATCGGTCTATTTTGGAAGTATTAGGTAGATTTATGGAGGATTGGGATGCCCTAGGGTGTTTGTGTTTTAGTAGGGACCTTTATAAAATTCCGGTTTCAGAGGCACTAGTGACATAATCTATCTATGTGATAGTGTGAAAACCCAGATTTTGAATTGATTCTATTATTATTTTATGAGTTTTTTCAGATTGAGTGATGAGTTATAACAACCTAGGATTTTGAATTTTTGCAAAAATGAAACTAATCTATCCAAATTATTCAATGCTTCTGAAAATTTAAATAATTTTCCTACAAATATAATGATTTTTCAGTACTGAAATGCAACATTTTTTCACAAATTTGTAACAAATTAAGGAAATGGCAACTTTATTTAACATGTAATAACACTTTTCTAGGATTTAAAAATATACATTTGTAAGAAAAAATAGATTGAGAATATAGAAACAAAGATCTGTGAATTTTTTTCTAAGTCACTCATAGGAGGACAAAGGTGCCCTAGGGAATTTGAGTCCCTGACAGGGGTTCAAAAAAATGAAAAGATGAATATTTAGGTTGTTGTTTAAGAATTTTGTTTCTATCTACAAATAGGTTTGACAATGAATTTTTTTCCAAAATTTTCCCAATTGAAGACAATGTAACTCAAATGCACATGCTTGAACAAGAAACAACAATTATGAATACAATTTTAAATTTTAATTTGACCTAAGTGACTAAAACTAACCCTATTGCAACGTATGATGCAATATGATATGCAATTTTTTTAAATTTTTGTGACTTTGTATGATGTAATTTGTTACAAAGTTAACAAAAATATTGAAGATGAAGCTTCTGATGAAATTGAAGATCTAGATGAAGTTGAAGCTAACTTTGTGATAAAACTAAAGAAATGTACTGGAAAATACAAAGGTAAGTTACCTTTTAAATTTTTAATTGTGGAAGAATAGGTCATTTGCATCCAAATGTTCTTATAAATAATTAGATGACAACAATAAAAGAAATAAGGTCAAGAAGGGCCTTTATTCCAAAGAGAGCAATGGTTCCTCTGAAGATGAGGAGAATAACTCAAATGATGAAAATCTCTTTATGGATTTTAATACTATTGATATAAAGTATAATGTTGAAATATGTAAGGATTCAATCTCCTTAAGTGATGAAGACATATTTTCCTCTAATCCAGATCTGAAATATTTGGAACCTGAAGGTTGGGAATTCAATTTAGATGAATGTGGGATTGAATTTGAAGAAAAATATGGTCTGCATTAGAAGATCTGAATGAAGCAAGAGGTATAAATCAAAACGTGAAATATTGCTTGCAGAATCAAAAGAAGAAACTAATAAAATGAGAATTAAAGTAAAATAAGGCAAAAGATATGAAATCAGACTAAAAGAGATAAAAGGTGTGATCTTCGATTTGAAGATAAAGGTTGAAGAAGGAAAGAGGACTAAAGATTGCTTGAATATCAAACTAAAAGACAAAAAAGTTGAATTTTTAAAGCTTGAAGAAGAAAATACCACTGTAAGGAACGCCCTAAAAGGAGAAAAGGAAAAAATTGACAAAGGAGAGAAGTTTGGTCCAGTATAAATAAAAATAAAATGAAAAGATTGAAACAAAAGAAGAGCGCCTTCCCTAAATACTCTAAGAATAATTCCTCTAGATATACAAATACTATTCATAATGGCAAGAAAGAAAGTGGATCTAGTTTTGACAAGTAGAAAGGTTTCAAAAGTTATCCATCAAAAAAATAGTATGCTCCTAATAGGTTCAATCAATTATTTTAAGGCTATTGTTTTTATTGCAACATTTTTCAGCACAAGGTTGTTGATTGTAGAGTTAGATAGAGAAGGAATGACAACGTAGGTAGAAGATATTTCTTACCTCAAAGAAACAATACTATGCCATTTCATGGATATTTCTTTGCCTACAACAATAGTCACAAGGTTGATGAGTAAAGATCTAAGGTGAAGAGGAAAAACTCTGTTCCAAAGCACAATGTTATGTGCTACAAGTACAATAATAAGGTACATAAGGAAAACTATTGTAGAAATGGTTATGTGAAGCCATTTTATTAGTATCAGAAAACATGATGATTCCCTTAATCAACAAAAGAGGGAAAATGAAATGATCCAGAATGAAGACCATGAGAAGAAGGATGATTTTACTCTTGTGAAATTTGCACAAAATTCCAAGACAAACTAAGATAGAGTATTATCTCAGGGGGAGATGTCACTTGCAAAACCTTTTTTCCCCCTTCAAAAGAAAAAGGTTCTAAAGACTTTAGCTTGTAGGAAATTTTGAATCAAATTAGTTAGTTTGCAAATATTCTATGTATAAATGGACCTTATATGGATCTTCTATGTAGAAGTGTTAATCTGTGAAGGCTTCTTGGAACACATCTCTCTGTAGAGAAAGTTTTTTCCTTATGGTCCAGAGGTATTTTTTATCAAGATGTGAATGTATCATATCCATGTTTTCAAGTCTTTATACCTTTTGATATAGTAGATATTAGTGATAGTGTTTTGGTCCTCCTTAGTGAAGCAATGTTGAATTCTTGTTGAAAAGTGTTACAATTCTCTAGAAGAAAACTTGTATCCATACAAGATGATTTGATGTACCACAATACTCTATAACAGTGTGCTACAATGCCTATCCATTTGTCAAAACATTTTTTGGGATACATATTCCAACTGATGCTTGAGAAGGTCAATTATATGAGTTGGTATAGTTGTCAAGTTTTCTTTGCATGTGGTATGTTTAGTTACCAAATTTCAAGCTAATCCTAAGCAATCTCATGAGAAATCTATGAAAATAGTTTTTAGATACTTGAAGGAAACTACAGATTATGGCCTATGGTATAAAAAGGATCAAAATTTCTTTCTAAGTGCCTATACTAATGTTGATTGGGTAGGATGTGTTGATGACTAGAGGAGTACAAGTGGAAGTGAGTTCTTTTTGGGAGATAGATTGGTCTCATTGTTTAGTAAAAATTAGGATTTAGTACCTTTTTCCACAACAAAAGAAGAATATGTTGCTACAACATGTTGCACTAAAGTGCTTTAGACATCAAGACCTTAAATTAAATATGTAGTTATTGCCTAACCAAGAAAAAGAGGCCAAGAAGTGATCAATATTGGCCAAGATTAAATCATTCTATTTTCCTATATTAGTCAAGATAAACTAGCCTTTTTAGGTCAAAAATCTTAAAGGGACAATACCTAAGACTGATATGAATCCCCTCTTTGTCAAGAGGTGAAGGGTATCCACCCCATTTTTAGAGGAATCTAATCCAACATGAAATCTTCAAGAATGGTTTTCTTGTGTTATTGATCATGTAGTGTAGAAAAATGCACTCCTTTATATTTTCACACTATGTTTGGATCTCTTAAATAATTGAACTTAATTAAGCTTCTAATAGACCAAGTTATGCATTCCTAAGCCTTATTATTCTTGTTTTTTGAAAGGGGGACTTATATTAAACAATTGCCATGATTAATTTAAATATCTTGAAAATAGTGCATCCTAGATTTAGGTCCCAGGACCCATTCACCCAAGGGAGAATGGGTCCTCCTTAAGTGCTAGGACCCTATTTAAAATATGTTTTTGGTATAATTTTAATGATTCAAATTCAAGTTTCAAAATGTCGGCTTATGGAACCTAATTTTTGGGAAATTAGATAAACATCTATAAATACATAGTATTTTATCAATTCAAACCATCTAGCATTAAGGAAACTTTTACAAGAGAAAATATAATGGTCAAGAGTATTGAAGAGCAAGTTTATTAGTCATCTACAACACCATTCAAGATCCTATTATGATGTCAAATTTATTTGCATTCATGCATTTTTTGGAGCTAACATTGTGATGTGGGTTTCAAGCATTCAAGCATCAAATTAAGTGTCAAATCAAGCATCTAATCAAGCCATTTCATGCAAGATCCAATCCTTAGAGTGATTTGTTAGAATTCAGTTCTCTAAGGGAATTCATTGAGGTTTTGGTGAGTTGTGACATAACATTGTTCATTCATCAAATTCTATCCATTTTATCATAATTTAGTTATCAAGGTTTAATTACCAAACCAGAGTTTGAATAAGGACAACCCCTATTCACCCAAAATAAAAATAAAAATCCCTCTCTTTTTGTATGTGTAGACTTTAAAGTGAAGAAGGATTGAAGATTAATCAAAAGTGCAATTTTTCAATGTTGTCAAAGTTGTCAACATTTTTCGTCAAGCCACAGAAACTCAGATCTTGAATTTATTTCCAAATTTCTAGTAGTGAAACCTAGGGAAAAGAGCATCTTAGATCCATGTCCAAAGGACCCCTGAAGTTGAGAAAAATCCATGTACAAAGATACATTCGCCCTAGGGTGAATGAGTCCTTTCAAGACAACAACTGCTTTTGGTGATAGGTACAGAAAAATTTAACCTTCTTAGATATTCCAAAAGATTGTGGTTTCTATTTGTGTTACGCTTTAAATATTCATTTAAATTGTTACATTACATAATTGGGTCCATTAATCATTTTTAGTTTATCTCTCCAAGGTGCATTTCAAGCATATATTACCATTTTTTTTCATAAGGAAATCAAAATTCCAATAGGGTTGAATCACCTAAGGGTCAGAATTCAATCCTACCTTTGGATTGTAGAAGTTGTTAAACCAACCTCACAAACCCCAATGAACACCTGCAAGAAATGGCCTGTCACAAAGAAAAGATATCCAGAACAACAAAGATGCTCTGCAAGCCTCTAGCTAAAAAATGAATTAAAGAGAATGACTAATTACAATGAGATCAATCCTTAAGAAAGGAGATCGAACCCTAAAAGAAAACCCTAGTGTTCACACTTAATAATTAATAAATAATTAATTATTAATGTTCCTAAGTTTAGCTTAAGTAAAACTAAAGTGATAAGTGACTTAATTAATTAACCAATATGATTAAATTAATTAAGTGAAATAACTTATTACTCTAACACCCTGCCTTAAGATGAACTTAGGATGTAGCTAAAACACTAAGGAAAAGATGCATGAAATAAAATATGGGTCTTGGAAACAAGGCCTGATCAGGTACCCATGTACAAATGCAATGCAAACTAAACCAAACGGGGTAAAGGAGAAAACCACGTGGGAAATAAATCCTCCCCAAAATAGGATGCAAAAAAAACTAAGTGATGAAAGATTGAGGACTCCATAAGACCCCCCAAGGAAACCATCCATCACAAAGATTCATGAAAGAACCCCCCACAAAAGAGAGGAAGAAAGAGACCACATAGCCCCCCATAATGAAGTAGCTCCAAAAAGATTGAAAAAACCACATCTCTTGAAAGAAGTGAGAGGGAAGAAGCTGCATGAATGCAATCTCTGAAGGTGAATCAGGTGTAGCCCAAAATGTCTCCATAAAAGTAGGTGTGACCTCAACCAATGAAGAAGTCAAAGTAGATAAAGACTAAAGAGAAACCTCCAAAGATGAATTATCAACTAGGTCTTGTTGCACTGAAACATAAGAAACTACATCTGTAGCCATAGAAGTATCAACAACCACAAGAGGAGGTGGAGGAGATGGAATGGATGGCTCAAGAACTGGATTTGAAGTGAGAAAACCGAGGTTCAAGAAGCCAAATGTCTCCTCTGTATGATGCTTCACACTAGAAGTGTGATGAACAACTGTAGGAATAGAAGCACCATAAAAAGAAAAATCTGCAAAAGGAATACAACCAAGATGAGTGATCCACCACCCCAGTAGCAATACCCGCTCTACTCTCCAAGTCTCTGATGATAACTGAATCAGGTGTGAACTCCACAGATCTCCCATTTCCTCCATGTGTGATCTAATATATGGAAATAAGTTTGTTCATCAAATGAGGAACACACAAGACATCCTAAAAAGTGTTGTCCCAAAAACTAATAGACCCCTTTCTTGTAACACTCATGTATGTATTGTTTCCCATCAAAATAGGAGACATAGTGCAAGGCTCAAAGGAAGTGAACATAGACTTTGAAGATGCCATATGATGAGATGCTCCTAAATCTAGAAGCTATCTCCCTAATCCAAGACCTGAATAAGCACAAAGAGCATGTCCCTTCATATCTGATGAAGTATGTAAACCAGTTGTGTCATTTTCATGTTGCTCTGAAGAAGAATAATGAGGGGAAGGAGATGATACAGACATCCTAGAAGGAAAATCAATCTGATGTTTTTGAAGAAGATGCTTCAGCTCATCAATGCCCTTCTTATAGAAAATATGTTCTACATGTCCTTCTTTTTGGACTAACCACTAACATTTCCCTTTGGGTTCATGACATGGTTTAACTATCTCCCTTAGATCTTAACCGATTCTTGTATTGAGCATTGACAAGCCAATCTTTTGGTGCAACGAAAAGGCCAACAATTGGTATTAGAGATGGTCACGGGTTTGAACCCCTCGAGTGACGTTGAGGGGGGATTGTTGGAATAACCACTAGCATCTCCCTTCAGGTTTGTGACATGGTTTAACCACCTCCCATGGGTCTTAACTGACGCTTGTATTGGGCATTGATAGGTTGATTTTTTGGTGCAAAGATAAGGCCAACACTTCTCTCTTGCAATATGCACATGTAACCTTCTCCTTCTTAGATGATTTACCCTTTGAAGAGGAGGATGAAGTTGAGGACTCCTTTTGCTGCTCATGAGATTTGGAATCCTTTTGTTTCTATTTCTTGCCTTTTCCTGTAGAAGCCTTTTGATATTTGGGCTCTTATGATGCAATAAGTGCCTGTGATGTAGAAGTTTTCAACTTGCCCATGCTAGCCAACTTGGCTTGCTCCCGAGTGAGAGAAGAATCAAAATCATCAAGGGAAGGCATAGTAAACCTAGTACCAAGAGCATGCCTAGTGGCATAAAAGGTAGATACAAAAATTGAATAATCTAGTCCAAGCTTAGAAAGAATGGACAATATCAACTAAGATTCCTACTTCTGAATACCACACTATGTCAACTGCAATCTAAGAGACTTGATTTTTGTGAAGAAAACCTGGATGCTATCAAAATCCCTAGGATTTAAGCCAATAAGCTCATTCTCCAACTAGAATCCTCTCATAGTATCCTGCTTCCCAAACAAAGACCCTAAAGTAGTCCAAATCTGATGGGGTGTATTGGAAGACTTAACATGAAAAATAAGATCAAGAGAAATAGACAAACATAATGTACCAAAATCTTCATCACACCTATTAAACCACTTTCTCTTTTCAGCAGCACCGGTAGGTTCAACTTTTGTACCCATGGTCACCCTGTACAATCCTTTGTGCATCAAATGAACCTCCATTTTTTTTTCCAGCCAAAGTAGTTGAATGGAGTAAGGGGTACAATATTATGTGAATCCATGATAAAAAGCAGCAGTATATACTCTCTATGCAAAAAAAACTCTTTGATCTACAAAAAAATCCTGAATTGCATGTTTCCCAAGAAAATAACCAAGAAAGCAAAAGATGAGATTTGAAGAAAAAAAATAGATACTTGGTAAAAATTATAGAAAAATCAAGTTTGAGATCTATGAAGAGGATGGAGTTAGCTTTTATGATGCCGCGAGAATGGCGAAAAACGGAGTCCGGACACAAAATTTATGCCTCCCAGACTAAAAACAAAAAATTATGACTTCAAAGGCCGAAGGAAGCATCAAAAAAGCAAAACTAGAAAATCAAACCCGCACATTGGATAGTGCCCAGAACCAAATTCTTGACACCTATTCATTTTCAAAAAATAGACATCGTACGCAAAAGTTACGCCGGATTCCATAAAAGTGCTCCAAACTACCCAAGTAGACCCTCAATAAACCCTAGGGGCTAAAAAAAATCGGCCCCTCATGCAAGACCAAGGGGCTGGTGGCTAGGGGTTGGGGTGGAGCCCCTAGTCACCCACATGACCAGTGTAGGGGGATAGAATGATGGTTGGGGGCTAGGAGCGGGACCTTGGTCCCTAATATGACTGTGACCTAGCCCTCAGGGGTTGAAGAGGAGGAGTCGATGGTCCTAGGGTGGTGCCGCTTATCTGAGTGGCTAGCAGTTGGCTGCCTGGTGGCCATCGGGCAGCGGGCGAGCGATGCTCTGCTTTGAACTAGACATGCTTTTTAGTTATTTTTTTGATTTTTTTTAGATTTTTGTGACTTTTTTTGCCTTGTGAAGCATGTTGGGGAGGCCGTACGACCTCTCTAGCAAATTTTTTTTGCCTTTTTCTCAACAACTCCAAAATCGACCAAACGACAGGTGTTCCTAGGGTTTTTGGGTGCTCTAAACGCAATGGTGACCTCTGTTTTTCCCAAAAATTCCCAAAAAAATTGGCTACCCCCAGATCTTGCAAAAAGATGCCTGACTTGAAACCCTTGCACTTAAAAATCACTGTAAGGCAATATCTTTCAAAAAACAAATAGGCAACTACAGATTTGAAGCCTTGATACCATGTAGAAGTTGTTAAACCAGCCTCATAGACCCTAGTGAATACCTGCAAGCAATGACTTGTCACAAAGAAAAGATATCTAGAACAACAATGATGCTCTGCAAGCCTCTAGCTAAAAAAATCATTAAAG
Source organism: Sequoiadendron giganteum (assembly GCA_007115665.2). Classification (NCBI taxonomy): domain Eukaryota; kingdom Viridiplantae; phylum Streptophyta; class Pinopsida; order Cupressales; family Cupressaceae; genus Sequoiadendron; species Sequoiadendron giganteum. Next base: position 211,356,422 of record CM021110.1, on the reverse strand, counting down.
AGAATGAATAATTACAATGAGATCAATCCTTAAGAAAGCAGATCAAACCCTAAAAGGAAACCTTAGTGTGCACACTTAATAATTAATAAATAATTAATTATTAATGTGCCTAAGTTTAGCTTAAGTAAAACTAAAGTGATAAGTGACTTAATTAATTAACCAATATGAATATTAAATTAATTAAGTGAAATAACTTATTACTCAAACATGGGTATCTCTTTTTTCTAATGAAATTAGGAACATGTAAGTGTCTAGATCACACACATTTTTCTACATTGATCACCCCACTTTCATTTTTCTATGTTTCATTTTGGTGAACCCGACATTCTTGCAATATAAACTTTCTTAAAATTGGTCATTCAAACCATAGATATAGGTTTTACATTAGTTTGCATTGCATTAGTTTGCATTTCATTTAGGGTTGTCAAAATTAAATTATTTTACATTTCATTTAGGGTTTTAAAATTACATTTTACATTGATTAAAAATTTAAAAATCTAAAAAAAAATATACATATTACATTAATTTTTTATATTAGTGCATATTGGTGTATTTTCAGGCATTTACATCAGAAGATTTAGTCAAAATTACACTCACAAAAATTTCATCTTTGTTAACTTATTTTCCTTTATTGCATTTTCATTAAACAACAAAACATATAAAAAAAATTCATAGAAACCATAGTTTGCAACCTAAAATATGGAACCTAAATGCTGAACTTCAAACTCAAATTTCAATTTTTGAAACCTCTATACAAGGACTCATTTTCCCTTGGGCGAATATGTCCCTGTACAAGTGTCCTAGCAAGTTTGTGGGTACCTTTTTGTGTCTATTTCTGTATTGTTCTTCTATTGTTACAACTACATTTTGAAATTCTGAAACTGTCTGATATGAATGTTAAAGAAAGTTGTTCTTTTGGGTGCAATATTGAGGAAAATTGAAAAAGACATTTTCTATTTTAGTATAAGATTATTTCATATTTATGATCATTTCCTTTACTTTTTACATCATTTAATTGTTTAGATAGATTAGTCTTCATTTTGAAAACATTGAAAACCATAAACTATCCTGAAATATTAATTAGAAACTACACACTAAATGATAAACCTTGGAGAAAGCATAGTAATCTAGTCATCTTAGATCTCCTTCCATAAGCACCTTGTATACTTACCAAGCCCTTTAGTTGTGATGAATTTGACATGTTATATGAATTCCTTGAGGACTTCATCTCACTTATATCATCCACTAAAGCTTTGGTACAAGAGTATGTAATCATAGACAATCAAGACTATCCTAGTTGTTCTTCTCCCGATACCTCTCCTACTTGTGACGAAGTTATCTTAGTGTTAGAAGCTACAATAATTGAGCGTCATGAGAATTTTTTTGTCCCTCTTCCACTACCCCACCTATTTGTGAGGATATTATGTCATAAGAAGATGAGATCATTGAAATATTCCTTAACATCACCTTACCTAGTCTCCATTTATCTCCCAACATCTCTCCCACTTGTGAGAATACTTTAGTGCAAGAGAGTGCAATCAAGGATAATCATGGTAATTATAGTTTTTCTTATTTTGATACCTCTCCTACTTGTGACTAAGGTATCTTGGTGAAAGGAGATACAATCATTAAGAATCATGAGAATCTTGTGTGTGCCTCTCCCAATTCTTCTCCCATTTGGAAAGATATTGTGCTAAATGAAGATGATATCATAGATACATTTCTTTCACAATATGGTATAGATGAAGAGGCTAAGCCAACCTTTGATTCCCCATAATTATGAAATCATCAACAAGAAGTCACATTTGTTGAGGTTATGAATGCACAATTGGCCATTAGATATCCAAAACCTCCTCTTGGACCTCCTAAGTCACCTCCTGAGCCAATTCTCATTATAGGACCTCCAAAATCTCTAGGGACTACCTTAAATTTTGAAAGGAAACATTGTAGTAACAATGTTTTGCAGCAAGAAAGTTATAATACTGGTGCTCACATATATAACATAGGAAATATTAGGCAACCAAACCATACCTACTTCATTACCATTACCTCAACCTATCTTTCCTAGTGATCCTCATTTTCCTTTGCACAATAGAAAGGAGTATGATCTTTTGGAACAACTTAGAAACACTCCTACTAAGATTTATTTATGGGACCTTATTCAAGCTTCACCCAATTATCATAGCATGCTTCAAAATTCTTTGCAATAAGTTGTTATCCCTCCTAGTGCACAACCCAATGATGTAGCAGCCCTAATTCAAGGTATGAACTAGGTCAACTTAGACATTAAATTCAAATTGATTCTTTATCTATCCATAGATTTTTTAATGTGGGAAAATAACTGCTTAGTGTGATAACTTTACCTATTAAAATTGGAAAGGTAACATTAAAAATTCCTATTCATGTCATGCCTCAAGAAATTTCATATAATCTTCTCCTAGGTAGACCTAGATTCATGCAATGAATGTAGTGCCTTCAATTTACATCATCTAGTAAACTACACTTACAACAACAAGGTTTACACAATCAAAGTTGACCCACAATCATATCACAATTGTTTGCAAATTGAAACTGGAATAACAAATCCTCTTACAACATTGACACCAAATACAAAATTTGAACCTATGCAAGAAGAAGAAAAAGATAAATCAATCACAAAGCTATTAGATCATGATTTGGGTTCCTTGGATTTTACACTAAAATTAATGGGAGAATACAAGATTACACATAAATTAGGAAAAGAGAAAAAAGCTTCCATAATATCAACACAAGTTGAGTCATCAAAAGCATGTGAGTCCACAAATTTTAGCAAAGAGGAAAACACAAATTATACATCCATTTATGATGAGTGTGATCATGAGAAACCACCAAATCAAAAATAAATGGAAAAACTTTATGGAAGAGGTTATGAGCTTTTTAAACAACTTGGCTATAATGGAAAAGGATATGGTATTAAATAACAAGGTATTTGTGTCCCCATAGAGCCTACCCCACAAGAACAAACACAAGGTATTGGTTATTTTCCTTTGAAAAAAATGAAAGCATCAAAGAAACCTTCACTAATTATCAATTTCATCACACAAAACACTCCTAAGACAAATATTGCTTCATCTTCAAACACATGTCTTAGCAATGATTGGGTTTCATTATATTTTACACCCTCCTTTAAGGGAGAGTACAAAATATCACAATCTAAAGAGTCTTGTGTATGTATGACACCTTGTAGTAAGAAAGAAATATATCTCATAAAATAAAGGAACATATTCTACTATTGATAAAGAGGATACCTTGTCGAGGCTTCTCCAAGCTCACTTGATATCTCTCCCTCCAAGAACACGAAAGAAATTTTACAAAAAAATAATAATTTTCTTCATATCATCCAGTTCATGGTCATTCTACCAATGAGTGTAAGGCTTTGAGTAATAAAATTCAATATCTTAATGATTGTGGTGCTCTTCCTTGTGTTTATGCACCTATTTCCTCTAATTGAAAATGATCTTCATCCTATCATGTTGATCATCACTATGTGGAATTAGTAGCTTTATGTGTCTTGCTCATCACCATTCATGGTCGTACAATATCAGGTGCAATCATATTTATCATGGTATCAACTTGATATTACTTGGTGGTTGTGTTTGTCTCTATGCTTGGAGGCAAGGATAATTATTTTTTGGAGGCGTGCATTCTTTTCAAGGATCCCCTCTTCCTCTCTTTCTAATTAAAATACCAACATAGAAAGTGCGTTGGCATTTTAAGTGGGGGGGATATTGTCCCTCAATAATTTTTTGCATGTTTCCTTTTTAGTGATGATAACATACATCTCCTAGGAAGTGTGATCATTACATTGGCATTATTTAATTTTGGAATTATTTATTTTCACCCCCTAAGGTGATTTTTTTTGCACCCCTTGAGGTGAGTTTTATTTGATATTTTGCTTCACTTTGTTCATGGAAGTTGAATTTAGTATAGCATTGGCATAACATCTTGATCATATTGTGTCACCTTATCAAATTCATCAAGGAGTATCATTTTTAGAATGGTTGACATATGGGAGCCTATAGACCTAGCATGGATTTCCCATCGCTACTTGTTTTGTCGGATCACACCTTGTAGACCTAGCATGACTTTCCCATCATCGCTTGTTTTTTGAGATCACACCTTGTAGACCTAGTTGTATTTCTCATATTTGTCTTGGGGATTCACGTAGTGTATATCAAACTGCACTAGCCCTTGTGAGTATTTTTCATGGCCACTGATCATTACACAACTTGCTTGCCTGTGGAGCCATGTGTTTTATAAGTGATTTTATATCCTTATGAGTTTATTTGATGGAAATAGTATAATACAACTTGTTAGTCCATCTTTCTTTCCTCCTCGCATTAATTTTGACATTGTATGATTGTGTATCTTGTCTTGCTACTTCATATCATAGATATGTGCATGTCCCTTTGTGCTTATATTGGTTTTCTATGGGATATTCATCCTAGGGGCTTGACCACCTCCTTGATCCTTTTCATCCTATTCCATTGAAATTTGTGCACTTGGACCCTTCTTGACGTATATTTATCTTCTTTAGTGCGAGTCTTAGCATAATTTCATACTCTCACTAAAGCGAGGGCTAAAAGTAGTGTAGAAAAATGTACTCTTACATTTTCAAACTATGTTTGGGTCCCTTAATTAATTGGACTTAATTAAGCTTCTAATTGACCATATTATGATTTAATAAGCCTTAGTATTCATCTTTTTCAAAAGGGGAACCTATATTAAAAAAAATTCATTATTAATTTAAACATCTTAGAAATTGTGTGTCCTAGGCTTAGGTCCCAGGACCCAGGACCCATTCACCCAAGGGTGAATGAGTCCTCCTTAAGTGCTAGGACCTAATTTAAAATATGTTTTTGGTGGAATTTTAATGATTCAAATTCAAGTAGCATTCAAGATCTTATCATGATGTCAAATTTATTTGCATTCATGCATGTTTTTGGAGGTAACATTGTGATGTAGGTTTCAAGCATTCAAGCATCAAATCAAGTGTCAAATCAAGCATCCAATCAAGCCATTTCATGTAATATCCAATCCTTAGAGTGGTGTGTTAAACTTTAGTCCTTTAAGGGTAGCCATTGAGGGTTTGGTGAGTTGTGACATAGCATTGTTCATTCATCAAATTCTATCTATTTTATCATTATTTCATTATCAAGGTTTAATTACCAAACCAGGGTTTGACCAAGTCAAACCCCTATTCACCCAAAAACAAAAGATTTCCCTCTCTTTGTGTATGCGTAGATTTGCAAGTGACGAAGGATTGAAGAATGATCAAAAATTGTAATTTTGCAAAGTTGTCAAAGTTGTCAAAATTATCGTCAAGCCACAAAAAATCAGATCTTGAATTCATTTATGAATTTATTTTAGTGAAACCTAAGGCAAAAACCATCTCAAATCCATCTCTAGAGGACCCTTGAAGCTGAGAAAAATCCCTATACAAATACCCATTCACCCTAGGGCGAATGAGTCCTTGCAAGACACTCAACAACCACTTTTGGTGATAGGGACATATAAATTTAACCTTCTCATATCTACTAGAAGATTGTGGTTTTTGTTTGTATTATTCTTCAAATATGAATTTCAAGTTTTACATTGCATAATTGGGTCCATTAAGCTTTTTTAGTTTATCTCCCCAAAGTGCATTTCAGACATATTTTACCATTTTGAAGGAAAACAATAGATCTTCCAATAGGGTTGACTCAACTAAAGGTTGGAATTCAATCCTACCTTTGAAGATCTCTTTTTTATAATAAAATCAGGAAAATTTAAGTGTCTTGATTACACACCTTTTCCACATTGATTACCCCACTTACATTTTTTTATGTTTCAGATCAATACATAATATATATTTTATGTGGCCCTAATTATAAATATTGTCTTGGATAGGATGAGGGATGTGGAAGTTAATGAGATGAAAACCTAAATTAAAGGATAAAATATGAATCAATACAACTAGTAAACTATTAGTAGAGATAATTCCCTAAACAATGATTTCCTTATTTCATTTAACAATAAAGCCACTTGCCAAGCCTCTAGCATTTTTATGCAAAAATACCTATTTAATTTAGAGGAGGGGTGACCAAAGGAGTCCCTATTTTGGGTTGATATTTCATATTTTTTCATGCTTCACATTAAGTGGATGACACATGGATTTTATTTCATAGGTTTTGATCTTAAAAATAATTTATAGAATCACTTGTTATGCAAATTCTAGTTTACATATTTTCCTTTTTTTTCTAAAAATAACACTAGAACTTGGATTTTTTTTTCTAGAATTATATATGATTTGAAAAGTGTATCTCCTCCTTGATATGGTCAAAATAATATTCCTTTCTTTTTGAAATTTTAAATTTTAAAATTTGAAGAAACTAGAGAATTCATCAATGGTGTTTTTGGAAATCGCATGGTTCTTAAATTTGTGGAAATTTTAAAATTAAATTTTATAACATGTAAAACATTTGTATTTTGTAGGATGAGATGTTTTCTTGTGAAAATATGATTTTCGATATCTTAGATTCAAGTGTCATGGTTTTTGACCTTATTTTTCTATCATGGTCTTTTGATTGTTTTAAACCTTTTTCTAGTATGATGAGCTCTAGAGTTAGGAGTAGATTGGACCCAAAATTTTCATTCGAAATTGGTATGAGACCATGTAAATATAATTAAGGGAATAATATCAATGTGGATAAAATTGATTGGGAATTAAATAATAAAATAAAATTGATAAAGAGATAATCCACTTCTAGTATCAAGCATCCTTGAGAGGGTTCATAAATGATAGCAAATGGAAATAATTTTAATCCATTTACTATTGTTTGAATGTCATCAAGAATCCTACATTTGATATGGGGGTACACTTCCCAAATTTTTGTAGATTTGAAAACTAATTTTATGGCACTATACATCCTACATCTAGTAGCCCTTTCTTGTTGATTGTCAAGTCATTGATACTTGATTTTTGTATGTGGTTCTCTTTGCATGATCATGGGATACTCTTGAAATTCTATTTACATGATCACATGGGACACTCTTGTAATTATAATTACATTTATCGGTGGATATTGCTATTATTTTCACTTTATTATGGATTCTCTTTCCATTCTCATTACATATCATAGGTATATATCACCATTCTCTTTGTCTAATTATTAGTAGAATTGTCATTCTAATTTAATGTTATTGGTGGTTATCACCATTATTCTTGTGTGATATAGGTTTTTAATACCATTTACATTATATGGCATTACATGTTCATGTTTGTAATGTGTATGCTTATTGGATGTTATAAGTATTGGTATTATATCATACCACATTATTTTATGAAAGTTTGTATAATTATTAGATCAACTACCTCATAGTACAAAGATGTGAGCCTCAAGATCCCACATTGTTGGGTGGTTTTGATCACCATTTGGATAGTTTGATCAAATATGATTCTTGAAAGAGAGTGTAGTTATATTGATGATTGTGATGTTTAGACCTTCATTAGTGCATTGTTGATAAATGTATAATTGAGGAATTTCATCTCTCCATAATTCAACTTGTATAATTCCATGAACTAATTTTGTAAACTTATGTAAACTATCCATGTTTAATATGGTAGTACCATATTATATTCTTTTAAATTATCATTATTGGGATTGAAAAGGTATTTTGATTTCAAATAGAAACATATAATGTGTTAAGCCTTGAATATTAAAAGTATAGATTTCATTTGATTTCAAGTTGGCATGAAATCACAAGATATATGTTATGTTATTGATTGTGCTATGATTGATATTAGAATCAATGGTATATTTATGCAATTAAATCTATAAATAGGGGTTAATATCACACATGTATGGTTATTTTGTATGGAAGGAAAGTGATAATTTCTTATGAATAGTAGGTTTTGGGATTAAAATAAATTATATTTTTTTATTGTTTTTAAATGTGGTAAATCCAACCTTAAGAATATAGGAAATGTTTGGTTAAAATGATTTAAAAACAATACTTAATTAAAGGTAGATATCCTTATTTTGTGTTTAGAATGCTTAAGGCTTGCAATGACTTAGACCTTAACTTGCCTTGGGATTCATGGTGTTGTTTCATATCCTACTAGGTTGAAAATTAGTGTTGAAGGTTAATTATTATTTTGGGATTATATAGGATCCATTGGATAGGCTTGGTGTCAATTTTGGTGGCTCTAGGACCTCAATGTTCTTTAGAGGTCGTATTCACTTTCTAGAATCCCCTATCCTACACATAGGTAATTCTCATGGAAATATAGGTGATTTTAGGATATCATGGGTGATTTGAACTAGTAACATGGGTGATTTGGATTGGTATCCAGGGTGATCATCATATAATGGTAATTAGGGAAATCTTCATACAATAGGCAACTCCTAACCTTTTTAAGAAATTTTTTCTAAATGAAATTTACTCCTTAGTGTTTAACCTATCTACTTATCATCTTGGTTTAGAGATGTTTGAGGTTTTTTATAATTTATTCATCCTTTTGTGTTGTAATTTGTTCCTTTGTATAAAATGAATAGCCAAATATTTGACTAGGTGAGGTCTTGGATCTCCTAATTATCCTACCTTGTTAGTGGGTTGTCCTTAAGTTTGGATGTTATCTCTATTATTTTGTAGATGCTTGGTTTTATATTAATTAGGTTGAGATATAATATTACATGGTACTCTCATTATAATACTTTCATTCACAAGAGAAAGGGATCATGGCCTAGAGTTTGATAACCATTGCTATAGGAAACTCTATCATTTTATATGACTGTCATAGTGGAGTTATCATGTGAAAAAGTTAATATTTTTTCTTGTGTCATGATAATATATGTATTGATGTCACACACTTTCATTTTTTTGCATTGTGGCATAGTATCTCTAGTGTGTAGGTGTATATTATAGCATATTGGTGTCAAATATATATCACAAAAACATTTTTCATTCATTAATGTATTAATAAAAATCTTGGGGAATTACATTTTGAATAAGGGTGTTGAAAGTTAAAAGGGTTTAAGTTTTTCTTTCTTTGATTAGTTAATTGAAATAGAGGTGGAATGCATAAATTTGGGCCTAATTTGGATAGATCCATTAGGTTAGAATGTATTGGTTGAAATATGTGATGGAGGTAGAGGAGGCATAAGAGTGTCATTGCTCATGTTTTGATAAGAGTAGCTCAAATGGGGTGGTTGAGAACCCAAAATTTTAGATCATTGTTAGTGATGATGAAAGGATTCATGTGGAATAATTACCTTAGATATTGTGGTATTTTATTTGTTTACACTAGATTTTGTATTCAATACTCCACATCCTTATCATTGAGGGCCCTAATTTATTGTGTTAGTGTTGCAATAAGAGCCTCCAAGGTAATTTCACTAATTTGGTTATCATTTTAAAATTTTCCACCACAAGGTAGGTTTGTTGATATGGTTATCATGACTCATGTGATGAGGTTTGGATTTCTCCATTTTTTATTACTTTAGGAAGGTTTTTTATTGGCATGTATTGTGAAGAGGCTTGACCATTTTGATAGGAAATTTCAAGGTCCTCTTAGGTTGTTCAAGCTTGTGCCAAGTATTTTTCAAGGTCACCCATTTCATTTTTTATGTGGGTAACTTTGTCTATATAGGTTGGAAATTTGGGATCTTTCCTTTGAATCCAAAATTGCAACAAGATGCATTGGGATCGTACATTATTTGGGTTATGTTGAAGGATTGTGCCTTGGTATTTCCCCATGCATGGTTGTTGAAGATGTTAAAATATTGGTTATATTTTATATTTTTCTCTATCTCTGGATGAGCACCCTCAAAGTTAGCATCTTTATAGTCATAGCTGTTTGAGATTACAGCCATAGGTTATGAATGGATATAATGATCGAAGGTTGGATCGATTGGATCAATTGAAGTAAATACCCTTGGTTTTTGTTGTCTATCTTGACATATTATGGGTATCATAGGTACAATAGAGTAACTGGGTGATGATTACATAAGGAAAGAAACATAATACAAAAAGAGATAAAATGTGAAATAAATTATCATAAAATATTTATTCTTCATGTTAGGTTCACTAAAATATGTACTCTCAAAATTTGACTCATCGTTACTATGTGTAAATAAAAATGGTGAGCACATGCATTACCCATGTGTGGATTTTCATATGAACACATCTCTTACTCTCTGGTATAATCAAGTGGAGTGGGAGTTTTTTTGTAGGACTACCTTCTTCACGAGGGACCTAAATGTGGAAAAGATATTTGTTAGAGTTGTGGTGTTTGACAATTTTATCTCTTCACAAGGATTATTAGTGTAGGACATGGATGTCAAGTCATCATATAACAATGATAATATAGGTATTTTCTCTTATGAGTCTTTGTAAAAGTGTTATAGTGATTATTATCATGTAGATGCTCATAATGGTGGCTTGTATTATTATATAATTTGTGCGATTATAGAATTTTATTTTTCCTTTGCACACAATGATTTATAAAAAAATGTCACATCCTATTTTTTATCAATTATTTGAGAAATATTTATTCAATGATCAATTGATTAATTTAGATGTATTATTAATGTTTTAAGTGAAAAAACTAAGAATGAAAGTATTATATTTTATATCATGACAATTTTCAATAATTTTTTTTTATTAGATTAGAAAGAAAAGGGCCCTAATCCTAAAATTTCAGCACAAAGACAACTTAAAGCATAACCTTTAAAGAAAAAAAGATAGAAAGTAGACACAAAAGCCTGCAAAAGAACCCAACAAAAAAACAACGCTACTAGACCAAAAAATAACTTACCTAACAAAAAAATATTCAAAGATCCCTAAATAAAATTAATAGACGAGGTTCCAATCTTCTAACAAGGAGTCAAGAGATTCTTCCCAACCATCTTTCACCTGATTGTGCATTGAACCTCCTTGTTATTGCCAATCATCCCCTAAGTTTCATTGTCTTTACCATACATCAATTCAATAATTTGTTATCTTTATTGAATAATTTTGATTTAAATTGATAATTTAAATGAACATGATAATTGTAAAAATTTATGAACTAATGAAGGTTTATTAATTATGTATAACTGATTTTTCAGTAACAGCTTGGACTAACTACCATTTATTGACATGAAGTGGATGCAAGATAGTGTTTTACTCTCACATACATTAAGCAAGAGTATTATTTGGGAGATGAAGTAATATGGTGACATTAAGACAATGAAATTAGGATAATCCAAGAACCCACACACACTTGCATGAGTTTGACTATGAGATAAATGCATTTTAGGCATATTATTGGTTTTTTAAAAGTTGTCATGATTGATTTTTTCTTTAAGATTCATTTGTGACATTCGATTTTAAGCATGTTTGGTTTGAGTCATATTTGTTGTAGCATTTTTCATAAACAAGTTATATTAAATAATATAAAAAAAATATATATTTATAAATAATAATTTTCAAGTGTTCATTTTATTTTCAAATATAATTTTGATGTCAATTTTTAACTATTTTACTTTATTTAAAATATTTATCTATAGCTAGCACAAAATAAGAGAGTGGAGCTATTTATAAAACCTTTGCATTTGATAATATTTATCATTGACAAAAAAGAGGCGAGTTTTAAAAAATCCAATAATTAATTTAAATCTATTATTGGAAAGCCTATTTGGGAGAATGGTGTAACATTTTTGGTTGGAATTAATTGAGAGGGTGTGAGAATTAAATGACCTCTCTTGCATTTCTATTTATGGAAACTTTTTTGGGAGTTCTTGGGAAATTTGGCTGAAATGAAAAATAGGATAGGGGATTTTCCCTAAATGGAAAAGTTGATCCAATGAGGGAAAAGGGGTCCTACTTCTCTCAATTCATTAGGAAATGAGATCCACACCAAGATTTGACCAACAACCCTTAGGAGAATCAATTTAAGGTGTGAATCTTCAGATTTCCCTTTTTGCTAGGACGGGGGTCTAAGCTAAATAGCACTTTGGGCAGAAAGATTAAGACCATCAAATAAAATCCAAATTACAAGCTATAAAGTTCATTTAGAAGCTTAAGCATAATATTGATAGAACCTATAGAATTTAGGGAGTGTTTGGAAGGGATACATGTTGTGTAACTTTTGCAGAAAGTATTTTTTTTATGGCTCACTAAGGGCTCATTCGCCCTATGGTGAGTGGGTCTTGGCTAGGGATCCTAAGAATTTTTTTTTGGGTTCTCTTCTCCTGTGTCTGCACTCCTAGATTCCCAAATCTTGTAATCAGAAATTCAAGAATAAATTGATAGGTCAATTTCCATGATTTTGAAAGAATGGTGACAACTTTGACAAATTTGACAACTTTGCAATTTTGCAACTTTGAGATCTCCAACTTTTCTTCAACCTGCAAGTTTGCAATCACACGTTAAAGAGAGAAAAAAAAAATTAGGTGAATGGGGCTTTTCCTTGGTTAAACCTCATTTTGGTAATTAAACCTTGTAATGAAATGAAATAGCATGAAGGAATGATGAATGAACAAATGCAAAGTCACAACTCACCAAACCTTTGTTTGAACCTTGATAATGGCAGTCTACAACTTGCATGAGGTGGCCTCAATGGATGTGGATCTTGACTTCAAATACTTTCTTGAAATGATAATTTAAATGGTTGATTGAATCATGAAACCTACATCACAATGTTAGCTCCAAAAATATGCATGACTCCAAAATTTGACATTGAATGGATCTTGATTGCTACAACAAATAATGAAGAAATATTCCCTTGAATGTGTTGGTGTTTTAAAATTCAACCCAACTAGGCTTTGAGACTCTCTAAGAGGTAGCCAACCTCTATATTAAAGAACCACAAAGGCTAGTGTCCAACTGACAAGATTCATTCAAAGACTGACATCTCCTACACTTTTGGCTCTGCAAGACCAAGGTGGGTAAACCTATATAATGCCCAAAACTTAATTCACTCATACACCGACATTGTTTTATAAAGCAGATAATTCCCAATGAAAATACACTAAGGGAAGCATTGAAAACTTCAAACTTGGCTAAATTCTCAGTAACTCAACCCTCTCTCATCCATTGGAAAGAAGGACATACAATAAACCAAACAGTAATAATAAGAATGATTTTTCATTTATAAAATGTTTCCGAGATGCACAAAACTGGAAAATAGATCAATGCCAATTCTGGGCCATGGAGTCAAACACATAAATGAATTCTCCAGCAAACAGACTTCAACCGATAGATTTAAATTGCTAATGCTTTGCATCAACTGTTAGTGTCTTGCACCAACAATCCCTCTCTTATTATCAATCAAATTCTCCTTATCAAATCTCATTTGCACACGTGAAATCACAATCACCTGCTCAAAGCATTTTAACTATTTCTTTGAAACAAAAGAATGAACAAACAAATCAATCTCATGAAATTTGAGATGATAAACTCAAAGACACTTTGTATTATTGAATTTATATGACTAAAAGTGTACAAATATGGAGACAATATGAAGATATTCATGAATGTGCAAACACCTTCATGATTTTATTTGCATAAACTGGCTATATTTACTCATGAATTCAGAAAATTACAGCTTACAAACTCAAGAAATAACTCATAATTTACAATTCTCTATCTACCCAGCCCAATACAAAAAACTTAGAACCCTTTACAATGAGAGAAACAGAGAAGATATAGAAGAGAAGCAAACAAGAGCAGCCCTAAACTTGATCTGAAAATTCCATCTGGAAGCTCCATTCCCGTTGATCAAACTGAAAAGAATCTCTCATCTCTCTTCCTTTGCAGCAACAAACTTATTCTCTTAAAACTGCCTTTGCTCATCATTGCCTTGAAATAGAAAATCTGCCCATGTGGAGAATTTCATCATTCACCCAACTATTGGAAAATACCTCTACTTGCCCGTGAAAACTCTGTTTCAGCTCTCTTTGCTTGTTGCGCATTATATTAATCCAAATATTAAAGTTTCATAACTTTAATATTTATCCCTTTTGACTTTATTTCAATTCCCTAGCAAAGGGAATGTTTCACATTGAAATACTCCCAAATATAAAATGAATATAAAATTCACTTTAAAAAGTACCCATGGTGAATAGTTTATTCACTCTCCATTTAATAATTTCACCCCCGTGGATAAAAAACACTCCACCTCCCTCATTTGTTTACCATTTTCCCAATAATTAAAATAATTCCTCCCTGCATTATTTCACCTGGGCCCACTTCACATTTGCTCATTGATTTATATTTTATTTTACTCATGGAGTAAAATATTCATCTCACCTCTTCATTAAAATGAAATTCCCATTTCACTTTATTGAACCATTTAAAAAAGGCATCTCACACCCATTATATCTGCATTTAAAAATGGCTAATGAGAAAATTCGGGCCCACCATTGGTTTTTACAATTTCACTTCATACCTTTTGATTTTAGGTAGCATCCAATTCACCCTACACTTTAATATTTTTCCTTTAAAATAGAATGAGGGCCTTTTCACTTTATTGGTAAAATACATTACTCATTCCCCACCTTTATTTTGCCTTGCATACCTCGTGGGCTTTTGGCCAACGTCATCATAACTCCTGTGAGGCTTGCGAGCAAGGGTTGAGATTGCTCTGTGCCCTAATCTCACCTGTTCACGCTCTTAACCATGGCGGCCAAGTCTCCTCCTTCACCTCTTGGCACCCTCCATCGTGCACACTAGCTCCCTTAGTCATTTTTATCTTCTGATTTGATGGATTCCCTTTACCTTGTTGCAGGTCATGCCTCCTTCTTGCAATGCACGCGCCTCACACATGCTCTCACTCGAGCTTTGCTTCTTGGGGCATCCACACAGCTACCACATTTTCTCTATGTATATCTTACAATGATGGTGTCCCATGAGATCACATTATTCAGGTGCTTTTTAGCAGGTCGCACGCCCCTCATGCTTTGATGGATCTCCATACCCTATGCTCCAAGCCGCGCCCCACTACTGATTGCATTTTTTGAGGCATTGCCAAATATTTCACATGCCTCTCTATCGAGCCTCTTCATACATACATTCGGTGGTGCCCCACACCTATTCATTCGAGCTTTGAGATGACTTCATGCGCCATTCCCAAATCGTGCCTCCTCGATCTCCTTGCTGCTTGCTTCACAAAACATGGTGCCATTCATCATCTGTTGTCCGTGCCTCCTAGAAAGTTACTAACTCCTTTGCAACGTATTCATTTTGTGCGCACCTGTACTTATGGATCCCTCCTGCAATTTCATCATTAGCCATGCTGCACCCTATGGAATTCTCTCCATTGCTATGCAGGATTCTTGAGGTTGCTTGGAGTTTTTGAAAACTTTTCAACATATTCATTTTATGCATAACCCATTTTGTTTACCTTTGCTTCAAACCCTTTATCTTAATGCTTCGAGAGTTTGATAGAGTCTTAGTTGCAAGTTGTACAATTACCTCTAAATATTTTTGTGACAAAATCTTGATTTTGATTCTCCACTTTTCTTGAATGTTCTCAGATACTCTGAAATGATTCATTTAACGCCATATGATGGTAATTCACAAATTGATTGTGCCTCTTGAATTCAGGTTGCCCCACTGTCTCTACATCATTTGGATATGGGATCTTTACAATTGAACTCGACTTACATTGTTTATCGTCTACAAAAGAGTGTTAGTCCTCATTCATTCAATGGCAAGAATTTCATTGATATAAACATGAAGCTTCAATGTTACTGCCCAATCCAAAATAACTCATTTGAAATGACCAATATTAAAACACTTGTAATCTCACAACTAGGCAAGGCGTGTTGGGCCCCATGTGGGCCTGACTAAAAAATAAATTGTTTTCAAACAACTTTTATGCTCAAATGATCTCAACACTGCTTCTGAATGCTTCTGAAGTTAAAAAACAAATTGGGTCTTCAACAAAATCAATTTTCTGACACTCTTGGAAAATGGGAAAAACTAACCCAGTAGGCCCTAGAATCGGCTTGGTAATCTTGTCAAACGACCTCCTGGAGCAATGAGAACATGTAGACATATAGTCATTTGACCCAAGAATGCAGTGCACCAAACGACTCGTTAAACATATCACGAGGTGAAAAATATTAATCGAAAAAGTTACTCAATCAAACTTTTTGAAACAACAGTTGTTCGGAAGCAATTAAAACTCATTCAACTGCCAATTTGTAAAAATAGTGAATCAACTCCTGGCGAGCTTCCATCAAAAACAGTATATCATTTAGGTACCTTGAGCACGTGTGCAAAAGGAATTTTTGTGAATCATCACTGGTCAAAAGATATTGACGGTCAAAGTTGACCTTCATGAAATGCTGTCAGGAATGCAGATACAAAACAAAACAAATTGCATTTGGTTTTGATCTGT
This sequence comes from Sequoiadendron giganteum, assembly GCA_007115665.2. NCBI lineage: Eukaryota > Viridiplantae > Streptophyta > Pinopsida > Cupressales > Cupressaceae > Sequoiadendron > Sequoiadendron giganteum. The sequence continues at coordinate 211,340,014 of CM021110.1, read as the reverse complement.
TAAAAAAAGCAAATCAGATCATAAGGCTCTAAAAACTGACATCTCAGTTCATCTTGGTATGGAGAATATGAAACAACATTCGTTCTAACTTGACAGTCATCCGATTGCAAAATGCAAGCTCGAACAGGATGCAACTTTGCAGAACTGAACATTTGCAAACAACACAATAGTGTCAAAACCCTCTAGCTTCACTTTTGAAACCCTATCAAAACTTATCATTGGAAGCTGAAAACTGACATGCACATTCACATATATCAATTGGATATGTCTGCAAATGGGTTTTGCATGAAAATCAATAGGCTTTAAATTACAAGCCTCCAAAGTGGGTTATCTAAGCAGATTGTTCAGGTGCACTTCTGAAAGTGCAGAAGCAAAATTTTGAAATGGGCATCTCAAATTTGTAAAATTTGAGAGTGCCATCAGTGACTCCGACTGGGGATGTATGCCCCCTGTGGGCATAGCAAGAATACAGATCTCTAGAGAGCAGACCAAAAGCTAAGTCTATCAAGTGCTTGCAAATTGCTCCTTCAACTTTGTTTTCAATTTCATTTGGTGACTCTGGGTCACCAAATGAAAAATGGGAATCAGCATTTACCTCTATCAAATACAATTTTGTAGAAAGAGTTGATCCCCCTCAATCTATGCTTGCCTTTTTCATACCACAGTGACATATATGACCCTTTTCTTACAAGCAGAGAAATGTGGTGACCATTGAAATTTTCCTGATTACAAACACTACCACTAACATTTCTCAAAACTTTTTTGAGCATACCACTGCCAGTATAATCTCTATCATTCTTCATTGTATAATCAGTCACAAACTGCAAGATTTCATCATCACATGACACATGTGTGCTATATTCATCATATGAAATATGTTCATATTGAAAATAAAATTTCTTTTTATTAATCTCATTGTCATGCTCCATAAAAATACCTTCCAGCTGACTTGGAAATTGAAAAAGTTCAAAATCATCCAAGTAGCTGGCATCATGATGTTCAACCTTACCTACAACACCTGTTTCAAATGTAAAATAGTCATAGGAAATGCCCTCAAGTAATTCATCAAATTGTTCATTTGCTTGCTCAAGACTACATTCCAACCATGTGTGAAATGCATCATTAGAACTCTCAACAAAGAGTGAATTATTTCTCCACCAATAAATTTCATCATTTCTCATCTCTAGTGAAGATGGAGGATCATCAAACAATGGATTTTCCATTATATTCATTTTTGACATAAGAGGCTCAACCTCCTCAACATGAAATTCCAAATCCTTCAAGTCATTATTGCACTCAAAGTGGTAATCACTAGAAGAGTAGATAGACACATTTTCAACTTCATTCCCATTCTTAGATTGTTCAGTACACACATCTACTACCATATCCACATAATCTGAGATATCATGGTCAAAAACCTCTTCAAGCTCTATAGAAATATTTCTGAAAAATGGTGACATCCTTTTACTCAAATTTTCATCATAATGCATAATCTGATCACCCAAGATTGAAACCATGTCATCCACATTTTGTATGCTAATGTTATCCTCATCTGATATAAAAAATTTCAAGTCTACTTCATTCAAGCTAGTATGACCAGCATAATAACAATCAACATGACCAACCTTATGAGTTGAATGTGCATGAACATGTCTCATGATACTAAGCTCAGTATTGAGAAAGATATCAATCTCGGTAATATTGTAATCAGGAATACATGGTTCTAGCATATTGAATGATGAATACATTATCTCACTATCACTTTTATCTTCAAACAAATTACCAAATTCATCAGAACCATAGGACTGTAGACGGACCCTCTTTGTGATCTCATCGCTAGAACAACTAGTATTTCCATTACATGGTGTGATATGCCAAGCATCTGAAACTATTTCCATCTCTTTATTAGCTATGTTTTGTAGTACATTTAAAACTTCATGACTACAATCCATAGGTGCATACATCCCATTATTTGGATGCTCACTAAAAAATTTCCCATCACAATAAGGAGTAGTCACAACATGGGACAATTCTTCTTCACTCACATCATCATTTGAGTCATATGGCTGCACTACACATTGATCAAAAGGATTTGTAGTGTCAAGGAAATCTCAAAGTCTATCAAACTATTTCACATTACTAATGGGTAATAATGTTGATCTTAGATCCATATGATTATCATGATGCATAATTTGATCATTCAAAACTGAATTCCTTCCTTCAACAATGTGCACTTCATCGTCCTTCTTATGTAGAGCTGACACTTCCATCTTTGCATCACATAAACAGTCATGAGCAGCAGAAGCAGAAACAAGTTCATCACCTTCTTCACCATTCCCATCACTATGTTCATGATCAAAAAATTGAACATACATATGTTTGTGTTCAAAGTCTTCATCATTGACAGAATCAACATAATCCATCAATGACAAATCTGAATTACATTCCAAGTTTGAATCAAAAGCAATTGGATCATTCACTTGTGGACAAGTGATTTCATGAGAAATCATGTCTTTACATTCTTGAGGTGAAGAAAATACCTCCATATCATTAGAGCATTCATAGTCAGCAGAAGAGTAGTCAATTTGACTTTCATCAGCATCCTCATCACAAGAATACTTATCACCGCATAAACCATGCTCAGATTTCTTAGAGTAAATGCTTGAACTTCCATCTTCAATTTCTTGATCACAAATTTGTGAGGAGATGTTATCAATGTTTACATTATCTTCACAAACCAAAACAAGACATGGAAAGATGTCTTGTATCTCTTTCATTTCTTCATCACACAAGCTATTACAAGAAAAAGTTTCATGCATATTTATTTGTTCATCATACCATGTATCTTCCTCTTCATCATTGCTGCAAGGATCTATACATGTGCTGATTGTGAGCTGATTGCAGTCAATATCCTCAACCACACAATAGATATCTCCATTTTATGATACACTCTTTTCATTATTGTGTATCATGTTATGATTTTCTTGAATAAAACAACTACTACCTTCATTTTGAGACACCACATTTTGATAACATTTTGATGATAGAGGAATCAAAGGAGCATCATTACCACCTTGACAAGTAATTCTATTATCTGATCCATGAGTTCCATTTGCATGAGATGTGTTAGGATGACCAACACTCGCAACCTTATGTCCTTTCATCATTGAAAACCTCAAATTGTTTTCAATATCTATAGCCATCTGACATGCTTGACACAGGGTTATAGGCTCTTTATCCCTCAATATATAACTTATTTTTTTGTCAAATGCTCATAAATATATGACCAAACATTTAGCATCATTTGGCCTTATGTTCTCCAGGATCTCTCTTATGATCATTGAGAACCTAAGATTAAAATATGGGACTAACTCATCTTTTCCTTTCTCCATGTTCATGAACCTTTTCCTTATCAAAATAGGGTTAATCCTTTCACCAAATTGCTCCAGGAACACTATTTTGAACTCTTCCCATGAATGAATGGAAGATGCTAGTAAATAAGAGAACCACTCTCTTACATCTCCTTTCAAGGACTGAACAAATAGTCTCATGATCACATCCTCGTGATCAATCTCATAATCATCCATCACATTACTGAACTCTTGCAAATGCTTGTTTGTTGATTCAGCCCTATCACTAGTGAACCTTGGTAACTTATTTCTGACTTTAGCTGGAATGTCATTTAGGAACCACTAAGGCTACTGAAATTCATAGCTCTTTACCTTCTGGTGCTAAAACCTCTTTGACAGTCTGGCTAGGACTAATCACAAACCATAGTTCCATCTGGAACCATACTAGGGTGCATATATTGAGGCATCTTGATATGCCTTTTTCAAATTCCACATATCACTCTATAGTTGATCACTCATTGCCCTATTTCTATCTTTCATCATGATCTTAGAATACCACAATGCATAATGCAGATGCATTTACACATAAGATATATTTAGTGGGAAAATTTAAAATAAACATATTTCTCCAACAAAGCACATAGGCTTCAAATTACAACTCAAAAGTATGCAAACTAAATATTACCTTCCTTTCCCTCTTTTAGTGCTAATCGCTCAATAGGGAACCAAAGTTGTGCCTAAGATGTTCAAATATGGTTTTCATATACAATTTTCTTGAAAACCAAGAATGAAGAATACCTGGAAACTTTGCAGCTGCTGCAAATTGTTTTCCTAACTTGTAATATTTGTAGATATGGAACTTTCTTCAAATTTTCAACAGGTTCTATTAACAGAGTCGCCACCTATTTTCACAGAGGACTGAACTTCAAGCAGTATGAATTTTTTCACATGTAAACTTCTTTTTGAGTTCCTTTCCACTAGCAGAGCACCACAGATTACAAAACTACTCAGGTTCACTACAACAAATTCTTCTCCAGGGTTGAAATCCTTCAAAATTTGAACTAAATTTAGAATGGAAAATCATTTGACTCTATGCAATGACTCTAAAGACTAGATTCTGCAATAAGAATTTTCTCCAATTCTCCCCAACAGAGTCGCCATTCTGTTGGTGTTTTAAAATGCAACGTAGCTAGGCTTTGAGACTCTCTAAGAGATAGCCAACCTCTATATTAAAGAACCACAAAGGCTAGTGGCCAAGTGACAAGATTTAGTCAAAGACTAACATCTCCTACACTTCTGGCTCTACATGACCAAGGTGGGTAAACCTATACAATTCCCAAAAATTAATTCACTCATACACTGACATTGCTTTATAAAGCAGATAATTCCCAATGAAAATATAGTAAGAGAAGCATTGACAACTTCAAACTTGGCTAAATTTCTAGTAACTCAACCCTCTCCCAGCCATTGGAAAGAAGGACATGCAATAAACCAAACAATAAGAATAAGAATGATTTTGCATTTATAAAATGTTTCTGAGATGCACAAAACTGAAAAATAGATCAGTGCCAATTCTGGGCCATGGAGTCAAACACATAAATGAATTCTCCAACAAACAGACTTCAACCAATGGATTTAAATTGCTTATGATTTGCATCAACTATTAGTGTCTTGTACCAACAATCCCTCTCTTATTATCAATCAAATTTCCTTATCAAATCCCATCTACACACCTGAAATCACAATCACTTGCTCAAAGCATTTTAACTATTTCTTTGAAATAGAACAATGAGCAAACAAAACAATCTCATGAAATTTGAGATGATAAACTCAAAGACACTTTTTATTTTTGAATTTATATGACTAAAGTGTACAAATATGTAGACAATCTAAAGATATTCATGAATGCGTAAATACTTTCATGATTTTATTTTCATAAACTGGTTGTATTTACTCATGAATTCAGAAAATTACAGCTTATAGACTCAAGAAATAACTCAGAATTTACAATTCTCTATATACCCAGCCCAATACAAAAAACTCAGAACCCTTTACAATGAGAGAAACAAAGAAGATATAGAAGAAGAGAAGAAAATAGGAGCAGCCCTAAACTTGATCTGGAAATGCCATCTGGAAGCTCCATTCTCGTTGATCAAACTGAAAAGAATCTCTCATCCCTCTTCCTTTGCAGCAACAAACTTATTCTCTTAAAACTGCCTTTGCTCATCATTGCCTTGAAACAGAAAATTTTCCCATGTGCAGAATTTCATCATTCACCCAACTACTGGAAAATACCTCTACTTTCCCATGAAAGCTCTGTTTCAGCTCTCTTTACTTGCTTCAAATAATATTAATCCAAATATTAAAGTTTCATAACTTTAATATTTATCCCTTTTGACTTTATTTCAATTCCCCAACAAAGGGAATGTTTCACATTGAAATGCTCCCAAATATAAAATGAATATAAAATTCACTTTACAAAGTATCCATGATGAATAGTTTATTCACTCTCCATTTAATAATTTCACCCTCGTGGATAGAAAACACTCCACCTCTCTCATCTTTTTACCATTTTCCCAATAATTAAAATAATTCCTCCCTGCATTATTTCACTCTAGCCCACTTCACATTTGCTCATTGATTTATATTTTATTTTACTCATGGAGTAAAATATTCATCTCACCTCTTCATTAAAATGAAATTCCCATTTCACTTTATTGAACCATTTAAAAAAGGCATCTCACACCCATTATATCTGCATTTAAAAATGGATAATGAGAAAATTTGGGCCCACCATTGGTTTTTACAATTTCACTTCATACCTTTTGATTTTAGGTAGCATCCAATTCACCCTACACTTTAATATTTTTCCTTTAAAATAGAATGAGGGCCTTTTCACTTTATTGGTAAAATACATTACCCATTCCCCACCTTTATTTTGCCTCGCATACCTCGCGGGCTTTTGGCTAACGTCATCATAACTCCCGTGAGGCTTGTGAGCAAGGGTTGAGATTTCTCTGTGACCTAATCTCACCTGTTCATGCTCTTAACCATGGCGGACAATTCTCCTCCTTCACCTCTCGACAGCCTCCATCATGCACACTACCTCCCTTAGTCATTTTTACCCTCTATTTTGATGGATGCCCTTTACCTTGTTGTAGGCCGCACCTCCTCCCTGGAATGTGTGTGCCTCACACATGCTCTCACTCGAGCTTTGCTTCTCGAGGCATCCCAACACCTACCAAATTTTCTCTATGTATATCCTACAACGATGGTGTCCCATGAGATCACATTATTCAGGTGCTTTTTAGTAGGTCGCGCGCCCCTCATGCTTTGATGGATCTCCATACCATGTGCTCCAAGCCATGCCCCATTGCTGATTGCATTTGTTGAGGCATTTCCAAACAGTTCAAACGCCTCTCTATCGAGCCTCTTCATACATACATTTGGTGGCACCCTACACCTGTTCATTCGGGCTTTGAGATGACTTCATGTGCCATTCCCAAACCGTGCCTCCTCAATCTCCCTGCTGCTTGCTTCACAAAACATGGTTCCATTCATCATCTGTTGTCCATGCCTCCTAGAAAGCTACTAACTCCTTTGCAACGTATTCATTTTGTGCGCTCCTGTACTTATGGATCCCTCCTGCAATTTCATCATTGGCCATGTTGCACCCTATGGAATTCTCTCCATTGTTGCGCAGGCTTCTTGCAATTGCTTGGAGTTTCTGAAGACTTTTCAACATATGAATTTTATGTGTGTCCCATTTTGTTTACCTTTGCTTCAATCCCTTTAGCTTAATGCTTCGAGAGTTTGATAGAGTCTTAGTTGCAAGTTGTACAATTACCTCTAAATATTTTTGTGACAAAATCTTGATTTTTCTCCACTTTTCCTGAATGTTCTCAGATACTCTCAAATGATTCATTTAACGCCATATGATGGTAATTCACAAATTTATTGTGCCTCCTGAATTCAGGTTGCCCCACTGTCTCTACATCATTTGCATATGGGATCTTCACAATTGAACTTGACTTACATTGTTTATTGTCTGCAAAAGAGTGTTAGTCCTCATTCATTCAATGGCGAGAATGTCATGAATATAAACATGAAGCTTCAATGTTACTGCCCTGTCCAAAATAACTCATTTGAAATGACCAATATTAAAACACTTGTAATCTCACAACTGGGTAAGACGTGTCGGGCCCCATGCGGGCTTGGCTAAAAAAAAATTGTTTTCAAACAAATTTTATGCATAAATGATCTCAACACTGCTTCTGAAGTTAAAAAACGAATTGGGTCTTCAACAAAATCAGTTTTCTGACACTCTTGGAAAATGGGAAAAATTGACCCAGTAGGCCCTAGAATTGGCTTGGGAATCTGGTCAAACGACCTCCTGGAGCAATGAGAACATGTAGACATATAGTGATTTGACCCAAGAATGCAGTGCACCAAACGGCTCGGTAAAATATATTACGAGGTGAAAAATATTAATCGGCAAAGTTACTCAATCGAAATTTCTGAAACAACAGTTGTTCAGAACCAATTAAAACTCATGCAACTGCCAATTTTTAAAAATAGTGAATCAAATCCTAGCAAGCTTCCATTGGAAAAAGTATATCATTTAGGTACCCTGAGAACTTGTACAAAAGGAATTTTCTTGAATCATCACCGGTCAAAAGATATTGACGGTCGAAGTTGACCTTTCTGAAATGCTGTCAGGAATGTAGATACAAAACAAAACAAACTCCATTTGGTTTTGATCTATTAAAAATAGAAAATTAGATCATAAGGCTCTGAAAAATGACATGTCAGTTCATCTTGGTATGGAAAATATGGAACAACATTCGTTCTGACTTGACAGTCATCTGATTGCAAAATGCAAGCTTGAACAGGATGCAACTTTGCAAAACTGAACATTTGCAAAGAGCACAACAATGTCAAAACCCTCCAGCTTCACTTTTTGAAACCTTGTCAAAAATTGTCTTGGGAAGCTGAAAAATGACCTGCACATTCACATATATCAATTGAATATGTCTACGAATCGGTTTTGCATGACAATCAACAAGATTTAAATTACAAGCCTCCAAAGTGGGTTATCTAAGCAGATTCTTCAGGTGCCCTTCTGAAAGTGCAAAAGAAAAAATTTGAAATGGGCATCTCAAATTTGCAAAAATTGAGAGTTCCATAAGAATTCTCTTGAAATTACTCTTGATCATAAACCTTGTTCCAGGATTTGAAAACTTGAAAATCTAGGTGAAACTAAGTGAAATAATCTTGTAATTATACATATCTTAAGATTAATTCCTGAAATTCAAATATCACAGGATGGCATTGAATTATGGATTTGAAATCATTAAAATACCACCAAAAACATATTTTAAAGGGGGTTCCTCGGTCAATGTGAGGACCCATTCGCCATAGGGTCAATGGGTCCTAGGTCACTTACCTAGGACACGCATTGCTCAGTGTTAAACATTATGTTAAATTAGGGTCCTAGGTCTAAGTGAGGACCCATTCACCCTATGAAAAATGGGTCCTCGGTCACTTACCTCGGACACACATCTTCCAAAGTTAAGTGTTGTGTAATGGTATTTATGAATGCCATGTTTTATCCCTCAAAATTTCTATTTAATTAGGCTTAGATTTGACACCACCAAGAAAAGGATGCATCACAAGAAAAAAAGAAAATCGCAAACTGAAATATGAGAAATGTCGAATGATATTATCATTGTATGCCCCCACTTTGAAAAGGTTGCTAACACCATTGATGTGAATAATTTTCTTTAAAGTAGTCAATGTTAAATCCTAAGACATGAGAGCTTCCTTAGAAAGCCCTATGCCAAGTCATAATTTTTCTGAAATAAAGCTACGTCATGAAAAAGGGAGGGGTTTTCCCCAAAAATATATAAGGGATTTATGGATTCAGAGTTAGTATGTATTTGCTACAATGTTTTTATAGAGCTCGAAAATGTCATGATTTCCCAAATACTCATAGAACTAGAAGAATGAAACATAGAGAGTGAAAACAAAGAAAAATCATTCGGGTCAACATGGAAGAGACCTAAATATCTTGGCACCTTGCTTCATCCCCAAAAGGAAAACACGCGACAAATAAAAAAAGAAAAATTTTATGGCATAGAGAAGAATGCATGAAGAGAGAGATACATCAAATATAATAGTACAAGGGATCACATTATGCACATTCAATCACATAAAGAAATGTGAAAAAGAAAATAATTCAAAATTCTAGTAAGGAACATGGGAGTCAACCTATAGCAAGCCATCTACATCACAATCTTGATTAGTATATACGGAAGGAGAACAACTAGCCAAAGGGAAAACATCAAGTGCCAAATCTAGGACAAGGCTATCTAACCCTTCCCCCCACTAAGTGAAAGACAAGGATGATCTAAGATAAGTGATGAGAATGAGCTCCTTGTGATAAAGAGAATGATTTCACAATGAATGTAAAACATGTAATCGTGAGGATTCTATGACCCTACAACTATTACATGGAAAGGAGTGAAGTGAATGTTATGCAACAATTTTATCATAAAAATCATCATCATCAGAATAAAAATCATTCAATATTAATTTCAATGCATGACACTCATTGGTAATATTCCCAAGAGTTCTATGATATGCGCAATAATTCATGTTTTTATTAGGTATAGTGCTTCTACTAGGAGGTGGAAATTTGATCAAACCTTTTCTAAGCAGGTGCTCCATATTTCATTCATTTTTTGTTTGAGTATGTAAGAATGACAATTTTTGAGTTTGCAAGGTTTTTGCTGGTTGCTTGATTCACCAATTTTTAGAGGTAGATGTTGAGGAGGATGACCTAAGTTGGTCCTATATGATCCATTGATTGTTCCTTAGGAAGGATGACACTTATGTCGGGAGGAGGATCTTGATATCCTAATCCTTTGGTTTTCTTCAATAGGAAATTTCTCTAAAAGTTTGTGAATTTCATGCTCATTATTTATGTCACATCCTTGTTTTATTAAAATCTTATATCCTTGGCCATAAGTATCTTCAAGGTTGATGGGAGTATTGGTCACTTAGTTAATATAAAATGGATGGGTATGCACTTTATTAGAGGAGATAGGTTCGCTTGTTGAAATTTTAGGCTTAGTTTGTGACTCAATTTCGGGATGTAAAAGACCAAACATCTCAAGTTGTGTTTGTTGTTTCATGGAAGGATAAAAGGATCCATTATTCTCAATATTATTAAGGAAATGATTTATGAACTCATGCATGCTAGCATCATCTTCTCCAATGATGTCAACTTCATGAGGATACTGATTAGGAGTTTATTGAGCATGATTAGAGTCAATTGCATTAGGATCTTTTCCAAAAACACAACTTGAAACATCAACCAAGGAAAATAAGGACTTCCACACATTTCTAAAACACTTATCCATTTTCAGATTTTCAAACTTAAAACAAGGTAATTTGTTGATTACACTATGCAAAAATCTGAAAATTAAGTCTTGTAAATAATATTTTGAAATCACACAATGCACTAAATTTATCAATTTAAGCTAGATATGATCAAATTAATGAAACATAAATTCTGAAAACAGTAACAAAAATCTGAAAATAGCAATCAAGAATGTAGAAATGAATGATGCCCAAAAAATCAGAATGTGACCTTAATCAAGGAATCATTTTCCCTAGGGAGAATGGGTCATAGGCAAGGCTTTTGAAACACATTTTTATAGATTTTTGAGTGATTTACAGTGGTTTCTAGATTCCAGTTTGATATAACAAGTTTTAGTTTTTATTTTATGTGAATTCAATGTTGAATGCAAGTGCGTGCAAAATGTGGCAAAATGACAACCTAGAAAATATAGTTTGATATGCAATTTTTGTTTCAATTTTCAAATGCAAGTGAATATGATGAAATTCTATGCAATATGACTATTTATTTTTGTATTTTTCAAATTTAAAGAATGCAAAATATGCAATCCTAAAACCCTTAAATAAAATGGAAAGTTGAATGCAAACTAAACACCGTAAATGAGACCTAATTCAATGCAAAGAAATACAAATGAATGCAAGATCTAAATCTAGGATGAAAAAGGACTCCAAAATAAAAAAATGCAAGGGTGAGAGATAGTGTATTGATTGATAATGGACATATTTCCCTTGTTTCATTCAAAATGTGTGTTACAAATTATAAATGAGGAACAATAATAAAATTTAACCAAAACAATAGTCAAAAGGAAGATCTAGAAAGGGGAAAACAATGTGCACCTTTCACCAAAAGTCACCTTTTGAATCTCATTGAGGACTCATTTTCCTTATGGCAAATGGGTTTTTGGAAAATGTTTTTTTGGATTCTCTTATGCTTAGTCTGCACTCCTAGATTCTAGGTGTTCACTATCGGAAAACTAGAAATAAAATTTGTTGAAGAGTTTCCATGATTTGACAACTTTTCTTGTAACTTTGACAACTTTGCAACTTTCTTCAATTTTTCTCTTCAAATGATCTTCAAACTAAAATCTGTAATCATGCATCAAAGAGAGAAAAATGTTGTTTGTTAGGGAATAGGGTTTTGCCTTGGTCAAACCCCATTTTGGTAATTAAACCTTGAAATGAAATGAAAAAGAATGAATGAATGGTGAATGAACGAATCTATGTAACAACTCACCAAACCTTATTTGAAACCTTGGATAATAAATCTACAAACTAGCATGAAGTGGCCTCAATGAATATAGATCTTGATCATGAAACTTGTCTTGAAACAATGCCTTTGAATGCTTGAATAGATATTGAACACTACATCAGCATATTAGCTCAAACAACATGCATGATACAAGAACATACACTCTTTTTTTAGATTTTAGAACTTGCAAACAACTGTTTTCTACTGTATGTTGTGTTTTTCCAACATTAAATCAGATAAAGATCATCCAAATCACAAAATTGTCAGAAAAAGTTTGTCTCGGTGCATTGATTGGATATTTTACCACATCTCAGGTCTATTTTAGCGCATCTGTGTTCTGTTTTGATGCATCCCTGCTCTCTTTCAATGCATTTATGCTCTATTTCAGTGCATACCGACAACTATCCAACACATTGGTTGGATCTTTTAGCGCACTCCATAATTAGATAATAGACTGACAACCCCATTGGGTTCTCTATACACGTGTCAAAGAAAAGTCTTCAAACTATCCCAACAAGTCCTAGATTATTTGAACCCATTTCTTTAATTTCTAGTTGGGGTTTCTTTCTTCATTATTTCTTGTATGCACAAAAACGAATCCCCCTCCACATCTATCTGCTTGATACCTTTTTCTTTGCACAACAATAAGCCTAATGCCAATGCTTCTATTTTTTCCTCATTATTAGTTGCATTTTCAATTTTACTAGACAAAGACCACTGACAAGTTCCTTCATGGTTCCTAATAATTCATCCTACACCAGTTGGGCCTAAGTTCCCTTTTGTAGATCCATCAAAATTAAGTTTTAGCCTATTTTGTTCTAGGCACACCCACTGTACCCCTTTCCTAGCTTCTAATTTATTTTTCATTTTCCCTTTAGGTATTTTCAATTTATCCCACTTCCTTTGAATGTGTTCATCCCACTTTTTGAACTTTGTATTTGATTTTATTATGGCTTTAATATTGAGTAGTTCACACAATCCTTCCTCTATTTTATGTATTAGCTTCTCTGCTTCCATAAATTTTCTTGGAAAATTCTATTTTTTCTTTCTTTCCATATGTTCCAATCAATCATTGATGGTGTGTTAATCCAAATGTTTGACCCTAGAGCTTCATTTCTTCCCTTAGGCTAGCTATTTAACCGTTCCCTTAAATCACTTTTCCTAGCTCCTAACCACCCAAGAAATTCTTGAATCCAATCCCAACATTTTTGTGCATATACGCACCCTAGTAGGAGGTGATTTACCATTTCACATTATTTATAGCATAAGGTACATATTTTTGGGACCTAAATGCCTATATTCATTGGTTTATCAATGATTAAAATGAACTTATGCAATGCTATCCCAAGAAAGCTCCCTGCTTTTGGTAACACAGTTGGGTGCCAGCATAATTTACTTGGCCAAAAGTCATCTATACTAATTGCATTTTGAATTTGGTAGCCAAGTCAAATTGAGTATTCCATTGAATTGGCCACACACTATATAATCTCATCCTCTTCTTTTGTGATGATTATTCTTCTATTTTTTAGCTCTCTTTTTAGGATTGCTTTAATTTCTCTCAAAATTGGCATTGTTTCCACATTGATCCATTCACTAAAATTGCCAATTTTAGGAGAAGTTGTGCTTATGTCATCTCTTACCTTACTTCCACATTGCATTTGAAATCTATGTATATGGTCCTTAAGCCCATCCAAGTCCTCCATAAGCTTATGAACATTCCATGAATCCCTCTAAAAGTTTGCTTGTGTCCCATTATTAACCTTCCAAGTTAAATGTCTATAATGATTTTCCTACTCTCCTTGAGAAACCTCCAAATGGTTGATCCTCCTAAAGAATTCCCTTAGGTCAAGATTCTTTGTGGCTCCTAGCTATCAAGATATTTGTTCTAAAAGATTTTGCACCTAGCCTCTTTGAGTTTCTGTACATTTTCCAAGAGAGTTTTTCCCCTAGTGCCATATTTTGTGCCCTCATCTTTCTCAGCCTACCACCGCCTTCTGAATTTTCTAAACATGCCTTGTCCAAGTGTAGTAGTGAGATATTCTTTTCATCTTTAACCCTTTCCCACAAGAACTTCTTCATATAGCTTTCTAAGCCTAATTCAGCTTTATGCGTGATTTGAAAGGATGACACAATGTAAATTGGTACTACAACCAAAACCATTTTTATCATCAAGATTCTTCTTGCCAAAATCAGTCATTTGTTCTTCCAGGCCACTATCTTGTTTTTGTATTTGTCTAAAATATCTTCCCAATGTTGAGAGCAGCTCTATCCTACAATCAATGGTTCTCCCAAATATTTCCTAGGATCGAGTTAATTGAGAATCCTAGCAACTTAGCTATCTTCTTCTATAGTACCTTCCTTGTGTTAAAAAGAATATTATAGAAGATTTTTCCTTATTCACCAATTGCCTTGATATTCTACTATATTAATTTAATGTAGCTTTAATTTCTTCAACCTCTCTTATGCATGCTTCTCCAAATAAAATTGTATCATCTGTGAACTATGTATGTGTTGTAGGATTGCACCCCTAAGCCATACAGATCCCTTTCCACACATTGTTTTCCTACTTTTCCTTGACCAATCTTCCCAAGACTTATGCCATTATTATGAATAAGAATGGAGAGATGGGGTTCCCTTGACTCAAACCATAGGTAACAAGGAAAAAATTGCATACTGATCCATTCAAATTTATTGAGTACCTTACTGTTGATATGCATTGTTGTATCATTTTTACCCAATTTTTACTAAATCTAGATCTATGTAGGATCTCAATTAGAAAAACCCACTTGAATTTATCGTATGCTTTACTTATATCCAATTTGATCATCATCCCTTGAATTTTTTCACTTGCCATTGTATGAGCTACTTCATTGGTTAGGATGATATTATCAACTACCTCCCTCCCTAGGAAAAAGCCACTCTGCTCTTCAAATAGGATTGTTTTTAGCACCTTTTTTAATCTATTTTCCAAAAATTTAGTGATGATTTTGTATGCAGTATTACATAAAGAGATTGGTTGATATTCATTTAAAGAGAAACAATCTTTTTTCTTTGGGATGACAAAAATAATGGTGTTATTTATGTCCATCAAAAAAAAAATTCTTCCTTGTGAAATCCTCTGCTACCTTCCAAATTTCTTCTCCAATGAAGGACCAACATTTCTGATAAAAACTTGCAGGAAATGCATCTAGTCTAGGAACCTTCCTTGGGTGCAACTGAAATGTAGTTGTTCATACCTCTTCTATTGGTATTAAGGTGTATCAACCTTAGAGTACTAATATTTGATTTAATTTAATGTATTAATGTATTTATTTATATTATTTAAATTCCTATGGTGTCATGTCACTAATTGGGACCCACCGACTAGGTGGCATCCCTGTTGGAGGTGATTGGATGACACATCATCATCCCAAGTGAAAATTGGCATCCCACGGTAGAATCTATGACATATGAAAGATTTTATGACACATCATAAGGCATCTTTGAATGAGTGGAGAAAGTTGGCACCCAAAATGGGTTATGATAGTATGTAAGAGAATTAGCTATTTTTAGCCAGTTGTGAAAGATTCTCTTACATATCCTATGATAGATTTTATGGAAGATTTATGAAACTATATGACAGTTGTAAGGAATTTTTCATAAGAAATTATGAGCATATTTTGGGTTCCCAAGCTTGGAAGAAGATTGTTTGCATGTTTAACACTTGTTGGGGGTGTAAGGGAATATGTCACATGTGATCAAATACATGTCTAAGGCGTTGAAAGTTGTGCCTTTTGAATTTGGATGACCCTCACCTTCTAGATGCTTCTTGAAGCTTATATCACTCTATTTACTGATTTCCTTGAATTGTAGAATGTATAGTTTTGTTTGTAGGTAATGAAGTGTTGTCAATATCACTCCAGAATAGGTGTTTTCTTGAAGCACTTGCAGCAAAAGGCTATGTACTTGGTGGTGTATTGTAACACATATTTGAAGTAATAAAGATAGTACTATGGTTTTGGAGGGTCGGGTTTTTTACCTAAATTTTTTTTCCCCACGGTAATTTTGATGTCACTCTTTATGCATACTTGTTGCTTTGTTTCCATTATTCTCTATGTGCTTCTCTTATTGTAATTGTTAAAGGTGTTAAAATAAATTTTTTTAACTCTCCCCTACTTAGATTAGAATTGGAAGTTGTTTTCGCTCACCCAGGTTCCTTTTAGTTGGTATCAGAGCTTGGCCAACGTTGGTTCATTTATTGGGTAGGAGGGTTTTTTGTGCTAATCTCAGTTTCAGTGGGAGTTTTTCAAAAGAGTGTATTTAATGACCTTGTTACAGGAAAGAGATGGCAAGCACATCCATAAGGATTGAGATGAAATTTTTTAACGATGGTAACTTTGAGTTGTGGAAACTAAAAATGGAATATATTCTCGTAGATCATGAACTATGGACTACTATTTTTGGAACAAAACCATCAGGAATGAAACAAGAAGATTGGGATCTCATGGATAGGAAAGGCAAGGGTCTTATTAGACTTTATTTGGTTGATTTTGTTCTCCTAAATGTCTATGAATAGAAAACTTATGCTTCTTTGTGGAAGAATCTTGGTGATTTCTACCATGCTAAGTCCTTGGTAAACAATATTTTCCTAAGAAATAAGATGTATTCTCTAAAATGGAAGATGGAGGATCCATTACAGATCACCTAAACTCTTTTAACATGTTGGTCTCACAATTGGGTTCCATTGAAGAAAAAATAGATGAACAAGACCATTGCATGCTCCTTTTTTTTTCATTTTCAAACTATTGGGATCACCTGGTAATGGATATTGGAAGAACTACTTCCAGCTTCAAGATGGATGAGGTTGTTGCCTCATCACTATCTAAGGAGATGCAAAGGAAGTCTTCTAAGATGGCCAAGGAGGCCCTTGTAGTTCATGATAGACCAGAAGAGAGAAGCAAAATGAAAGATAAGAAATCTAAGTCAATGTCTCTAGGGAGATCAAAGTCTCTTGGTAAGAAGTTCAAGGCAAAAAATTGGAATTGTGGTGAAACTAGTCACATTTGAAAAGATTACAAGAAGGAGAAGAAGAAGAAAAACAAGTCTTTCCCTAATTCTGAATTTGAGAAATCATCCCAAGATGTTGGAGAAGCATTTATTGCAACTTTGGTAGCCCATGCATTAGATGATGTGTGGTTGATAGATTTGGGTGCATCCTTTTACATGACTTCTCACAAAGATTAGTTCTTGAAGTATGAGGAGTACAATGGAAAAGAGGTGTACCTGGGTGATGACTCTCACCTGAAGATTATTGGTCATGGAAGAGTCAAAATCGGATTTCTTGATGGAAGAGTGAAGGGGATTGATGGTGTCTTGCATATCTCGGTTTGGCACAAAACCTATTTTATGTAAGTAAATTGAATGATTCGAGAGTGCAAGTTGTTTTCTCTAGTGGAGGATGCAAGATGACAAGAGGAGCTATGGTGTTAGCTAAGGGGGTTCATATTGGCACTCTATTTTAGCCTGATGTAGGCACTATATAGTGAAATATTTCTTTTGATGTACCGAAGAAGAGACCTTTGGACTCTTCATCCTCACCATCTGATTGTGTAGAGAAGAATCATGCTGTAGCTACATTTGATGGTCATGCATTTTGGGTACCTAAGGGTTCTCATTCCTTGGAAATGAAACTTCCTACATAGAGTCAATGTTATCGCACCAATGACCTTGTCATATTGGTGAGAAGGGTCTTAGGACCCTACAAAATAAGACGCTTGTTGAAGGCCTTGATAATTATAATCTTGAGTTCAACTTTTAGGAACATTATGTATATGGAAAACAACACCATGTTTCTTTCTACTCTAGCTCCCATAAGTCTTCTAGAGTTTTGGACTATGTATATTCAGATGTTTTTGGTCTTGTAAATGTTCCTTCATTATCAAAATTTGTATATTTTGTTTCTTTCATAGATGATTATAGTAGAAGGACATTTTTTTATTTCCTCAAAATTAAAGTTGAAGTATTTAGTTGATTTAAGGAGTTTAAGGCCTTGGTAGAAAATCAGACTAGCATAAATATTAAGTGTTTGAGAATTGATAATGGTGGTGAGTTTTGTTCCATATAATTTGACAAGTTTTGTAAAGAGCACAAGATTGAGAGACATAAGACAACTCCTTACACTCTAAAGAAAAATGGAGTTGCAGAGAAGATGAAAAAAACATTGATGGAGAGGGCTAAGAGTATGTTGAGTGGTGCTAGCCTTGAACATAAATTTTGGGTTGAAGCGGTAGCCACATGTTATTTGATCAATAGATCTCCTACATTAGTGCTTGTTGGAAAGACACCCATGGAGGCATGGTCTAGTAAAAATCCTTTGGTGTGACATCTCAAAGTATTTGGTTGTGAAGCTTACACTCATGTTCCAATTGAGAAGAGGTCTAAGTTGGAGAACAAGGTTGTTAAGTGTATCTTTATTGACTATGGTATCGGTGTGAAAGGGTACAAGCTTTGGGATCTAGAAGCATAAAAGTTTCTCTATAGTAGAAGTGTGATCTTTGAAGAGATGAAGCCTTCCTTTATTGAGCTACAACCAGAGAAAGATGAGAAATAGAAGAAGGAGGTGGTTCAGATTCCACCTTCTCCAAAGAAAGAAGAACCAAGTACTCATGTGGGTCCTGATGATGAGGAGAGCTCAAGTAGCTCTGAAAGTTCTGAAGAAGAAGGAGAACCTCAACCTCAGCATTTGAGGAGGTCTACATGAGTTAGATGACAACCAAATTTTTTTGGATATTCATTATTGGATTTCAATTGCATATTTGCTTTGATTACTAATATTGATGAGCCTAGGATGGTTAAAGAGGCATTGGGTATGAATGATTTAGATTCTTGGATACAAGCCATGTATGAAGAGATAGCTCCATTAAAGAAAAACAAGACTTTGGATTCAGTACCTTTTCTTGCTAGAAATACACATGTTGGTTGTAAATGGGTTTTCAAGAAAAAGTGTGGTCCTGATGGCAGTATTGAGAAGTATAAGGCACAATTGGTTGCTAAGGGATATTCCCAGGTGGAGGGAATTAAATATGGAGAGATATTCTCTCATGTAGATAAGTTGGCATCTATTCAGCTTTTTTTGTCACTTGTAGCAACATATGACTTAGAAGTGGAACATATGGATGTGAAGACAACATTCCTTCATGGTGATTTGGAGGAAGAGATTTATATGTCACAGCTAGAGCATTTTAATGAAAAAGGTAAAGAAATCTTGGTTTGCAAACTAAAGAAGTATCGTTATGGTTTGAAACAGTCTCCTAGAATGTGGTATCATAACTTCGATACCTATGTGTTGTCATTGGGATTTTAGAGATCTAAATATTATAATTGTGTATACTTTAAAACTAATAATGGTCGCATTCTCATTATTGTTCTATACGTAGATATGTTGTTTATTGGGAATGGTAAAAGTATGATTTTTGATTTGAAGTTTCAGTTGTCAACATAGTTTGAGATGAAATACCTAGCTGCAACTAGGTACATTATAGGAAAATAAATCATGAGAGACAAACTGAATAGAAATCTTTGGTTAAGTTAGAGCAAGTATGTGAACTTCATGTTGGAGAGATTCAACATGGTAGATTGTAGAAAGTTAGTTGTTCCTATGATGCAAGGGATAAAGATTATTTTGAATGATTGTCCAAAGTCTCCTATTGAGATGGAGTAAATGACTAGAGTACCTTATGCAAGTGAAGTTGGTATTTGAATGTATGCGATGGTGTGTACGAGACTAGAAATTTCCCAAGTAGTGGGAGTCCTTAGCTATTTTATGGATAATTCTAGACGAGTGCATTGGGATGTTGTTAAGAGAGTGTTCAAATATTTATGGGGCACTTCCAAGTATGCCTTTTTTTTTCATGGTTATCGTACTAGAACTCAACATTCAGTGAGAATTTGAGGTTATGTGGATTCAGATTAGGTAGGTGACATTGACAGCAGAAGATCCACCAATGGTTATGTGTTAAGATGTTTCATGGTGCTATCAGTTGGGTGACTAAGTAGCAGATTGTAGTCACTTTGTCCATGATAGAGGTAGAGTATATGGAAGAAACTCATGCTTGTAAGGAAGCCATTTGGTTTAAGATATTATGTTCAGATATTGGTTTAGATGCAAGACAGATTATTGTTTGTTGTGATAGTTAAAGTGCAATTTGTCTAGCAAAGAATCCTACCTTTCATGCCAAAACAAAGCACATTGAGGTTCAATATCATTTCATTTGAGATATGGTAGAAGATGGAAAGGTGAACCTGGATAAGGTTGGAACTTTGATGAATGTTGCATATGCACTAAAAAAACAAGTGAGCACATAGAATTTCAGATGGTGTTCCAATTCCATGGGCCTTGGGGCCCTAAGCAAATGATTTTGTATGACTCTTGGCAGGTCTTCGACAAGTGGGAGAATGTTTGGATTAAGGTGTCTCAACCTTAGAGCCCTAATATTTAATTTAATTTAATGTATTAATGTATTTATTTATATTTTTTAAATTCCTATGGTGTCATGTCACTAATTGGGGCCCACCGACTAGGTGGCATCCTTGTTGGAGGTGACTAGATGACACATCATCATCCCAATTGGAAATAGGCATCCCACTTTGGAATCTATGACATATCATAAGGCATCTTTAAATGCATGGAGAAAGTTGGCACCCAAAATGGGTTATGATAGGATGTAAGAGAATCAACTATGTTTAGCCAATTATGATAGATTCTATATCAGATTTATGACATATTCTATGACAGTTTTAAGGCATCAAGAATAAGCAATTATGAGCATATTTTAGGTTCCCAAGCTTGGAAGAAGATTGTTTGCATGTTTGGCACTTTTCGGGGGTGTAAGGGAATATGTCACATGTGTCCAAATGCATGTCTAAGGTGTTGAAAGTTGTGCCTTTTGAATTTGGATGACCCTCATCTTATAGATTCTTTTTGAAGCTTGTATCACTCTATTTATTGATTGCCTTGAGTTGTAGAATGCATAATTTTATTTGTAGGTAACGAAGTGTTGCCAGTATCACTTCAAAATAGGTGTTTGTTTGAAGCACTTGTACAAGAAGGATTTGTACTTGGTGATGTATTGTAACACATATTTAAAGTAATAAAGATAATATTTGAAGTATATTTTCCTTCAAGTAGCCATCCTAAAACATACCATATCTGATGAATTTATTATTAAGATCTTCTAGTTCATTCTCAACCTTTTCTTTTTGTTGAAATATATTATTGAAGACTTTTTTATTACAGACCTTTAGTTTCTCCTTAATATGTTGTATTTTTTTCATAAACACATAGGTTAGGGTACCTTTTATCTCAAATTTCTTCCACCATATTTCTATCAAATTTGTTAAGTTCTCTTCCCTCCACCACATATTCTCAAATTTTGAAATATGTTTTAGATGGTGGTTGATCCTATTTTATCTCTAATAGGATTGGGGAATGATCCAACACTGAGACTAGTAAGATCTTAGCTTCAAAACTGGCTACCTTTTCCAACCATTTTAATGCTATTAGAAATCTGTCTAGCCTTTCTATAATGTTAGTGAACCCAATTCTATGATTAGGCCATGTGAATATTCCATTAGATGTGTGGAAATCTATAGCTCAGGACTCTTTCACAAACTCCCTGAAGTCTATCATGTTCCTATTCACTTTCTTGCATCCCCCATTCTTCTTTGATAGGTCTAATATGGCATTGAAGTCACCCCCCATTATAGAGAATTGGTCACCTTTCTACCTGATATAGCTATTGATATCTTTCCATGTCTCCCTCTTCTCCTTAGACCTTGTTGGACCATAAATATTTATCAAAGTAATTTCCAGGTCCAAGTCATAGTTCTTCATAATACATTCCATCCAACTTAGGTGTGATTGTGATAGAAAAATAGTTAGATTCGGTCTCCTCCCTAATATTTCTAGTCTACTAGCAACACTAATGGCTTCATGGAATAGTCAATACCAATTCTTGCAATATTTTAAGAATTTTTTTACCTTATTTTGATTGAGTTTTGTTTCCTATATCATTACTATATCCACCTCTATCTTTTCTAACTAATGATTTACTAAGCGTCATTTGTTAGGGGCATTCAAGCCCCTGACATTCCATGTGGTGATCTTCATTTTTGTCCAAGGGAGGTGCTATCTCCCTTGGATATCAGAAAACATGATATACTCTTCAAGCCTTCCTCCACTACCTCTTCCTCCCTCATCTATTTATTTTTTTCCAGCCTTTTCCCTTCTTTTCTTTCCCCATAGCTTTTTATACCATTTGACTAATGAACCTTGGATCTATGATTCCTAATTTATCAGTCTCCAATAGATCATCTTCCTCCTCCAGATCATCAAACTATGATTCCTCTTCTTCAGAATTAGGATGAATACTTGTAGTTTTTGTTCCTTCTTCTGGATTTCTTTGTTTCCTATTCGAGCAAGATTTTTCTTGTGGGATCTTAGTGGTTGGGGTCTTGTGATTAATTATGACTTCCTTCCTCATGTTTAGATTCTTATCTAGGATCTTCTTGTTTATTTCCATGCTTTGAGATGTATTTTTAGTTTCTTTCTGAGCATCCATTTCCTGGATTTTTCCTGAATTCTTGGACCTCCAGACAAGTTTGGTCTTCTGCCTTTTCTCTTGTCCTTTCTCTTTCTTTTTTATTCCAAAATATTTTTTATTATGTTTCGTTCTCCTACATTTGAGGAAAAAGTTCTTTTCTTACTCTATCTCAACTATTTCCTTCCACTTTTCCCCTTCTACACTAAGAAAAATGTCCTTTAGAATCAGTCTAATTGTTGCAATTTTCATTCTTGCGTATAGGTAGGAATCTTCCTCAAATAGCAATACATCAACATCTATTAGGGTACCCAGTGATCACCCAATATTTTCAAAGCACCCCTTAAACTAGTATTCCAAGGGTAAATTATAGAGGCAAATCCATATAAGATTTTCACAGGGATTTAATTGTGATGGATTGAAGTTCTGATGCCACTTCTCCATATACAATCCAGGTGTCCCTCCAATTCCCATACTCCTTCATTTAGTACTCTTTCTATTTCTTCTTTTGATGTGAAGACAATAATAAAGAAGCCCTTGGGGAAGAATTTGATAATTTCTTGTGTCTTTCATGCCTTTTCTACCCATTCCCTTATTTTCTTCTCATCGAATTTGGGCCCAATAAATCTATAGATTACTGCCAAGTTTTCAAGTGTTGATATGTCTTCCTCAACTTCTTTGGATAGATCTATGGTATGAGGTTCTTCAGATACTTTGTATTTTATTTTTGTCTCCATAGCTACCTTTGTAGATTCTTATTTCCTCCCTTTCTTGATCTTCATAGCTAATCCACAGTCTGGCCTTCGTTTTAGGGTTTTTCTTTAAGACTCAAATAACTTAGCTCATCAAGGGATTCATTGTTGTGCCTTTCCTTCTTTAGTTTTTCCTTCTAGAATTCATAACTTTGAAGAATCATAATTTGGGATGGCTATAATTCGCATATGTTTGTTGATTTTCACTTGATTCAAATTCATTAAGAAGTGAGAATTAATTAAATAATAAATTATTTAATCTTGGAGGTAAGAACTAGATAAGGAATTTGCATGAGATAATTAGTTAAATGAATTAACTATTAAATAAGTGGGATTTAGATAAATAAATTAAATGTTCTTTATCATTAATGAATGGATAACGTTGCGAGATTAAAGGATAATTAAATAATTAAAAATAATTATTTAATTTAGAAAGTGGGAAAGTGGATAATTAAATAATAATTATTTAATTTTGGAAGGGATAATGGATGATTAATTAAATAATATTTATTTATTTAATTAATTTAGAAGAATAATGATAATTAAAGATGTAATTAAATAAATTGGATTTATTTAATTAATTAAGAAGATTAATGATAAAGTGAATTAATTAAATAACATAAATTCATTTAATTAATATTGTAATAACATTAGTGATAATAATTAAATAATTGAAACATTATTTAATCATTAGGAAATGATGATATTTGCTGCTAAAACATTACTCGCAAGCTAGGACAATTTTGGGTATCTACATTTTGCCCCTCTTTGATATAATGCATTTTTATAGCGTTGTGTTAAAGAAAATTAAAAATGTCATGTTCAGGACCTACCCCAGTATGCTCGGTGACAACAGGATAATATGATGCCCCCTCGATAAATTTTACAAATTTTTGAAAAATTCTAAAAAATTGGAAAAATTTCGATGAGTTGATTTTATCCGTTTAGGTATGAAGACTAATAGAAAAAATGTTAACTAGAAGAGAATGTTAGTAAGAAGTGAAGAATGGTCAGATGGACTATCCATCCAAATCAAGATTGATCTATGATTGACAGTATTTGAGATTTTAGTAGTGCACATTCTATCATCATAGAGTGTTTTATTATGTGACAAGCGGATGTATGCACACCAAAGCATAAATTGTGATGACAAATTTTGTTTCCATTTGCCTAAAGATTATCATATATGGAAAAGTAGATATTTATACACCAAGTTTAGTCAAACCTTAGTGATGTTAGTATATTTTTTTCAAATATTCATACACCTTAGAGGAGTGCCCAGATTCATACTAGTAACAATAGAACCTTGTTGGAATATGTGAGGAAGTAACCATAGAGCATGTTAATCCTGATGCACAAAAGCGTTAGATGATTTTTGACTTGCATAGGATATTTTTATTATGCCAAATAGAACCCCAATCACACACAAAGAACTTAGTTGTCTTAGTAATATTATCAAGACAAACCACACAAAAATCAACTGAAAAGATGTAATGATCTATCATCATTCCTCTAATCACTTGTGGATATCATCGAGTAGCATAGGACCATGACATAAGATAAATCAGATAAAAAGATAAGACTAACTAGACCAAATGAGTCAACAACCATTTATATCTTCTTGTCCACTAATATGTGTTTTGATAGGATTATTAGGATCATGTCTAGTTTTAGGAATGAGACACCTCATATAAGACATTGTCTAGTTTTGAGGATGTAACAACCTGTATGGGTGATCCCACAAAGTTGGTTTACAATTTCTGAGAGGAACTGATTTTTGCTGAAATCACATATTTTTAGAAAATATAATGATTTAAGCCTTAAAAAGTTCCATTTTAAAGATTTCAATTGAAGAGGATTTGATCAAACCACCTTAGATCAAACCCCCTTGGATAGAACCTCGCTAGTTTTAAGCCATACCTATAAATGAGTCTCCTTTACACCTATCAAAAGGCTGATAAAAAATCACTTTTGATTTACCTTTTGGGGGATCAAATGAATTAATTTAAAATTTATTTCAAATGATTATGGTAGTCCTCAGAACAAGCTATCCAATGAATATAATTTTAATATTGTAACGCCCCACCACGCAACCCTAGAGGAAGCAACAATTAACTACTTAAATGGACTAATTTTATTTTTTTAAGTATAATTAACATGCAAGTTCACTAGCCAAAGCCAACAACCTCTAAGGTTACGAGACAAAGGTTATTTAGAACCTCAACAAAAAACATGAATCCAAACCATGTCATTTATTTACTTAATAAATTAAACACATACATTCCAAATAAGATAAATTACATCAAAGCATAAGAGATAACTTTCAATTTCATTTATCCATAATTAAACAATACAATTACATCTCTCATTCCCCGAATGAGGCAAGTCCAATAAACATGGTTACAATTACAACTTTCCACCTCGATAACAAAGGGGGGGTAATAAATCACAAGATCAACTGAAATAAATAAGCATGAAATGAAACTGGATCCCACGAGCTCTCCAAATGGAAATCTCATCCACATGAACAAGAAGAAAGCCCAACGGATTAAGGTGCATGCCACCCAACCAAGTGGTACCCAAAGGCCCACCCCCTGTGCTAGGAGATAGTAACAAGGAATCCTAGCCAAGGCCATCTACCTCTAGACACACACAAACACATAACTGAACCAAACTAACACAACCAATCCCATGTACCACACAAGTACAACTCTAGCATAACTCTAGCATGGTCACATTGCTTCTAGATTTCAAATAGATCAATTATGATAAGAGAACCATACACACATAATGAAATACCAACTGTTGTCCTAGACAGAGTGTCATCACATAGCTCGTCATGGGATTTCCTCTAGGAATCTTCATAGGCTCTGGCCCCCAATATGGGTTATCCTAGTGGCCTCAACCAAATCTCGGCCCCCATACTCACTCATGCGGAATCAAATACCTCTTGTAAAGACAAGATAGATGACCATGCCATTCCAGGCCTTCCCACTCATCCCAAGCCTAATGAGCACTTGTGTGTATGAGTGAGGCAAAATTATCTTGATTAGTGAGAATTACCACCTAATCTTCTAAGTATTGTTTTAGTTATCACTTGATTAACCACCTCCGAAGGTTACCCAGTTTACCTCTATGGGCTCTGGCCTCTACAGAAGCCACTCTTCTACTTGACAACATACCATCAAAACCAATCACCAAGGGAACCCAAGTGCATACAAAATAGATATTACAACCACTCCAACTCTAGGAGGAAACCTAAAAAGAAACTCACTCCAACACTGGAGGTACAAACATAACAAAGCCACTCCTTACAAGGAGTCACAAATCACCTAACCCACTCCTTCCACAGGAGGCACAAAACATCCCCATTCGTGGAAACCGAGTTAAACATTGACTAGACACCATGCACTACCCAAGGAATTAACAAATGGTTGACCTCACAAAATGACAAACCCCAACCTCTAGGGTCCTTTGGAAGACTTACAAATTAAAGACACTTAACCCATTTCCCCAAACACGAATACAGAGGAATTAATCACATAAAGCAATTGCGAGGAAATAAACTAATTTTGGATATATTAAATCCACTTCCCTTAATATAACTCAATAGTTTATTGTCTTAATGAAACTAATTTAATATGCCTCTCTTAGACAAAGGAAGACATCTAAACCAAAATATTTAATTCCCTAATTGCTTTTGAATAATAATAAAATAACACTTACTTCTATGAATCGGGATACATCGTTTTAAAATAAATATTGTTTCCTTTTTTTGACATAATCATTTCTAAAACAATTAACTTGTCTTAATTTACATATGATTCAAATCAAATATGTTGTTCCATAATATATATCAATTTTAAAATAAAATCAATAATTTAACTAAGATCACAATATTTTAATTTTCACAATTACATTTGAATCATACCATTATAAAATCAACAATTTTAGTATATGTAAATATTTACACGAATACATATACATATAATAAAGTTAATTCCTCAACCACATATATATATATATATATTGTATATACATAATATATATATACACCCATATATATATACTACACATATACATATATATATTTTATTATTTAATATATATATATTTATTCATATTTTGATTATTATATTTCCATAATATTAAATATTAATATATATATATTAATATTTTAATATTATGAAAATATAATAATTAAAATATTAAAATATATATTATTTTATTTTTTTTCCAAAAAAAAGTCAAACCCCATATTTTGGGGCGCGATTTACAAGGGTCGCGTGCAGTTGCATTGGGTGTCAGCTGTGTAAACATAGCTGACCCACACTGTGGGCAGCGACTATGTATACACAGTCATTCCCACAGTGGGCGGCCATGGGAGGGTGCGTTGGGTGGGCTCCCCCCACACACCTCCCATGGGGCAGTGGGGGTGATCCCCCAGTGACCCTCCCCTCATTTGCATAACTGATTGAGAAAATTAAACATAAAATGATCATTTCCAATCAAGAACTTAATTTATTTTGAGAAATTTCATTTCCAAACACAAGTTTCAAGTTTTGAAATCAAGATTTAAGATGGGTTTTCTTTGCAATCAAACAGAGTTTATAAATATTTTTCAAACAACAATTAAAATTATGAGAATCTTTTCAAAATGAAATTGATTTAATGAAAAGCAAACCTTATTCCAAAAAGCTTGAAAGGTTGTCAAAGGTTCAAAGAATTCCTTCAAAGATTTCAGTTCCTCCAAATAAATCAGTAGATATCCTTCATAGTTTCAATCCCAAAACCCACAAACAGCAAAAATCTTCTTCCCTTCTCTATTTCCAATTTTTCATCTTCCCCCAAATTTTTATGAAAATTCCAAATATTAGCCAAAAAAGGAAAAATGTCTATTCAACCACCATAATCAATTTTCAGAAACAAAAACAAAAAATATCCCAATTTTCAAAAAAATAAAATTTAAAATCTTTTTCAAAATATCTCATTTAACCTTTTCAATTTCTACTTTCACACAAAATATCAATAAATTTCAAAATGCATATCTTAATTTAATTTCAACACACTTAGTTTAATTAATCAATAAAATAAATCTAATCCAAGATTAAATCATTTTATTAATTAAATTAAATTAATTAATAAATTAAACAACATTTCTAACGTTATAACCAAATTAATCTAATCAACAAGTTAAATACATAAGCCATTTATTTACCCTTTTCTAACTTGCAATTTAAATAAAATCAAGACAAATAGCACAATATTAACGCAACCAAACCAAACTAAAACCCAACGACACACTATGGGTAGGGTGATGACTTGGCACGAAAAACCTAGTTACTATCTCCCAATCGAATACCATTGGGCAATGGACACGCTCAAACTTGTGAAGCCAGGTGGAGTCAATGTCCTGTGCCTGTTAACCTATAAACAAAGAGTATATCCACATGCATATATATGTCATAATTAAAACACACTGTGAAGAGGAAATCACGGAATCACAGGGCACTTGCAAGTGAGTGATGTGATATCGTCCCCTTCACCAATACAGTATAACTAGCTAAAAAATCAAACATAATAATTAATCCAAAGCATAAAACATCATTAATTTGAATATCCACTTATGCTAATTCAAAACATGCCATAATGATAACATCAAAATATAACATTCACATCACTTTATAGATAGTGATCAAATAGTAACTAAGTTCCAAAGTCAAAGTATAAACATAAAACACAAATAATAAGGTATCTAAATATCTAGAAACGCAACAAAGCAAAAAAACAACACAAGGACACATTGTCCAACCAGAAGGAAAAACAAAGGGGTATTACAAATATGTTTTGGTTTTATTATGTATTTGTTATTTTAGTTTTATTAAACATGGGTTTTTCATCGAAAATGAAGCTCTTTGTTTCTCATGTGGAAAAATAGCAGATTATCAAAAAAAGAAATTGAAAAATATGAGTGCACCAGATATTGTAGTCCTTGATCCAACCAAAAAAAAAAAGAATTTCGATATATACAAAAAAAGTTACGCGTTATATGGTCGCGCTATGTCTGAATTGTAATTGGTTTGACTTTGAAACTTGATTAAAGGAAAAATATTTAATAAAAAACTATCTAACCAAGTGGAAGCACTAGATATCGGAGTTAAAAATCTAAATTCGAAAGAATTAGAATTTTATCCTTCATGGAAAAAAAGTTATACATTATACGGTGTGTGTCACTTTTTAAAAATGTTGTTTTCTGAAAAAGACCAGTTTTCATGGGAGATGGAAAAAGAAGTGAATTTGATTCCAAAATTTTTTAAAAAAATATTTTTAGAATCTATAGACAAAATTTGACAAGACTCTAGTTTGCATCATCTTCAAATTCTTCATAGTTTAGCCACTACACGTGCCCGAATGTGAATATTTAGTTAAAAATAATAATTTCAGTGTCTAGTTTGGCCAAAAATTGTAAACCACTATTGTAGGATCACCCTAATAAAACAACTTATAGCTGATATAGATAAGTAGATTTCGTTGAGATATGTAGGCAATTGATTGGCCAATTTGTAGGCTAGTTTGATAGTTCCTCTATTTTCTCATGATTTTTTGAGATTAGTTTTTTGTAGGATGATTTCTTTGTGTCTGATCAAGATGCCTTCCTTGAAAAAGGATAATGGATATGGTAAATGATGTTATGTTTTCATATTTTTTGGAAATTTTTTAATGTTTTTGGATTTTTAGAATATTTTTGGTATTTTGTAATATTTGAGATTCATACTAGTAATAATAAAACCTTGTTGGAATATGTGAGGAAGTAACCATAGAGCATGTTAATCCTGATGCACAGAAGCGTTAGATGACCTTTGACTTGCATAGGATATTTTTACTATGCCAAATAGAACCCCAATCACACACAAAAACTTAGTTTCCCTAGTCATATTATCAAGAAAAACCACACAAAAATCAACAGAAAATATGTAATGATCCATTATTGTTCCTTTAATCACTTGTGGCTATCATCGAGTAGCATAGGACCATGACATAAGATAAATCAGATAAAAAATATAAGACTGACTAGACCAGATGAGTTAACAACCATTTAGATCTTCTTGTCCACTAATATGTGTTTTGATAGGATTATAAGGATCATGTCTAGTTTCAGGAATGAGACACCTTGTCTAAGACATTGTCTAGTTTTGAGGATGTAACAACCTATATAAAAAACTTATAGCTGATATAGATAGGTAGATTTTGTTGAGATATGTAAGCAATTGATTGGCCAAGTTGCATGCTAGTTTGATAGTTCCTCTATTTTTTCATGATTTTTTGAAATCAGTTTTTTGAAGGATGATTTGTTTGTGTCTAATCAAGATGCCTTCCTTGAAAAAGGACAATGGATATGGTAGATGATGCTATGTTTTCATTTTTTTTTTAATATTTCAATGTTTTTGGATTTTTTTGATGATGATGATATGGATGAATGATGATGGATGATAAAGATATATTAGTATGTAGGGATATTGAAGACCTTTTGAGATCTTGTCGCTAGCCATGCTAAAATTGATTGATCTGATTGAGTGATTATCGATAGTGATAACATTGTTGAGGATACACAACAATGCAAGGATAGTATTGTCAATATAGGAACCACACAAGGATTGAGAAGGATACATCCCAAGATGATGATTGATTGATCAGATAAGATTGATCAAGATTTGTAGCCAAGCTAGGAATGAAATCTGTTAGATATTTTGATAACCTAGTGAAGTGTAGGTGCTTGATGATATTGATATAAATTGTTTCGATTGATATTGATGGTGGAAATTTTGATGGTGAGG
The DNA here is from genome assembly GCA_007115665.2 of Sequoiadendron giganteum. Classification (NCBI taxonomy): domain Eukaryota; kingdom Viridiplantae; phylum Streptophyta; class Pinopsida; order Cupressales; family Cupressaceae; genus Sequoiadendron; species Sequoiadendron giganteum. The sequence continues at coordinate 211,308,829 of CM021110.1, read as the reverse complement.
TTTATTCATGAGATGGTGTTTTTTTCTTGTGATTCAGATCATCAAGTGAGCTAGATGACATATATAAAGATATTTGTTCAAAATTAGGATTAATCACCCACTCCTAGTGTCTAGTAATATAGGGAATACCATGAGTGGATGCACTAGTGTGATGGGAATGAATATGTGAAGGATAGGCATTGTGCAAATAGATCTGGGATAAAGGATTTTACTTCCAAGGACTATCTTATAATAGGACATCATGTTTGACGCAAGTGAAATGTTTGGCTAGTGCTATGTAGGTGAGGATATAACATGGGATAGTATATGGTCAAACAAAAATGACCATGTCAAGATTTTTCTAAAAGCATGTTTTGAATTATATGTGCCTAGTCTTTATCAAGATCAAGGTGGATAGGGAAGATGGATGCAAGTGGAATGGATGGATAGTAGATTTATTATGGATGGAATAGATAGGATGTTGGATTTATTATGGATGCTTGATAAGCTTCTCCCACTTGGGATGGTGCACATAGATGCTTGATTTTATGCATGACATTTATTTGCAAGGTTTTCATCGTGGTAATTTCCCAAAGCATTATAAGAATGGTTTTCACTATTAAACAGATTGTTTTTTCTTTACTTTTTTCTTCTTCTTTTTTTGTTTTTTGTATTTTGTGAATTTTGAATGATCGTCAATCATGTTGGACCACCTAGTTGTGTTGATGCAAATGTTTCTTTCATAGTTGCCAATAATGTTTTTCCTTGATGAATTGCTTCACCAAAATAGTAGCACTTGTATATAGCCCATGAATTTTATTGTGATCATCTTTGATACTAGAGTTGACCTTATATAAATACACACATTGTGATAGAGTTCCATAGATTCCTTATGATAAAGTGTTGTTGCCAAGACACATTTAATGTGGGATTTGGATATCTTGGATTTTAAGTTGGATGGTGGATTTTGATGGAGGATATGAGATGGAGATGAATTATTCGATAATTTGGATTGTGGATCTCTAAACTTAAGATGATGGATGATGGAGTGTGGATGTAATATTTTGAGTATGTTTGGGACCAACACTTATAAACTTTATATGTTGGCATTGAAGTCTACTTTGAAGGGGTGGATGCTTTTGATAGTTTCAAGGCCTTTTTTGATGCGACTCAATAGTTTCATTTACTATTGGATTTGGATTTGGATGTTGATTGAATGCTTTATATTATCTAATTTTCTTTGTGTAGACACCTAAAAATTTCCTAGCTTGTGAACTAGCATTTTTGGCACTCATATTCATCTATTAATTAAGTGATTTAACATTGTTTAATTAATTCATCATCAAACAACATCAAACAACATCAAACATCATCCCACACCATCCCAAAACATCTTGTAACATCTTGAAATGACTCAAAATCACCCCATAACATCTCAGAATGACTCAGAATCATCCTGTAACATCTCAAAATCACTCAGAATCATCCCATAATAGCTCAGAATCATCCCATAACATCTCAAAATCACTCAGAATCATCTTGTAATAGCTTGGAATAACTTGGAATCATCTCGTAACATCTTAGAATGACTCGGATTCATCCTATAACATCTCATATCATCTCATAATCATCCTATAATGTCTCGGATCATCTCAGAATCATCTCGTGACATCCCCACATCACACCACATCAAAATGACATAAACAATCCTAATTCCTGTATTAATTGAATAATACAACATTATTTAATTAATTCACTTTTTCATCATTTTGGACAAATTAAATAAATTTCATTTATTTAATAAACTCCTAAAAACCCTAATTCTGCTATTAATTAAATAAAATAACATTATTTGATTAATTTATGTTTCATCATTTCAACCAATTAAATAAATTACATTTATTTAATAAAATCCTAATATCAACTTATTTTGTCTTGATTGATTAAATAATGCCAACTATTTAATTACATCACTAAATCACCTTATTCCCCTAAGTAGATTAGATTATTAAATAATAATTTAATTACAACACTTTCCCTCCAAAATTTGAATAATTAAATAAAACTATTCAAATCAATTATCAAAAATCAAATCAAACTAATCCAACTTTGTTTACAAAAGTCAAACCTAATTTGCACGTTCAACTCCAAAAAGGAATTAATTAATTAAATCAATTAATTCATATTCCTCACCCACTTTCTGATTGAAAAAATTATGATTGTTAATTGAGAAATCTAATTTGTTAACTAATCAATCCAAATTGTTAATTGAACAATCTATTATGTTAACTAATTAATCACAATTCCTAACTAAGCCATCACATTCCTAACTAGGTCATCATAATCCTGACTAATCAATCTAAATTTGTTAACTAATCAATCACATCCTTGACTAGCCAATCTATTTCTCAATCACCCAAATTATGCAATCAACTTTGCACAATTCTCTCATGTCTAAATCCTCTCAACACACTCTAACCGTTGATCTAGATATTCTTCAAAACGATCTTGATCATCCATTTCAAATCTCATTTTCTATATAAAAAACCCATTTCCTCACAAATAAGGATTGAAGAATCAACATACATTGAGCAACAAAGTGATGTCAAGATCATCCTTGGGAGAGCTTCATTTCCTTCCTTCGATCAACCAAATATTCATCCACACTTTGCACACAAACTTTGGAGGCTTCGCTATGATAAGAGCAATCCAACATCAAGAGAATAAACTCCACTACGGGATGGTAATGCTACATTGTTTTTATACATTCATTTTGCAATAATATATTTTTTTATGCATGTTAGAATAGCTTAGTTTCATTTTTTATGTGTAGGTTAAGATCTTAGATTAATATGTTAATCTTAGCTTAGATTCTTTGATTTAACATGTTTGATCCATCTTTTGATCTAACGTTCTCTCCCTCACACATTATGGCATGCCTAGTGGGACCCTTATCCCCTCCTCTAACATTCATTTGAGTCACTTTTGAAGCTGTAGGTTTCAGAAACACATCAGACAGAGTTTTCATGCATGTGTCCAGAAAACTTCAGCAATTGTCCGAAAAACATGAGCATTTGTCTATCAAGAAAACTGTGCAGTTATCAAAAGAACTGTGCCTTTGTCCAAGAACTATGTAGTTATCATGGGAATGGTGCCTTTGTCTAAAACTTGCGCATTTGTGTTTTCACAGACTTAGATTTTGTTTGTTTGGGTTTTAGCAATTGTTTCTGGATTTGAGCACTTGTCTTTTTTCTGCGCATTTCTTTTACTTTTCTGAACAGTTACTCTAACGGACAAGTATACAGATCTTGCACTCTTGTAATGGGGTTTTTCACTAATTGTTGTTTGTTTTTGGATGTGTAAGCAAGAGTTGATAGATCTGATGCAAGATTCCATTAACTTTAACATCTTTGTTACAGGAAAGATGATCGGTCCAAGTTTCCGATCCACAAATTTTGTTTTATTAACTTAGGAAAAACTTTCCTTTGGTGCTCTAAAATGAACAACAACAAACTCATATTTGATTTTGGTGTTTTTAAAATAAACCAATTTTAAGCTTTTCTAAGTTAGGAACTTTCATTTGGTGCACTAAAAATGAACAACAACAAACTCACATTTGATTTTAGTGTTGTTAAAATGAACCACTTTTAAGTTTTCTAAGTTAGGAATTTTCATTTGGTGCTCATAAAAAGAACAAAAATACTTCAATTATGGGCTCTAAAAAATTAACACATTTCATGTTTTCATAATTAGGAACCTTTAAATTTTGGTGCATAAAAAGAGTGAAAAATGTTTTCCATTTTTTTGACGCACGCACATTTTACATTTTTGGACCAAGATAGGACAAGGACTACTTTTCATAGAAAAAATTCCATTGGAGCTCATAAAAATGAACATATATTTCTTTATGATTTTTCACCATTTCTATCTTAATTGCTTGATGTCCTGAACATTTTGTGTTGGTGCAAGTTAAAAAGAACTATTATTTTTCTTTACTCACAAATTTTTTGGGATAACATCACTCGAGGTGTTTAAAATGAATCAATTTGCTATGGATTGTTCACCATGCATTCATTTATTGGAAAAGCTAAAGTTTTTTATCTTCTCCCCTCACACCTTTTTGCAATCTTGGGTGAGCGAAAGAACATTTTTGAGCATTGCACTTTATTTTTAAGTTTACCTTAAAGAGGGGGCTTGCCTTGAGATACATCCCACATTGGAGAACTCATTGTAAGGTCTTGAAGTATGTTTACTAGTGGGCTATATTAATGGTTGTGAAATTGTAAGAGAGTAGCTTCAAGTCATGCTGACAACAAACTGCACCTAATCCCATACCTTAAATGGAACAAGAATGGTTAAAGAGTCTTAAGTGGCTAGCGGGTGAGTGTTATATTTCCACATTCATAGTTACTACTAAGAACCAAATTGTTTTAGAGGCCACCCTATTATCCAAAAAATTTCTCTGAAAGTGGTACATCAGAATTTACTTTTGAGAAGTTACTTGGCATGTCCGACTATAGGCCCACACCATAAGTTGCATGTAAAATCATCTATTTAGAGCATGAGGTATTCCTACCTAAGAGAATGGTGTCTATCCCCTACGGTTGTAATTACTGGTTTATGTTAAACTTGGCCCATTACATTCAAAACAATTTGACATCAAATTTTGTGTTTGATTTAAAGAAAAAGAACAAATTCAAAACAAACACTAAATGAGATGGTTGAACCAAAAACCCTTTGATTTAGTGCATACTTGTGAAAGAAGCCTTATGTTTGCACCCATTTGAAAGGATCTTCCCTTAAAGGTTTTTGAACATTCTAGTTTTGATTTCGGGATACATTAATTAAAGTAGTATTTTAGGAACTATGGCTTGGGTGTTGTGATTTCACAAACTAAAGTTATATACATGAAGGTCACATAAGTCCATGCTTGTTGAGTCAGTCCAACTGTTGTCTTATCACTTTCCATACTTAAAACACAGAGAAAAAGTTGAGAGAAAGTTGTTTATAAGATCATTGTTCGAACCAAAAGAAATTGGAAAGATAGAAGGTCAGATAGTCCCACATCCATTATCTTCATCCTACCTATTTGAAATCAAAATTGAAAAAACCATTAAGTTCATTCCTCCACTCAGACATCCATGATATCAACAGTTATTGGGGACTTGCAGATAGTAGAAGTAATCTTTCCCGCAACATATCCTCTGGACAAGGAAGTGGAATACAAACCTTAGTTCTTCAACATTTTGATTTCTATAAAAGTAGTATCATTCCAAAACATCACTCAAACCCTAGGGTCTTGAGCTTCAGAAAAACCATCCCATAACACCATCAAACTTTATGACCATCTGGTGACCAACTGCTCTAGTTCAGCAACTAGATCTTGTAGCACCGATCCTTCAACCTAGTCTCACATATATCAAAGGTGAACAAACTGACATCATAAGAAGCTTAATTACCTTCATTTTTTAGAAGAAAGAAACACCCCACTTAATTTATCACCACATCAATTGTCCTAGATGAAGAGGAAGAGAAATTTGAAATAGCAGTAGAGAGACCCATGATCAGGTACCCATTTACAAATGCAAGAAAGAGGTAGAGAAAGAAAACCTAGTGGGAAAAACCCCCCTACAATGAGATGACATGCTGCAAAGAAGCACGGGAAGAGTACTATAGAGTAACACTGGAACTGCAATCTGGCAAGCAAGGAAAGATACTTCTATCTACAAGAAACCATATCAGAATCATAATGATGCAACAATAGAACTGATGCCATGAAACAAACTCCAAATGGGAACAACCTTGAAATCTATGAAGCAACAGTCGATTATTGAATGAATGTGATATTGAAATGAAGTGGAAAGATGCAAGGTGTACTCTCTCAACTACCAAAAATTCCAAGTAATCTCCAAGACACCCATCAGGATAAATATGGAATAAGTGATCAACCTGAGATAGATAAATAAAAAGGGCATGGATAGCAACATAGAGCTCCTCAATACCTTTCCAACACCGCAAAGATAGCAAAAATTGGAGATCGTGGCAAAAATTTATGAGCTCGGAAGCATAAAATAAACATCTGACTTAAAAAAAAAACAAATGCAGTAAAATAGAAAAAAACTATAAAATAAACTACACCATAGGAAAATAATCAGAACCAGCTTTTTGGTGATATCTTGTTTGCCCAATTTCGATATCGTATGCCCAAGTTATGCCAAAAAGAAAAAAACTGCTCTTGTAGGCAAATCAGGGCTAGGAGGGGGCAAAGAGGCCATACGACTGCTAACGTCATGTTGATGTCAGCAAGTCCTGAGCATAAATTTGACGGCCTTTTGATCATCGCCGCAAAAAGTCGGCCCCCCTACAAAAAAATTTGGGCCCCTGGTCACCCATGTGACAAAAGGGCGCAGAGCAGTAGGCTGGGGTGGAGCCCATAGTCGTCGATAGGACCTCAGTTGGAGCTGAAGGGGATGAGGGCTGGGTGCATAGTGCCCAGTCGCCCATATAACTAGAGCAGGTGCAGAGGGGGCCCGCGAGGGCTGCAATGACTGGCGGTGCTGGTAGGGGGAGCCACCGACTGCGGCAGCGGCAACAGATCGGTGGCCGCCAAGTAACATGCCAATGACGCCCTCATTTCTTCTGCAATTGCCAAAAATTTCAAAAACCATGCTATTTTTTTAAATTTTTTTTATTTTTTTCGCCTTAGAGTGTGTGCTGGGGAGGCTGTATGGCCTCCTTAGCAATTATTTTTGCCTTCCGGACCAACTTCACCAAAATCAATGAAATGAAGAGCGATCGTAAGGTTTTGGGGCATTGCGAACATGATGGCGACATCCATTTGAGCCCACAGTGTCTCAAACAATTGGCTACTCCCAGATCTTGCAAAAAAAATGCCTATGGAAACTCTTGCACTTGAAACTCAGTAAAAGGCCATATCTTCAGATCATGAATAGGCACCCGTAGGTCTAGAGCTTTGATACCATGTTAGAAACGAAGATCACCTGCATGCAATCACCTGTCACATGCAAAAGACATGCAGAACCAAAGAAGATGTTCTGTAAACCTCAAAGTAAAAATGCATTATTGAGAATCAATTATTACAAAGAGATCAATCCTTATGAAGGAGATCAAGAAACCCTAAAAGGGAAACCCTAAATGAAACCCTAGTGTGCACACTTAATAATTAATCAATTATTAATGTGCCTAAGTTTAGCTTAAGTAACTAAAGGAATACGTGACTTAACTAATTAACCAATATGATATAATTAATTAAGTATAATAACTTATTACTCTAACACTCAAGGTGTATAGGGAGGACTTATTTCAACATGAAATTCCATTGAAAGTAGATGCAAAGCCATTTAGACAGAAACAAAGGTCTATTAACCCCACATTGGAGCCGAAAATGCAAGAGGAATTGGCCAAACTTAGAGATGGAGGTATCATTAAACCTGTCAGGCATTCAACATGGGTGTCAAACCTTATTCCTATTATAAAGAAAAAAGGAGATATCAAACTGTGTGTGGATTTCATAAATTTGAATGTGGCATCCCTCAAAGATAACTACCCTCTACCTAACATGGCAGCTATACTGCATAAAGTAACCGGGTGTGAGTTGTTGTCTATGATGGATGACTTTTCTAGTTATAATCAGGTTAAGGTCAGGGAATCTGAGCAGTACAAAACAACTTTCACAACTCCATGGGGAACATATGTATATGTGAGAATGCCTTTTGGTCTCACAAAAGTGGGAGCGACCTTCCAAAGAGCTATGGACTTAGCATTTGCAGATTTGATTAATGTTATAATGGTGGTGTATCAAGATGACCTTACTGCTTACTCAAAAAGAGCTGAAGATCATGTAGAACATCTTGAAAAAATATTCATTAAAGCTTTAGAATATTGCATTAGTTTGAACCCTAAGAAATGTCATTTTTCTATTACAGAGGGAGAACTCTTAGGACACATTGTGTCAAAAGAGGGAGTTAGGATAAATCCTAAGAGAGTTGAGGCTATAGATAAGGTCCCTATCCCTAAAACTGTAAAAGCTATCCAATCATTTTTTGGGAAGATTAATTTTGTTAGGAGTTTTGTGTCCAACTTTGCTGAAATTATCAAGCCCATATCAAAGATGCTAAGGAAAGGAAAACAAATTGAATGGACCCCACAAGCATTAGAAGCCTTTGTATCCATTAAAAGAGCCATTAAGGAAGCCCCTGTCCTCAAATCTCCTGAATTCACAAAACCTTTTCAAATATTTTCATTCGCTTCCCTGCACACTATAACTATTGTTATGTTACAAAAAAATGAGGATGGTCATGAGCAACCTGTGTCCTTTTTTAGTAAATCTTTGTAGGGATTGGAATTGAAGTATGAAATAATGGAAAAACAAGCCTTTGCACTAGTAAAAGCCACAAAAGCCTTTAGACCGTATCTTGTTGGAGACAAAGTGATTGCTTATGCCCCTCACGCAGTTGTCAAAGACATTTTGACACAGTCAGAAGTAACAGGGAAGAGGTGCAAGTGGATTAATAAAATTCAGGAATTTCATATGGAAATACAGATTACTAAATTGATAAGAGGCCAAGGATTGGCCAAGATAATGGTAGAAGTAAACATTGAGGAAAATCAAATTTGCAATGTAGAAGAAGAAAGAAATGCAATTGCAAGCATTGAGCATACACCCTGGTATACAGACATCATGCATTACCTTAGAAACACAAAGTGCCCTGAAGGATTCAATGATAACCAAAAAAGAACTTTGAAACTATAGGCCTCTAAATATGTATTCATAGAAGGTGATTTATTTTGGAAAAACAGAGATGGAATGCTGTTGTTATGTTTAGATGAGTCACAAGTTGATCATGTTCTTAAAGAAATGCATGAAGGGGTCTGTGGAGGCCATTATTCCACAAAGACAACTACACATAAAATCCTCAGGGTAGGTTATTACTGGCCAAATTTTTTTAATGATTCATTTTCATATGTAAGGAAATGTGAAGCATGTCAAAATTTTTTAGGAAAAATGAAATATCAAGGAGCTTTACTACTTAGACCTATGCAAGTTGAAGCCCCTTTTCATCAATGGGGGATTGAACTTATTGGGGAGATACAAGAGAGATCAAGTGGAGGACACAGATGGATACTGGTAGCCACTGGTTACTTTACCAAATGGGTAGAAGCAATCCCAACCAAACAGGCGACAAGTAAAGTTGTGATAAATGTTTTGATGGACAACATTATTACCAGGTTTGGTACACCACTAAGATTGATCACAGACAATGGGATATGTTTCAGATTAGGTGAGTTTAAAGCCTTTTGCAGTATGCATGGTATTTCTATCTCTTATTCTGCTCCTTACCACTCACAAGCTAATGGTCAGGTAGAATCTAGCAACAAAAGCCTTCTAAAGATCATTAGAAGAATGCTGAGTGGAAACAAAAAGATATGGGATTCAAAATTAAAATTAGTTGTATGGGTTGATAGGATCATTGTCAAAAAAGAAATTGGAAAATCCCCGTATGAACTAGTATATGGAACACAAGCCAGAATGCATTTACAAAATCTATTGCCAGTTTATAAATTTATTCTTCAAGAAGACATGGAGGTTCCTGAACCAATGGAAGAGAGAATGGAACAATCAGCAGAACTTGATGAAATGAGAAGACTAGCCCGAAACCAAAACATGAAGTTGCAAACACAAATGAAGTATTTGTTTGACAAAAAGGTAAAAAATAGAAAATTTGAAGAGGATGATCTGGTATTGATGTGGAATGCTAGGTCCAGGAGAAAGGAAAAAATGGAAAATTTGAGGCTTTGTGGTTAGGACTTTTTGTTGTTGTTGGAAAGCGAGGAGAGGATTCATATTATTTGAAAAATATGAGTGGTGAAGAACTTGAGTTGCCTGTACATGGGAAATTTCTAAAGAACTTTTTCTCTTGAAAATTACAGAGGATCAGGGGTTTCCAGTGCATGGACAACTCTTGAAAAAACTTCTCATAAAATTTCCATGCACAGTAGTATAGGAAGTAAAGGATACAGGAAACTCCTAGTACATGGACAATCCTAGAATCCCTTATTTGATCTTTTCTCCATGCATAGTAGTTTAGGATCATGTTCATCTCCACTTTCTTTCATCCATAATGTTTGGTCTACTCACCCAGAGATCTGGATCATTGCAATGATCTCACAATCATTCATCCCCAGACAGAGCCATTGTTGGAACCATAAAATTTTGATAACCGCATTAACCCTTCATGCTTATTAGTTTCCCAAGAATTTCATATTACAGACATAAAATTTCCTCACATAGCATTTTTTCACCAAGGTTCGGGTTAAATATTGTCATATAGCCCCATAAAATTCATCTGACATTAAATCTTTAACATTTGAAAATATCGGCATAAGCTGATGCAGGTCTCATCGATAATAATATACATTTCTTCAATATATCGGTAAGACATCAGAAGTGTCATACCGATGAGGATATATACCAAGAGAATGTGGGTTTACATTTCTTATCGGCAAGACAAAAGGTATTGACGTGACGATGTGAGATCATATCGAGCTAAATTTCTTTTTACCAATTGGAATATGAAAAAGTGTATCAACCAGACTATAGTCATTGGAGTGAGATTTCAAAGGACTGCCCGAAGAATTCACTGGTCTTGCTGTTAAAGCGAAAAGAAGACCATTCGGTAATATAATGATGCCAGGGAGAGTTCAAGGAGTCTTACCGACCCCTCATGTTGTACTGACAGAACTGAGCGTATAGAGATAAAAGTTGTCGAGAAGACAATGTGCATGGTCTCACTGAAGAAAAGGTGTATCGTTGAGATAAGTCTCAGCGGGGAGATCTAAGAGAGGTCCCTATGAATATCATTCTATTGGTAGGCCAATTACTTGGTCTCAATGACTTAAGTTGACAAAGTGAACATCTCGGTGAGACAAAGAGCTTTCAAAGTAAAGTGAAGAATTATTGGCCCGATTCATTAAGTTTGGGCAATAGTTTGTTTCAGTGAAGTTCATGGCAGCATAAAAAACTAAAAAGGAAAACTATCGGGGAGACTTATGATGTCGGGGGAACTACAATACATCTTAGTAGATGTGTGAACGTTGAACAGACGAATCAGCTAGAGATTTGAAATGTCTTGCCGATATGATCCCTGATGTGACAACAAGAATTTCGAAAAACTTGCTTCATTCATGTCTCAGTGAAGACATTAATGGCGCCACGAAGCATAAAATATTTTTCAAATCAAGGTGAGCTCAATTGAAATCATTTTTTCATAGAATTGGAAGTGAAGGAGAGTAGAGAAATGAGCGAAACAATCAGAGAGTTCGTCCAACTTGGATTTTCAGGCGAAATATAGTAAGTTCCTCATCCTCTGAAAATTTTAAATTTTAAAGAATGGAAGGCACTAGTTTAGAAAAGATGAAAGGAAGAAACCATGGGGAGGGTAGTCAACCAAAGGGAAAAAAGAAAAAAAATGAACTACAACCAGAGGGCACCGAGAGAAAATTAAACCAAGATCTCATAGACCATATACCTAGTTCAAGACCTAAAGCTAGGCGTTCTGTGCAACTTAAGGCAGAAATAGATAAATTGGATGACAAATATAAGTTCATAGGAGATGTTTGGACCCCAATTAGAGGATAAAAATTGTTTAGTTTCCACTACCATAGAATAAATCGCTTCAAACCAATATGTAACCATGGAGGCTCAATTTGGCAACGCTGGTGTGCCCTAATATTTTTGTTGATGTTGAATTGGTGAAATTATTGGTTGGTCATTATAATCCAAAGAATAGGGCCATATGTGATTTATTTGGGAACCCGATGATACATGTGTCTAAGAATGCAATAAGCGAGGTTTTCAAGTTAGAAGGAATGTGTAATGAGAAGATCATAAGTGAGGAGCTCAAGAGTGAATTCAGAAGAATGCATACCATTTACAAGGGCTGGAGGTTACCCCTACATAGAATTAAGTGTCATGGAAAACTGACTCTGATGGAAGGCAGTGAGGGACCACCATTTCATGTGGATCTCTTCGAACCCTACATAAAGTACAATTATTTTTCAGTGGGATAGGTATTGGGGATGGAAGTCTCAGAGCATATGATAGTTGTACCCATGGTGATTGCTACGGATGTTCAATATCATAATTCCAGGTCTTTTGATTATGCTTCATATGTGATTAAAGAGCTAGATGCAAGGTTGATAGCAATATAGAATGGAGCCTTTGTCCTGCACCTCATGAATTATTCATTGTTGATGCATTTGGTGCTATATTTTGGACAGGAAATAAGATTGTGGCCCCAGGAACTGAGGATTTTTCAATTTGATAAGAAAGGCAAGCCATTGCCTATTCAGTTGTGGATTGCTGTTTGGGACAATAGGTTTGCTAATTCTAATTTCTTGTATTTTGAAGAGTACTTTGTAAAGCCTTTGTATAGGTTTTATAATCATCCTTGTGACTATTCCTTGTATGATGAAATAGGTTTCTCAGGCCTAAGGATTATAATGGATCAATCAACCACAACTGGGAGGATTGGTATTGTTTAGAAAATGCCACCATGATTAGGGTTTATGGTTTTGAAGATACTCCATTTATTTTGCCTAGGACAGTTTCAGATAGAATTGCATACTTGGAGATTGTTAGGCAAATGGATTTCTCCAGTGTCATGAACTTAAGCTCTTATGTGAAGCAAGCTTTTATGCCAAGTATGCTATGTTTTGGTGATTTTATTGTGTTAGCAAAGGAGGGATACAATTTAATTTTGGATAAGTTATTGCATTATAACATGAGAAAAGTGCCATCGAGAAAAAACTTTGATCCAGAGGGATATATTCATTCTGCCAGACAGAGGATAAACTTTGGAGGGTATCAGCATGTGCCCTATCAATCTGATGACATAATTAGAAACTTGGAAGCAAAAGAAGCAGAAATGGTGATTGAGAAACATGATTAAGAATTGATAGATGATGAGTTGTTGTCTTCCAGTAAAGAAGTATTAGAGGCTAATAGGCCACAAGGCCCATCCAAGAAGGTATCAAGGACAAGAACTCAAGATTAAACCTATTGTGCCAGAGAGATAAATATTGAGGAAACTGTGGATGTGGATACAAGACATGAAGAATATAGATCTTTTATAGCAGATGATGAATTTGTAAAAACCTCAGAATTCAAAATGTTTTTATACAAACAAAAGGGAAAAGAAATAAGAGGACTGGTTGACAATGTCACACCAGGAAATGAGGATCTTTTGTTAAAAAAAATTGAGGGATGATGTGGAGAAAGAGATGACAAGCATGGCCCCTCAGAAAGGGAGAGATATGTTAGAAAAGGCTAGTGTCATGATTTTCCCAGGGCTAGATCTCAATTCCTCATTGGTTTTTGACAATTTCCTGAAGGACAACAATGCTAGACACAAGCTCAACATAGAAAAGGTGACATAAGTGTATAGAGGATCAAGATACAAGAAGTCAGTTATCATTGATACTGAGAAGGAATTTGGACATATCATGACTTTGAAGGCTGGAGAGGCTGATCTGGTTGCAACTACATAAATTGGGATCAATATAGAAAAATTAAATAAAGCCCAGATACAAGCATTGATCAAAGAGAGAAATGTACAAAGCCAATAATGAGAGAATACTGAGAGAGAATGAACGTTTAAAGGACTTGGTAGGTGATGTAATGGGGAGAACAAATATTCTCATGCAAGGTGAAGTTTCATAGGTGAAGGACCATTGGGAAGGGTCAAGTGTATACTCTCAAGGGAAAATGGACACACTTACTGCAATAATCAAAAGGAGGTAGGTTGTTTTAACCACTTGGTTAAATAAACTTTGGGGAAAACATTCAAAATATGTGGATGCATTAAAAGAACATAGAAGAGTGGATGGTAGAATACAAGAGAGAATTGAGGAGATAAAAAGGGATACTCCTAATAATGTAGGGATTGAAAATGCTAATCGTATCATGGATAAGCACAGGGAATTCTTTGAGGAATTACAAGGGGATGCGTAGGGATTGATGGAAGCTGTCGAGAACATATTGACTAAGTTTTGTGATGATGAAGGAGAATTGAAAAAAATGAATACATGGAAGAGCATCTATGAATTAATACTCCAAGAGATATTGAAGACAACCACTATGAAAGATATAATGTTGGATGAAGCATGTGAACATAACGAACGAATGATGATGATGGAGATCATGATCTATGATGTGTTAGGAGATGCAAATACACATAAGCACCAAGATTACATAGAGCACATGTTTGAAGTTCACTTATGGCTTAACAGAACTTAGTTAATGCTAATCTTGTTAGCATTTTATTCTCAAGACCTTTTTTGAAAGGACACGTCCTTCCACCAACTAAATGTATAAATGTTTGTTGTTTACGGTAGAAAAAGTGGTAGAAGATAGGTAGTATTGAAATAGGATAGATTGTTGTAAGCACAATATCTTCAGAATGATGGCATTCAAGAAGACTATGTTGCATGTATAAATTTTGAGGAAAATAATGAAAGACTTTTGATTTGGTGGCTTCATTCTAGTATCAATTGTTTGTTGGATTTCTACGATTATTTGATTGTCTCCAATCTGATGTTTATTGATTGTTTAAATTGAAGTATCAAGTATATGTTCAATTTATCAATGCACATTTACTGTTTCTGTGTGATTTGATTTATTGGGTTGTTTAATGAAGAATTAAATTCCTTTCGATCAATTACAGTAATCTGGGAATGTTATTTGGATCAGTAAGAAGAATCGGATAATAAGATTTGATATTCTTCCTCAAGTAGGGTTTATCAATTACATCCTTGCATATTTATACTAGTTATAAACTCATAATTGTATGCCAAACAATTAGAGAACTATCTAGATAGAAACCACTCATCGAAGGCTTTCATTTGACTCTGTTTTACCCAATAAGGCACTGGTCTCCCTTATTTTCATTACATTACCTTTATTCATTTCATTTGACATCTCTTAATTGAACATATTAACTCATACCTTGATATTGCATATACAATTTATACCAAATTAGGATCATATCTTTCCAATAACAAATTGCCATTTATGGATAGTTAGGTCAAGTAGGAAACATAATTCAAAATCTGTGTCATTCATATAGGTGCACCCATCTAGTTTTAGTAGAGCCCGAAGAGTAGAGGGTTCAACCATATTGGTTGGCCTTGTTAGCTGGCCAGTAATGTAGTGAGAGTGTGGCAACCTCTCGTGGTTCATTCAAACCAGCGTTTTTGAGAACCAACACTGTCTGTTCAACTTTCCAGCTTATGCTAAGACATCTTGTAGTTCCCCCGACATCACAAGTCTCCCCGATAGTTTTCCCTTCTTGTTTTTTATATCGCCATGAATTTCACCGAAGCAAACTATTGCCTAGACTTAACGAATTGGACCAACGATTCTTCACTTCACCTGAAGGCTCTTTGTATCATTGAGATATTCACTTTGTCAACTTAAGTTGCTGAGACCAAGTAATTGTCCTTCCGACAGAGTAATATTCACCGTGACCTCTCTTAGATCTCCCTGCTAAGACTTATCTTATCAATACACCTTTTCTTTGGTGAGACCACGCACATTGTCTCTTTGACAACTTTGATCTCTATACCCTCAGTTCTGTCGGTATAACACGGGGAGTCAGTGAGACTTCCCAAACTCTTCCCAGCATTATTGTCTCACCGAATGAGTCTTCCTTTTGTTTTATTGGCAAGACCGATGATCACTTTGGGCAGTCCTTCAAAATATCACCCCGATGACTATAGTCTGGCCGATACACTTTATTATATTCCAATCGGTAAAAATAAATTTAGCTCGATATGACCTCACATCGTCATGCCGATACCTTTTGTCTTGCCGATAGAAAAATGTGAACCCACATTCTTTTGGCATATATCCTCATCGGTATGACACTTCTGATGTCTTGCCAATAAACTGAAGAGATGTATATTATTATCTGTGAGACGTGCATCAACTCATGCTGATATTTTCAAATGTTAAAGATTTAATGTCAGATGAATTTTATGGAGCTATATGACAAAATTTTAACCTGGACCTTGGTGAAAATGCTATGTGAGGAAATTTTATGTCTGTAATATGAACTTCTTGGGAAACTAATAAGCATGAAGGTTTAATGAGGTTATCAAAATTTTATAGTTCCAACACATACCATGCAACATCACTTGATCCTAAGGAGAAAGTGAATTTCACAGCGTTCATCAATGAGAGAAAGATAATTTTTTCCTGAACCTATGATGACATGCCTAGACTAGATCCAACATTAGTGGTGCATCATCTCCCTGTCATCCCTAGAGAAAATCCTATCAAACAAAAACTCAAAAAGATGCATCCCAAGATATCATTATTAGTGAAGGTAGAACTGAAGAAGTTACTATATGTGGGTTTCATTAGACCCATCAACTATCCATAATGGATATCAAACCTAGTACCAGTGTCCAAACCTACTGGGGGCATAAGGATATGTACAGACTTCAAGGACTTGAACAAGGCTTGTCCAAAAGATGACTTTCTTTTACCGAGCATTGACACGATTGTAGATCTAATATCAGGTCATGAGATGTTGTCCTCGATGGATGGTTGCTCAGGATACGACTAGATAAATATATCTCTAGATGATCAACACAAAAAAACATTCACTTGTGCTTGGGGAACTTTTTGTTGGAATGTGATGCATTTTGGTCTGAAGAATGCATGAACAACCTATCAAAGAGTGATGACAACCATATTGCATGACATGCTACACATGATCATGGAGGACTATGTGGATGACATCCTAGCAAAGTCAATCAAAAGGGAAGATCATTTGACAAACCTATCAAGGGTATTTGATTGATTGGAATAGTACAATATGAGAATCAACCCTAAGAAATGTGTGTTTGGAGTAACCTCTAGAAATATATTAATGTACATAGTTTCAAGAAGAGGGATAGAGGTGGATCCTTCCAAATTAAAAGATATAATGGAGATTCCTCCACCAAAGACTTTCAAAAAATTGAGCACTCTACAAGGGAAGCTAAAATCAATCAAGCGATTTATCACACAACTAGCAGACGAATTCCACCCTTTCACTCATCTCCTACACAAGGAAATCACATTCAAATGGGATGGGAGATGTGACCAAGCATTTCATCAAGTCAAGGAGTACCTACTTACTCCTCATGTACCCATGCCACCAATTCCAGAAAAGGAGATGATACTTTATGTGTCTACCACACAAGCAGCATTGGAATCTCTCTTGGCACAACTAGATGATAACAATAAAGAAAGGGTAGTATACTATATCAAAAAAACACTAGTGGGCTATGAACTGAACTATTCACCCATTGAAATAGCCTATCTCTCAGTCATGTTTTCAACAAAAAATCTAAGACATTACATCTTAAACAAAAAAGTGAAATTGATATCAAAGGTGGACCCACTCAAGTATTTACTAGCAAAATCAGCCTTAATAGGTTGAATAGCTAAATGGGTGATGATCTTGAGTGAATATGATATAGAATACATAGACAAGAGAGCTATAAAGGGACAAGTCATAGCAGACTAGTTGGTTGAAGCACCCATAGACGATCATAAACCTCTCATAGTGGATTTTCCAGATGAGAGCATCTTGATGACAGTACAAACATGCCAGTGGATTCTATACTTTGATGGGTTCCATACTCAACATGGTTCAGGAGCAGTAGTTTTATTTCTCACACCACAGGGAGATAGTATACCCAAATCCTACAAGATTGCATTCCCCTATACAAGCAACATATCAGATTATGAAGCTCTTATCACGAGGCTCAAAATGATAATTGAATGGAGAATAAAAGAGCTACATGTCTTTGGAGACTCCCAGCTAGTAATCAGACAGGTGAATGATGAGTGCCAAAAAAAAGATGACAAATTGCTACTATACAAAAGGATGGTGGATAGCTTCAAGGAGTACTTCATCAAAATAATCTTTGAACAGATTCCTTAGGTTAATAATAGAGCTGTTGTTGTAATGGCCACAAGGCTCGTTGCTAGATATTCTTCAGAATGTTCCTAAATATGAATTCCTCATGGAAAAACTACTTGTGCCAACATTCAACATCCCAAAATCAAAAATGGTATGTGTTGTTGTTGGTCCTAACTCCCCATGGTACCAAGATACTTTTGACTATATCCAAAACGATATCATACCACTTGAATTAACAACTACTCAGAAGAAAACCTTCACCCGTAGAACCTCCCATTTTATGATCTTAGGAGAAACCCTATACCCTCCTAGCCTAGATGGTATGTTACTTCGGTGCCTTAACGTACAAGAAGTGGAAATAGCCTTACAAGAGGTCCATAGAGGTATTCGTGGATCCCACTCTAGTGAACCTAACTTAGTCCAGAAGCTACTTAGATAAGGATACTATTGGCCTTCCATGGAGCAATATTGTATTCAACATTCTAGAAGGTGTCAAAAATTTCAGCAACACAGTGATCTAGTTCATGCACTAACACAAGAGTTAAAGCCGATCACAACATGATGGCCTTTTTATTAATGGGGATTAAACTTGGTAGGTAAGATATCACCCACTTCATCCAACGGGCATAAATTCATTATCACCACAATAGAATACTTCACAAAATGGATAGAGGAAATTACATTTACCTATATCACTAGAAAATAGATATCAAATTCATTTTAAATTATCTCATTTGTAGGTATGGAATCCCATAAACAATTGTAATAGACAATGGTACCCCATTCAAGAATTAGGATGTCCAAGAACTTTGTTCCAAATTCTCTATCCAACATAGATTTTCTACGCCCTACTATTCTCAAAGAAACAGTCAAGCAGAGGCATCCAATAAAACAATCCTAAAAATATTAAAAAAATATTGTCAATGGTGTCGGCTATGATTGGAATTTACAACTAAATCTAGCCTTATGGGCTTATAGAACTAGCATCTTCACACCTACTGGTGCCACACCTTTTTCCTTGGTCTATGGATCAAAAGCGGTATTACCTATTGAAGTCAAAATCCCCTTATTGTGAGTCTCACTAAAAGGAATGGTAAGCACTAAAGAATATAGGGTATCTAGATTGAATGAATTAGAGCTCCTAGATGAAAGGTGTTTGAGTGAATTAAACCATTTGTAGGTTTATCAAAATCAGCTCAAATGAAGCTATGACAAGAGAATCAAAGATATAAACTTTCAAGTTGGTGACTTTGTCCTCAAGGAGAATTGAAAGATACAATTGAATCAAGATGGTACAGGTAAATTTGAACCTAAATGGCTAGGTCCACTCATCATAACACCAAGTTATGGCTCTGGGGCATATCAGTTGGCTACTCCTGAAGGAGAACCTCTAGTTGAACCATTGAACAACAATCACCTCAAAAATTTCTATACATGAAACATGTCAGAATACCCCAAGCAAAAGGGTAAAAATCCAAAAGAATGGAAAAAATACAAAAAAATTACAAAAAAAACAAAAAGCAAGAAAAATAGTAAAGAGAAATAAAATGTTATTTGTGTGAAAACCACTTTGTGGCACTCCTAGAATAGGTACCATAGTGAAAACCTGGAAAACAGGTGTTATGCATGAATAAAACATACATTATTATCTATCACACTCTTTCATAGCATCCACCCATCCATTTCATGAATCATGTGTCCAACCATGGCTTGTCACTGATTAGGGTAAGTTGTTTTATTGGGGGCAACTTCTTGAAGCTAGTCATGATTTAGATCTGGTAAAATTAAATCAAGGTCATAAAATGACAAAAGTCAAAAACAATAAAAAATAGCAAAGATCAAAAACATGTGAAAACATCAAAACAAAACAACATCATTGGGTTATTCCTTCACTCAAATAGTCTAAAATATCAACATTTTCTTGAACCTCACAACTAGTTCAAGTGAATTTCCCAAAACATATCCTCTAGACACAGAATCAGGATATCAATCCATGCTAATTGATGTTGTTTACCCAAAAAATAGTTCATGCTTTGAGTCAAACGGTTGAAATATGTGGTCTCTACGTGTACAACATAGACAAGGATTTTAGCCCCCGAGACCCTAGGTTAGTCCCCTTAGGTTTCCAACATGTTTTATTTCACTTATTCTAAAAAATAAAAAATCTAAACAAATTCAAAATTGCAAAATCCAAAAACATTCACAAAACATAAAAGGTCAAACCAAGCAAACTACGAGCCTCTATGTGGACAACGTAGGAAATACTTATCTTTGATGAGCCCTTGAGGCCCTAGGTTAGTCCCTTGAAAAATAAAATAAAAAACATCATAAAACTTAGAAAATCATAAAAAAAGACTCATCCCATCATCAACATCCACAATAAACGTTTCAACCATAATAAACAAACTGTCCCAATCACCTTTTGACAAAACAAACAAAGCAAACATCAACATCTAGAACTTTCAAGAAAAAAAAATTCATTAGAGTTGACTATAAATATACGTAAAAAATTTCAATGTATCAACTACCTATATTTTTAAACAAGTCCCAACAACATCCTAAGATATGCCTTAATGGATCCATTCCTTCAATAGACATGATAAAAAATGGATAATAGCCCCACCCTAAACAGCTATGGCAAGTGATACTGCAACTTTTTTTTTTATCTTTTTGTGGTCTTACCTTTTGTGATTTATTTTATTGACTCATTCCCAGGATCTCTCAAGGATGTCCATAAGGATTTAGAGAAGAAGGAATGGGGGAAATTGAGAATCATTTCGATTTGTTGTTTGTAAGATTTTTTTTTAATATTACCATGGCATATACTTTCTTTATTGAGTATGGAAGTTATATTAAAATAGTTTGTGAAGCAGTTACATGTTAGGTGTTCTATACCTCTCTATGTGATTGGTGTGAAACTTTTTTTCATGCAACCCCCTATACTTTAAACAAATTTTCCATATGTCCGATATGAATAAAGATACTCTTTGTTTGTAGAGTTGAAGTCCATGCAATAGATACAAAGTCACCTTGGTAATTCATACACTGGTGCATTGTATTTGTTTGCTACATCAAATAGGATTTTTTAAAATGTGAATCCTCCAAGTAAAGCACAAGCAACTCATCAATGACATCAAATTATTACTAACATTTTCTTTTAATATCATCTACTTTGTTCTATCTTCTCAATCTTACTAACATATTCTTCTAGACAAACATTTCTTTTGTCAGTCCTACACCTAATACATCACATCATCTTATCGAAAAATTTGGTTCATTATCTAGAATTTTCACCAAATTTCTCGAGGGGGCACCATCCATGCTATCCTTTTTGGGGAATATTGGGGCAACTCTTACACCTGGGCCATACTGGAGCAATGTTATTTGAAACAAAGAAACTATTACTTTGTATCAAAGAGGGGCAAAATATAGACACCTAAAAATGTCCTAGCTCATGAACTAGAATTTTTACACTCATATTCATCTATTGATTAAGTGATTTAACATCATTTAATTAATTCATCATCGAACAACATCAAACAAAATCAAACAACATCAGACAACATCAAACAACATCAAACAATATCAAATAGCATCAAACAACATCAAACAACATCGCACCACATCAAAACGACATCAAAAACCCTAATTCCTCTATTAATTGAATAATACAACATTATTTAATTATGTAATGCCCCGCCAAGTTACCTTAAAAGAAGTTGCAATTAACATCATAAGCGAACCAAATTTTTTTTTATAAAGTGCATTTAACATACACATTCACTTACTAATTAACAACAACCTCTAAGGCTACAAGGTTAGGATTACTTAAACCCACACATACATATTACATAAACCATAGCCTCATAAAATTTATGAAATAACCATCATACATCATAAGAATACCACATAACATAATAAGATAATCAACCAAGATACAATCTCATAAACATTAACTTAATCCAATAGTTACATCACTCATTCCCAGAATGAGACACTAGTACAAATGTATTACAATTACATAACTCCACCTCTTACAAAAGAGGGATAACGTAACTTATACAAGTTAAAATATTACAATGAAAGAATAACAACAAGAACCGCGAGCTGTCCATCTGGATGTCTCTCCACCAAGTACTGAAGATAGATGGGGACCCAACGGTTTTGGTGCATGTTCCACCCAACCAATGTGGTACCCGAAGGCCCACCCCCCATGCTAGGAGATAGTAACAAAGTAACATGGACAAAGATCTACAACCACTAGCCAAAGGCAGACTCATACTGACTCATACTGATATAACCAACAAATGAACTAACAAGTTCAACTCAATCACCAAACAAGTACAAATCAAATACAAATCAAGTACAACATTCACATCACTGACATAGGTCACATTGCTTCTAGACATAATATTAATCAAGTATGTTCAAAGAACCATACACATAAAACAATTAACAACAGTTGTCCTAGATAGAGTGTCATCGTAAGGTTTGTCATGAGATCTCCTCTAGGCATTCTTCATAGGCTCTGGCATAAGTAATCCTGGTGGCCTCAACCGAATCCCGGCACTCATACTCACTCATGCAGAATCAACTACCTCTCGCAAGGACAAGATAGTTGATCTTGCCATTCCAGGCCTTCTCACTCATCCCAAGTCTAAACGAGCCCTCGTGTCTATAAGTGAGGATTAAATTATCTTGATTAATGTGAATTGCATCCTAATCATCTAAGTACATTAATTTAATTATCACTTGATTAACTCACTTCTGAAGGTTACCCGGTTTACCACTTTGGGCTCCGGCCCCTAACAAAAGCCACTCTTCTATTCGACAACACACACCCAAACAATCCACCAAGGGAAACACAAATGCATACCAACTAGGCATCATAATCCACTCCAACATAAGGAGGATACAAATAAAAGAAATCACTCCAAACATCTTGGAGGAAACAAACACATAGTCCACTCCTTTCATAGGAGGCAACAAGATGAAACCACATAACAAGGTCACTTCATACAAGGAGACACGGATCCCATAATCCACTGTTAAACCAAGGAGGTGCAAACATCCCCATTCGTGAAAACTGGGTAAAAATGAAAAGACGCCATGCACTACCCAAGGGAAAACAATTGGATGGCATAAAGATTCAATAACCCTTATCATCTAAGTTCTTCTGGAAGACTTATAATTTAGGACTAACACTAATTCCCAAAACCAACAATGCAACTTGACGACATAGCAACAAAAGCATTCAAGTCATCAATCAAATCTAATATTTGGATTTCCTAAATCCATACTCATTCAATAGGTAGTGTTGAAAAAGTCAAAGACATGATGACTAGATCATCTATAATCATAACCCCTGTCTCCCCTTTCATTATTGAAAATTTAAAACAATTAAACTTATTTCCCTTTACTAAATACAGAGAATTAAATCCTTTAAGATAATCATGAGGAAGATACTACTTTTGGATATACTAAATCCATATCTCTTTCATAATCCAATCACAATGATTCAATTAATCTAAATAGAAATTAATAAATAACATAATTGATTGCCTCATCAATAAAACAACTTCTTAATTTACTTTTAAATCGACACAAATCCATGCAAGTAAACTCTTTCCATTTCCTAACCAAATCTTACATCTCATTCAATTTTCTATTTAAAACATTCAATCACTTTAATATAATAACATATTGTTTCTCTATCCATTTTCCATACATACTAATCATTTCTTTTAGAACACTAATAATACCCAATTTGCAAACAACAGAATAAAATAAGATAAAATATTATTTATTCTTTCAAATGGATATATACCTTCAATATATATATACTAAATATAAATTAATATATTTAAGTATATTTAATCATTAACATATCTTCTATTCTTTACAAAATATCAAATTGTTTAATTCAAAATAAAATATCCCTTATCATCAATTTTCCAAAATATAAATATATTTTTCCAATTAAATCAAATTAATAATTGGACCTTTTACACATGAATTTAAATTCCACGATTAAATTTTAAATTATGCATTCTTTAAATCCAATATTTAACTCCTTCAATTAAACTTTAACATGTCATTTTAAAATAAACAATTAATTTTCCCATATGTTTATAATTTTAATTCCACTAATCTAATATACAAATTTTATTTAAAATAATATAAATAAATATAATACTTTAATATTATAAATTATAATATAAAATATTATTAAATAATACTTTAATATTATAAATTATAATATAAAATATTATTAAATAATATTTTAATATTATAATAACAATACATAAAATATTACTATTTATAAATATCAATTTATTATTATTTTAATTTTAGAGTAGCCATGGGAAAATAACTTAACAACAGTCTCATGTTTCAAGCATAACTCAAAAACTACGATCTGGGTATTTGCGATTTTTTGACAGGGATAAGAAAATTTTAAAATACAAAAAACCCTTTAAATTTCCTGACAACCCAGTTTGTGTAAGCGAAGATATAGGCGACGCAACCAGACCATTTTACCATGAAAAATATAACTATACTGCAGATTTTAAAATCTGTTTTTTTAATAATAAATAGAAGGTTTCATTTTCTAAAAACATTCTA
This sequence comes from Sequoiadendron giganteum, assembly GCA_007115665.2. Lineage (NCBI taxonomy): Eukaryota > Viridiplantae > Streptophyta > Pinopsida > Cupressales > Cupressaceae > Sequoiadendron > Sequoiadendron giganteum. The sequence continues at coordinate 211,284,230 of CM021110.1, read as the reverse complement.
AATGCATTGTTCAATCTCTATGTTTGATTTCAATAACAACAAAATTGATTTCCCCAAATAATTTAAATTCAACTGAGGTTTTCACAATTTTCACTCAAGAATTTTCACAAGCAAGGGCTGTAAATTTATTTAATTCTTTTCTTCTAATATCAAATTTGTTTTCTAAAATAGATTTAACAAAAAAATCTTTAATCATTACTATTTTAAAGAAAAACAATCAAGAACAATAAAACACAAAGAGGAAAACCTGGTACAAGAAGCTACAGGAAGAGATGAATTTCTGATGCAAGCCTCCTCCAAAGATTTCCTGAATTTTCTTCAATCCTCCAATGAATCCAATCCAAAATCCAACAAATGCAAACAATCTTTCCTTCAATCAATTCTACAATCAAACTTTCTTCAAACCCTTGTGCAAATTTTCAAAAAAATTTCTCTGCTGTAAAAATGAATTTTCCTAAAGACTTTTCTGCCCTAAAATTAAAACATGTATTCTTTATAAATCAAAAATACCTAATACAACCCTAATTCACATTACATGCAAATTAGATATTAATTTCAATTTCAATTTCAATTTCAATTTAAAATGCAATTTCAAATAATAAATTAATTTCCAAAGTTGCAACTAATTTCTCAAATAAACATTTAATTACAATTTCCAATTTAATTCCCACATGTTGAAATTAAATTCCAAATTTAATTTTAATTCTTTTATTTCCTTTCATTCTCTTGCATCACGTTTAATTAATTAATTTAATTATTTAATAACTAAATTCAACCCCTTGGATCAAATTTAATTAATTAAATAAATTAAATATAATTAATTAATTTAAATATAAACTTTTATCCACATTGCATTATTTAAATTAAATAACCATCAACATGATTTAAATGCAATTATTCTAAATATCTATTTCCAAATCAAGAATTCTTCAGAATTAAATAACATCAAAGGAAGATAGACAATGACTCGACACACACAACTGATGACACACTAAGGCTAGGGTGTAATCTTGACACATGTTACCTAGCTACTATCTCCTATTCAACTTAACTATTGGATCGACATGCTCAAACCTGTGAAACCAGGTGGAGTCGATGTCATGTACCTGCAATCCTGCAACCAAGTAAACAACATCATACAATATATCCAGCATATAATACACACCGTGAAGAAGGAATTATGGATTCGCAGGGCGCCCGCAAGCGAGTGATGCGAAACCATCCTCTTCACCAATACACTCATCGAAACTGGCACTTCCATCATAATTCCAATAATCTCATAATAACATCTCATGTTAACTTTACAACATTATTAATCCATAATGCATGTGAAACAATAATCAGATAGCTACATCCCACAATAATAGTTGTCACTCAATAGTAGCGATCAAAACATCATAACAAAATGTATCCAGTATCAAAGTAACTAGAACCAAACATAACATAAAGCAACTTGAACCAGAAGCAAAACAGAGGGGTATTACAAATTAATTCACTTTTTCATCATTTCAGACAAATTAACTAAATTCCATTTATTTAATAAAGTCCTTAAAACCCTAATTTTTCTATTAATTAAATAAAACAACATTATTTGATTAATTCATGACCAATTAAATAAATCACATTTATTTAATGAAGTCCTAATCCCACTTTATTTTCTCCTGATTGATTAAATAATGCAAATTATTTAATTGCATCAATAAATCACCTTATTCCTCTAAGTTGATTAAATTACTAAATAATAATTTAAATACAACACCTTCCCTCCAAAAATTTGAATAATTAAATCAAACTATTCAAATCAATTATCAAAACCCAAATCAAACTAATGCAACATTGTTTGAAAAATTCAAACTTGATTTGCATGTTCAACTCCAAAAAGGAATTAATTAATTAAATTAATTAATTCATATTCCTCGCCCACTTTCTGATTGAGAAAATTGTGACTACTAACTGAACAATCTAATTGGTTAACTAAACAATCTATTTTGTTAACTAATCAATCACATTCCTAACTAAGCCATCACATTCCTAACTAAGCCATCAAAATCCTGACTGATCAATCTAAATCTGTTAACTGATCAATCACATCCCTGACTAGCCAATCTATTTCTCAATCACCCAAATTGTGCAATCAACTTTGCACAATTTTCTCATATCTAATTCCTCTCAACATACTCCGACCGTTGATCTGAATATTCTTCAAAACAATCTTGATCATCCATTTAAAATCTCATTTTCTATATAACAAACCTATCTCCTCAACATACATTGAGCAACGAAGTGCTGTCAAGATCACCCTTGAGAGAGCTTCATTTCTTTCCTTCGATCAACCAAAAAAAACAAGCATTCATCCACACTTTGCACATAAAATTTGGAGGCTTTGTTGTGATAAGATCAATCCAACATCAAGAAAATACATTTCACTATGGGATGGTAAAATCTATATTTTGTTTTGAATTTGGTAATCAGTAGGTTCCTCATCATGTTTTCAATAGAATAGTTTCAGTTTTGTATATGTAGGAGTTTTTAGATTTTAGATTTTAAGCTTTTTGGTTGTAGAGTAGATTCCTTTGTCAAATTGCTTTCATGTTCTTCTTGAATCCAAATCTAACATCCTTTCTCACCCTCACACAACTTGCAACAAAGGTAAACATATATGATTGCATATTGGCATAGCTACTTAATATATATTCCTATTAACTTTTCAATTATATGTCAACAAAAAAAATGGAATTTGGCATAGCTACTTAATATATATTCCTATTAAATTTTCAATTATATGTCAACAAAAAAAATGGAATAAATGTCTAAAATGTTAATTCTTATTGTAGAGACAAAAATAGAATGACTGACACAAGTCCCCGCCAGAACATAGTGTGAATAAAATTCAAGAACCTAAGATCTGCTATAGACCAGGCTCTAGAGATACATGCAAAAATGATGGTGAGTCTTAAATTGAAAGCTTCCAATTAAGTGATAAGGATAATTATTTGTTTTGAATAATTTTAGCAACATCTTATAATTCTATGAAAAATGATAAAGTACCATAGTTTTAACATTATATCAAGATATTATTTTTTACACTTGTTAATAACATTGGTTAGAGAGGTGGTGTTTATGGTCAAAAGTAACACAACAATGTTAAACAAAATATTTCTACTCTATTTCTCCTGAAAAATATAACTGATCTAAAATCACCTATCTTTCAAGGTCTTTGTAGTTGGTTCTCAATTGTGCTACCATCATTTAGTGGTCCATGCAACTATAATGTTCAAAGGGGCCTTTGTTGGTAAATGAGTACAAACTGGATAGTATAAATCAATTTAACATGGGGTTTTCAAATAAAATAGAAAAGATAGATTAGATATTTAGAACAACAAATGTGAACATAAATTCCTTTAAGCTTAGACATGTAATTCCTATAATGAGCATTTTTCCAATTAACTAAAACTGTAAAACAACATAATTTATGAAACAATTCATACCAACACATCCATTCATAGTGTAGATTTAAAGCATGCAACCATTTATCATCACTTTTTCTTTTAAATTTTCAATAATAAAATTCCACAAGCTCATCACCAAAATTAAGAAATCAATAAATAGTAAGAAACATCATTCATAGATAACACAATAGAGGGTTTTAAACTCAGAATCTTCTATTGATTTTCATCAATTAAGACACATTTATGCACCAAAAAATCCACTAGCATACGGAAAACCATTGTTTATTAGCATTATCATTAAACTAACAAACTTGGGAAAACAAACTACTTGCATTAAAAGTTGTAAAATTGTTCAAGTGTTTTGTATAGAAGATATTAAAATAAATCGTATCTAGTTTCTAGATAGCCAATCTCACTTCAATCAGCCAACCTTTACAATGAGGAGAAAAAATTTACTTATATAAAGAATTAACATTAATCTCTTTGTCCCTTATTTGGGCCTTCCCTTATGCTCATTTATCCCAGAGTCGTTATGGTGGGGACTGATTGATAAGTTTAACTCTAAGCTAGCTGGCTGGAAGGTTGCGGTGTTGAGTCAAGCTAGGAAGGTGCAATTGATTAATTCTACTCTTTAGAATCTTCTTGTTTATGCTCTCAATGTTTTCTTTATGCCAAGGAAATTTTTGGATAAGTTGGAAGGTATTTAAAAAAAAATTCTATGGTCTGGTGTTGAGGATAGGAGATGCATTCACTTGGTGCCTAGGATGATGTTTGTAGAAGTAAAAAGGTTGGTGGTCTTGGTATCCACAAAATCCATGATTTTAATCTTTCCCTTTTGGGTAAATAGTTGTGGAAGTTATTCTCTGATAGGAGTGAATTGGTGCAAATTGCTCGAAGTAAATACTTACGGGGTGCTGATGCTTTGTGGGAATTTTTGAATCCTGATTTTTCTGCCCCCTCTGGGTTTGCTCTGTGGAATTGTATGGTTAAGGCGCACAGACTTTTGTGTAAAGGGACTTTTTGGAAATTGAGAAATGGGAGAAAGATTATGTTTTGGGAAGATAGGCCAATTGGCAAAAAATTTCTCAAAGATGAGCCTTGGGCCCAATCCCTTATGGAGGTTTTCTTGCGGAGGTTTGGTAGATTTTTTGTTGATTATATTGTTGATGGGTGCTGGAAAAGACTGCATGGTGCTGTTATGAGATTGGAAGCCTTGTATAAGGTTTTGTCCTTGGTTCATATCCCTTCTACTCCCTCTTTTGATAATTTTGTTTGGAAACCTTGTTCTAATGGTCAATTTTTTGTTGCTTCGGCTTTCCATTTTAATGACTCTATAGTTGGCCCTGCCCCTTTTTGGGCCTCTATTTGGTCTCCTAGATTAACTCCTAAGGTTAATATTTTCTTCTCACTTCTTTGCCAGAGTAAGGTATTAACTAATTATAATCTGTTCAAGTGAGGTTTTATGCTTGTTAATAGGTGATTTTTGTGTGAAGAAGCTATTGAGGATCCCTACCATATGTTGATTGGTTGTAGCTTTGCTAGAAGTATGTGGGCACATGTGCTCTTTCTTTGGAATTGCAGCTAGGTATTCCCTGCTTCAATCAAGAACTTGTGGTATCAGTGGATCTTCCCTACTTCCAACCCATCCCTGTAGGTGTTGTGGTCTCTATCTATGCCTCATGTTTCTTGGTGTTTGTGGCTTGAACGTAATAACAAGATCTTCAAAAAATATTCTCTTCTTGCTATCTCTATGGCCTGCAAAGTTTCAGTGGCTATTAAGGAAAATTTCATGGCTGGGATTTCTTTTCATAATTGGCAGAAGATTTTGTTGAGTTAGTATGATTTGTGTGTTGCCTAGAAATGAAGGTTGGATTGTGATATCTCCCTCCCTATTCATAAAGGTAAATATTCAAGAGAGAATGTTGCCTGGATGGCTCCACCAAATGGATGGTTTAAGGTTAACTTTGATGGTGTGGCTAAAGGTAATCTGGGACTTGCTGGTTGTGGAGGAGTGATAAGAAATTCTAATGGTAGGCTCGTTTCTTCGGTGACACTCCCTTTGGGAACCCAGAAAAACCACTATGCAAAAGTGACTACTACCTATCATGGTCTCAAACTAGCTCAAAAGAAAGGTTTTAAGAAAGTGTGGCTAGAAGGGGATTCTTTGCATATCATCAATAATTTAAAAAATTGTGCCACTTCCTCTTGGACTATTGAAACTATGATAAAGGATTCTATTAGAATCCTTAATTCCTTTGATGACTATTATATATCTCACATTTTAAGAGAGGGAAATAGCTTGGCCGATATCTTTGCTAACTTGGGGGTTTGTGGGGCCTGGGAGTGGGATTTAAATGACCTTCTTCCTATAGAGGCAATTGTAACTATTAATCATGAAGCACAAATATAATCAAAATAATGATGGTGTGTGGTGTTGGGTGTGTATGTTATTTATCATGTGGAAGGCTATAATTGGAGGAGTGATATTAAGGCCTCAACTTTCTTTGATGGTGCAAAGGAGAATATCTGTAGGGAGTGGATTACAATTCCTATTAATTATCTCTACCACGTCTATTATTTTACATAGATTTTAGGTATCCTTAGAGTTGCTTTATCGAGAAGGTTCATCTTTGTTGTGAAATTTTCTAATTGCCTTAGCTCTATGAATTTGGCTACCATGGGTGGTGATAGGAACTAAGTGGAGCCCTTCTCTTGTAATTATGTGAAGAAGAATGAGGAGGTGTGGGAAATTCTAGAGAAGGGTGGTTTGACTCCCTATATTAAGAAGTTGCATGGGAATAATCCCCAGACGACTGCTAATGTTGCTAAACATTGGAATGAAAAGGTGTTGAAACTTGGAGGGACGGAATTCAAAATTAATGAAGATCTCATCACTCATATCACTAACTTACCTATGGAAGGCATGAAGCTCTACAGAGATAAGAAAGAGTCGCATAATGCAATGAATTTTTTTTCAAAGGCGAGGAAGCTAAGGACTTGAAACCGACGAAGAGCGAGGGCTATAAGAGGAAATACATAAAGGCTCTTTGGGCTGATGTTGCTGAGGAGTTAATGAGGCATATTTCTTTAGAAGGTCATTATTCTGCTATGAATTTCTATCACTTCATCTTTCTCAACCACTTCCATCACAAGAAAAAAATATATTTTCCTTTCTACTTATTGGCTTCGTTGGATGTTGGTATCATTGACCATAAGAAAAACTAGAAGAAGCTTGTTCTTCATGTGGGGCTAATCCTCCTCATTTTTCACTATTGCAAAGCCTTTGAGGTGGTTAGACCTGTTCCAACTCTTAAGGATGTGAAAATCGATAACGGTTATGATACGGTTTGTGAGGAGGAAGTGGCTTGTAAGAATAGGAAGAAATGAAAGCTGATTTTGTAGAAGGAGTCAAAGTCGGGGGATGTGGATTTTGTGTCAGATTCCCTTGCTACTGTGGATGAGGACATGATATCCCCTACCTTGGGGAAGCATAAAAAAGAGGGGTTGAGCCCTGACAAGGGTTATGAGACCAGCAGTTGGGGAGGTGTTTTCTCCCCCCCCACCTCTAAAAAATAGGGTTATGCTTGTGGGGGATAGTACGAGGAAGGTGGTGCGGTCTTCTCTTGAGCTGGAAACTCCTCTTAAAGGGGATGACAGATAAAATGTTGTGGGGTCTTCAGATGGTAAGGAAGCGGGGTTTCTTCTAGTGGGCATTAGGTAGGGAAAGCTAATGGGGATACTCTTGTGGTGAACCCAGAGAGGCGGATGAAGAGGATGGTGGTTGTGATTGAGATTGTGGAGTCCATCTGAAAGATAAAATCGTCAGATTTGATGTCAATTGTTGCTAAAAAAGGTAAGGGGATTGTTGCTGATACTAAGAAGGTTTTCTCCTATCATGAGGAGTATGTCAAGGGTAGAGAGTTTTTTTATATTGGGAAAGATAATATTGTTGATGTGTTGGGAACTGCTAAAGAGGACTCTATTCTTTTTTATAAGCTTTTTAAATGGGCCTTCCGTGAGATGAATATGACTAATGTGAAAGTGAGGGGTATTGCTAGTAAAAAGGAGGATTCCTCTGTTCAGGATCAAATCAATTATTTGATGAACTCCTTGAATATTGTGGTGGAGGAAACACTTCTGATGAAGAAAAATCTTGAAGGAAGAATCCTTAATCTAGAGAATCTCATGGAAAGGATTATTTTTAGTATGGAGAAAGGTAAAGAGGGGAACAAAGCTAGCTTTATTACTGAATCTATGGGTATGGCGTGCCCTGTGGATAATGTTACTAAGGGTAAAGATGTTGTAGATGAAGATGTTGATGGTAAGTTGATGGAAGGTGAGAAGCCTGTTGACAAGGGTGTGAGTTGTGTTTTGATTGGGGAAGTTAAATTGGGTGGTCTTGGGGTTTGAACTCGTAACAAGACCAAGGTTTAGGTTGGTTCTACTGGTAATGAGATTCCTATTGTTGGGGATGAAGGTGGTAAGAATGCATCTTGTGATGTTGAAGTTGAAAATATCTTAAATAATATGCAATGTCGTTGGGTGGGTTTCATCTTTTTGGTTGACTATTTACTCTAGTCTTGTTGTGGGCAGGTTGTTTTTCTTATGATGTCTTTTTCTCTCGTTAACAACTACTTTTTGATGTAAAGGGTTCCAGGCCCCTTCAAAACCCATTTTTAACCTTTAATCAAAACATTAATCTCTCTGTAATAAAATAACTTGCACAAGAAGAATATAATATGAAATACATGTTGAAAATACTTGATAAAAATATGCCACTTTGAGGGGGCAACCTCCTAATCCACTTCAAGGGGGATACCTCCAATAGTCTTTAATAAGAACACAATACTCAACATGATGATCAAATAAGACTCACAACCTCTTATATATACCTATTTTTCCTAGGATACCACTTAGGTCAACATAGATAACCCTATATAAGCCCTAGGCCAACCTAACTAACAAAATAACAATATGATATTGATAATACGACTTAATTAAGAGTCAAGTTAGTCACAAGTTGACTAATCATAACCCGATACACACTATAAGGTAAGGGCATAACATTTCCCTCCTCTTTACAAAAGCATTATCCTCAATGCTAACTTTTTCCTTTTTCTTTTTCTTCATCTCCTTTTTTACTACCACTTATTATTCTACTACTACTTCTTGTTCCTATTCTTGTCTTTATCTTGTTCTTTCTCTTCTTTCTATTTCTTTTGTTTTACCTTTTCTTCTTCTTCTATTGCTACTTCTTGTTGTTCTTCTTTTTCTTCTTACTTCTTTTGTCTTGCTCTTGTTCTTGCTCTTGCTCTTGTTCTTTCTCTTTAACTTTCTCTTTCTCTTACTCTTTTTCTTATTCTTACTCTTGTTCTTTCTCTTTCTCTTTCTCTTTATCTTTCTCTTGCACTTTTTCTTGTTCTACTTCTTGTGCCTTTTTATTTTTCTTCTTGTTTGTGGCTACTTTTTGTTCTAAAGAAGGTATAGAAAGATAATTTTGCAATAAATCACACAAATAAAGCCAAAATACTCTAGTTTTTTTGGTAAGTTACCAAGGCCTAGGTCACACTTCAATAGATAAATCTCCCAAAAATAATTTATAGCCTTGAGAGAATTTTTTTTGAAAAACCTAATTTCTCAATAAATCACTTATTTCTACTTCAATTTCTCTAAAAAATGTAATATAGTCTCCACTAATATGTGCCAAAAAACCCATAAAAATTCAAGAAGCAATTCTCTAATATGTGTGATATATGTGTTTTCCAAATAAATTGGGTAGAAACCCTAATTCTACAATAAATCACTCAATTCTTCTCTAATTCTTCTAAACTCTTGAATTTAGATTCTTATAAATGTCCTTCAAAAACCCTTTAAAAATAAAGTAAAAATTCACCAATATCTAGGAGATATGGGTTTCACAAAATGACCTCCAAAATTGAAAAAATGCCTTGTTGTAACGGTGCCAAGATCACGCTCTGATACCACTTGTAATGAAATAACTTGCACAAGAAGAATATAATATGAAATATGCTTAAAATTCTTGATAATAATATGCCACTTTGAGGAGGCAACCTCCTAATCCACTTCAAGGGGGATACCTCCAATAGTCTTCAATAAGAACACAATACTCAACATGATGATCAAATAAGACTCACAACCTCCTATTTATGCCTAGGATATCACCTAGGCAGACTTAGATAACCTTATATAAGCCCTAGGATGACCTAAATAACTAAATAAAAATATAATATTGATAATATGACTTAATTAAGAGTTAAGGTAGCCACAAGCCGGCTACTCATAATCCAATGCACACTATAGGGGTAATGGCATAATAGATTCCCGTGTTTGTCTTTATCTTTTAGGAATTGGATTTTGGACCTTCGCTTTAACTTTTCACTCATTGAAAGTTCAGTTCCATTTCATGTCCCTATCATAACTCCCACTTGCCTTCATTCTTGAAATGGTGCAATTATGACCTTCACCCTGATCCCAAGGCCCAACCTACTCGTATTTATGGACACTTGTTCGTATGTGCGAGTGAGTTTTTATTCCTGTCACTCCTTGGTTTTCATTTACTTTGTCTTGTACAATTTTAAATAATGAACCAGAGCAATGTCAAGAGTTAGGGTTCGAGGTAGTGCTTGGATTTCTCACCTTACTCTCAAATCTTCAGTTGCATTTGGAGGTAGGCATCTTGTCCTATGTTTTCCTTTTGTTTTTGGTTTTCCTGTGTTTGTTTTGTCCATTGTTTCACATTTTTTTGTTTCTTTATTTCTTTTTTCCTTGTTTTTTTGGTTTGTTTTCTTTTTCTTGGCACCCTTGGTACTTTTTTCGTTCCCTTTTGGTTTGTTTTCTTTTTCTTGGCACCCTTTGGTACGGTTTTTTTTCATTCTCAGACCCTTTTGGTTTGTTTTCTTTTTCTTGGCACCCTTTGGTACAGTTTTTTTTCGTTCTCAGACCCTTTTGGTTTGTTTTTCTTGGTTTTATTTTGGGTTTTTGTTTTTCTTACATTTTGTTTTGTTTGTCACTCACAAATTTTTTTGTTCCACTTTGCCCTAGTTTTCTAGTGTTTGTCATACTACTTAGTCGAATTTGGGCTAAATTTGATAAATTTTGAAAATTTGACCCTCACAAATCAAAAATATTGAACCCCAAATGTTTCTTGATCTCAAAGGCATGATTTAAAAATACTGTTACATTTATTTCACCTTCATGTTAGCTGATTGTTTCATTCTTGATTCCCACATCTATGTTGAAATCGGGAATTAGAACTACACTTGTGTTGTTACCACCATCTAGGTCTCACTCTTTCATTTGCTCCAATTCTAACTTCTGATGTACCATCGAGATCAGGGATCGAATTGTTACCCTAGTATGTTAAGCATTTTTTTATAATGTATCACTTTATGTCTCGACTCTGATCCTCACTTTAACCATCAACATCAAATTTTGAATTGAAACCAAACCCTTAACATAGTTGTAAGTTCCATTGCTTGGTGTCGAACCAATCCCAAATTCTAACATTGAGTTGGGATTAGAACTCAGGGTTGACCTATTTACTCTATACATACCAAACGTTTGGGTCCAAACCATGTCCCGATTCTGACTTTCGACACAATGTCAAGATTCGAACTTGAGACGTTACTCACACTTGTTCACTCCTTTAGGTTTGGTTCCAAACCATTTCTCGATTCTAACTTCAAATGTTCCATCAGGATAAAAACTCAAGGATACCCCTTTATTAACTCCATTTATTAAGTTTCACTACTTAGTGAAAACCCGGTCTCGATTTTTAAACACATTGCGGGATTGGACCATGGAATGAAACTAAACCATGTTTATCACTATAGGTATAGGTGCTGAACCAAAACCCAATTATGATGTTCGATAGAATTGGAAGGTGTTATATTAAGTTCAGGTTTGAGGTTTTCCCCAATCCCAACTTCATATATATTCCATTACTGTGCTTAGAATGGTTAAGTTCATGGTTCTGTTTAGAACCCAAAACCCAAAAATGTTGAATTAACTTGTAGAATGGGAATATTTTTTGAATGAATAGGGATTTAATATGAATGATTTTTCTAATAAATGTTCCACATATCTCCCCTTTGTTTGATAATGGTTAGTATTACAGGTGATTAACAAATTTTTGACTCAAAAGAAGAAGTCCCCGATGAAGGAACATCAAAAGGAGCAAGGGGTAAAAGGCTAAAACCAAAATAGGTTCCTATTACAATGAAGTATATGTTCCAAGTGGCCCCAATACCATCCAAGTTTGGTTCTAAGGTTACGAATATCACTAACATGATTGTGGGACATATTGATTTAGACCATCTCTATAAGATACCTTTTTAGCAGAGGATACCCTAAGGTCAAAGAGAATTATAGAGCTTGGGTTGGATCATGTGGATACATTTCCCATTGCAGTGAAATATGTGGAATTTATATTAACTATTGCACAAAATTGCAATCCAACTCAAAGGTAATGCATTGATTCATAGGAAAATATAATAATTTATTTAACCCCTACAATGATTAGACTAGTTTTTTATCCTCCTCCTTACCCTAATCTCAAGATTATGTTGAAAGTTGATGGACTTAGACATTGGGTAGCGGATGAGGAAGGGAACAAAAGGGTCATTAAAAAAAGGTGGCTGAAAACGGAGAAGAAATCAATAAAGAAGGTACCACCTAACCCTAAGAGGTTTGAATTCTCTAAGGAAATTGGAGACATAATCACATTGTTGGAAGGATTATTTGGAAAGGAAAACTCTTGTATCTTTGAACACTAGATGTTTACATTTATTCAACTAATTCTAGATGAGAAAAAATATTTGGATTGGGGACAAATAATTTCAGAAAACATCCATGATCAACTAGTGAAATTAATAGAAACAAAGACATTCTATATGTCTTCATATGTGATATATTGTGTTGCAAGGATGGGATAGTTTCCTCGTTTAACTATTGAAGGATCAATGGATGAGGGCCTAGATCAAAAGAAGGTTTGGGAATATAATGAAAAACTAGAGCTAAAGACAACAGAGAAACATTTTAAAAGAGTTAATGATTCATTTTTATATGCTATTATTAATTAGATCACATGTCATGTTGGTTTTAGATTGTCCCGGGAGGCAATGGAGTTAATTTAAGAGTGGGGATATTAGTTTATCCAATACCCCAGATCCACCTATTTTATATTTTTTAGATATGATAGGTACCCTTTCAAATTACAAAGATGTTGTGGTGATTGGTGGGTATTGATGGAATTTTCTTGCTAGGCAGAAGAGGTGAATGTCAAGTTCTCTTCACAACACAAAGTTGGTTGCCACTCATTCCCAATGTAATTGGATTTTTATTCTTATTCCTCTTCCATAGCAGCTAAGACATCAATGGAGGAGTTTTAGTCCATGAATCTCAAACATCATAAATCCAGGAAGGACTTTGATCCTAAGAATAAAATGTATGGTTTATATGCTTCACAATTTCCCCAACATCGAACACTTCTCGAAGACTTTTGGGACAACCTACAAGATCAGTTTGAAGTAAGGAAAAGGGGATATAAAATATTGATAATTCCCTAAATGAAGGATATCAAGGTTGCAAAGGATATACTATAAGGCACCACATATGATGGGATTACTCTTGATCCCCACTATGAGATGGATAGAGTGGCCACCAAGGATTTGGAGCCAATCAATTGGATGAAAATAGAGGAAACTAATATTCATAAAGTGTCATAGGTAATGGTTGATAGAAGCTAGAAGTGACTTAATCTCCATTTAAAGAAACCAAGAGTTAAGGTTGCAAGGAAGAAGGATTCTAGTAGTGAACCCACTTCTTCCACTCAGACAAGGCAATAAAAGAGGCTAAATAAAATTATTGTAGCTACGAAGGCAACCATGAAGGAACCTACTCAAGCAAAAGAAGAAAAATTGGTGAAGCAGGTCATTGAAGCCTTGGAAAAGTCTAAGGTTACTTATCAAGTTGTTGCTATAGGATTCATTTCAGGTCTTGGTGCTACCCCCATATCTATTGTGTATCCTAGGGAATAAACTATTGAGGAAGGCCCTTCTACTGTGCTTATGCAAACTAAGGATACTCCTCCAAATGCACCATCAAAATCAAGAGCAACAACTAGTGAAGAAGAAACGCCTCCTGCGATTAACATGACAAATTCACCTATCCCCTTAGACTCCGAAGAAACTCCACTTCAAGAAGAGAATGGGAGGAATATATTGAAAGAGATGAAGAAGAGGTCGAAGAGGAAGAGTTTGGGTTCCAAGAAGGAAGTCTATGGGGTGAGGCTGCAATGAATGACATTCTAATGGAAGAAGAGTAGAAGGAAATACTAGAAGCTACTAAAAAACAAGTTGTTGAAAAGCTAGTTGAGGAGGAATAAGAACAAAAAAAGGAAATAAATGCAAGAGCATCTTTGGTTCTTGGAAATCTTGCATCAACCAGAAATATTTTGCATTCAGTTTTGTTCAGTTCATTTCCATTTCAAGTTGGTAGATCCGATGTTTCTTCATGTTTTCCCACCAGATCTTGCGTAACTAAGGTTTTATTGTGGACATGTTCAATTTCCTTATTCCAAGTTTTCAGCTCGGTTGGATATTTTTTTGACAAGTTATCGCTTTCAGATTGAGTGACAGTTTTGGAACTAGCCCCAGAATAATTTCAAACCCTAACGGCTAGTTGGATCGATCACAAATCTCACTTGACACTTGTGGATCCTCACAGTGTGATTAGACTTGTTCCTTGGAGTGTTGCCGAATGTATCTTTAGGTACACACTTCATCATATGCATTTACCGTGGAAAAATTTCAGATTTGAGGCTGACCTGTTCTTGCACACATTACATTTTCTTTGTTGGAGATCGTAATGATCTTTAGCCGATGTGGTTGTTTCTTGACCCGTGGATGTGAGATAAAGCTTGTAATGAATCATCAGAATGGTAGAAAATCAAGATCAAGTAGATTAGGTTGTACATAAAGCTTGATCTGTAGGATTTTTCTTGCATGTAAGAGCACTATATTTTGAGCATGTTGCAATAAGGCCTGTGAGCCGAATCTGTAAGCCCAAATGTGGCTGACTATATGTAATCAAGATTTATGATAATAATAAATTATGTAACTATATTTGCCTCCAGTTTCTGTGTAGCTTCTATTGTGTTACTATTGTTGCACTGTCTAGATTTTTCTCCTTGAGGACCCTCCATACCGTGTCTACACCAGATTGATATCAGAGTGAGATTCATTCCGTGCGAGATCACTAGAGTTTGCGCAACCATGTTGAATAATTTTGTGGGGTGGCAGAGTGAGGATCTGACCTGCAGCTTCAGAGGAAATGGAGCACATGGAAATGAAGACCCAGTTGTGATGGAAATGTTGAGAGGAATTTTTTCTAGATTAGAAGCAGTTGAAATGTCCCAGGGAAGAGGTCGACCAGTTGATGATGTAAGTGATGAAGAAGTGGAAGAACAAGAAGAAGTTGCAAGATAAGAGCAACCTAGTCTAGATCAAGGAGAAGAAAGGTTCATAAGATCCCTAACCAGAGTGAACACTAAACCACATTTCAATCCACCGAATTATAATGGTAAGTTAGATTTAGATGAATTTCTTGATTGGATAAAAGAGATGGAAAATTACTTTGATTTTGAAGGAACCACAGAAGATAAGAAGGTAAATTTTTCTTGTACAAAGTTGAAAGGACATGCACCCCTTTGGTGGGAACATTTGCAGAAAGATAGGAAAATAAAATGAAATGAGAAGATAAGATCATGGGATCAGATGGTGAATAAGTTGAAGACAAAGTTCATTCCTACAGACTATCAGATCAATTTGTTCTAAAAATCTGAAACAGAAGGAATCAAGTGTGATAGAGTATATTGAGGAGTTCTACAAGTTGAATATCAGATTTGGAAATTTCGAAGATGAGACCAAGCAAGTACCTATATATATGAATGGTTTGAGGTCATCTATACAATATGAGATTAGTTTGATTAAATTTTTGAGTGTGGAAGAGGTATATCAGTGTGCCCTAAAAGTAGAAGAGAAGCTAAATAAAAGACATGAGAAAAGACAAAGAGGAAGAAGTGGAAGATTTTAGAGAGGAAGAACATTTATTGGAGGAGGAAGAGGACCTTTTTCAGATTAGAACAATGATAAGGAAGTTAGTAAGAATGATAGTTCATACCATAGAGATGATGGAAACTCTTTTAGAAGAGGAGGATATGGTGGTTATAGGAATCAAGGATACATACAAGGTGACAGAGGACAAGAGAAAAGAGCATTCATAGGAACTTGTTATAAGTGTGGTGGAGAAGGAAATAGAGCATTTGAGTGTAACAGGGAGAAATAAGCAAAATAATAGAGAACAGTAGGAGAGAATCCTTTGCTAAAGAAGATCATGATGGATCACCTAACAAACCAAAAGAAGGAGAATTGTTGGTGAAAAAAAGAGTATTATGTCAAAGTGAGATGGAGCAGGAACCATTGCAGATAAATAATTTGTTTTGGACCAAATGCAAAGTATTTGGTAAATTTTGCAAAGTGATCATTGACAGTGGAAGTTTAGAAAACTTGGCTTCTGATGAAATGGTGACCAAGTTGAAGTTGGAAAGATTGAAACACCCAAAGCCCTATTCAACAACATGGATTCAAGATGAGCATAAGATTATGATAAGTGAACAATGTTTGGTGAAATTGAAGATAGGAAATAACCATGATTAAGTTTTGTGTGATATTATGCCATATTTTGTTGGGAAGACCTTGAAAGTATGAAAAACAAGCTATTCATGATGGAAAGAAGAAAATATATACTATTGATGCTAACAAGATGAAATAGGTTTTTTTTCCCTTGGAAGATGTATCTAGAACTGAGGCTTGTATGAGTGCTAGAATTTGTTTGATTGATAGATGGACTAATACATGAGAACATGTGTTATGCCCTAGTTCGTAAGAAAATTGAATATTTGAAGCGTATAGAAGAACAACCTGAGGAGATTAAAGAGTTGCTAACAAAATATAAAGCTATCATTTCAAACAATGTACCTGATGGATTTCCACCTATGAGGAGTATTATTAATTGCATGGATTTGATTCCTGGAGCTAGTTTTCCTAACAAAGCAGCACATCGGATGACACCGGTAGATAATGAAGAATTGAATAGACAAGTGCAAGAGTTGTTGAGAAAATTTTTGATCAGAGAAAGCTTGTGTCCTTATGCAGCACTTGTTGTATTGGCACATAAGAAGGATGGAGAATGGAGGATGTGTATAGATTATAGAGCCATAAAAAAGATCGTAGTGAAGTATAGATTTTTTTTGCCCTAGATGGATGACATTATGAATTGTTTGAGTGGAGCTAAGTACTTTACAAAGATAGACTTAAAGAATGGATATCATTAGATTAGAATTAGAGAAGGAGATGAGTGGAAAACAACATTCAAGACAAATTATTGATTGTATGAATGTTTGGTGTATTGGAAAAACAAGGATAGACAACTGAGAGGGGGGTGAATCAATTGTTACCAAAATCAAACTTATTCATTATTAATCAATCTTTAATCTTAGATTTGATAATTAACAGTGCAAGCATAAATCAATAACACATCAGAGACACATGAACACCAAGATTTTATACGTGGATACCCTATTAGGGGAAAAACCATGGTGGATGTTAGTCCACAAGATTATACCCTGTTAAAAGTATAATGAAGAATGAATAAAGAATGCACTTGCATTCAAGCACACTACCTAGAGCTCACTGCTCAAAGGGAAGGCTCATTTCCTTACATAAGACAGTCAAATTAAATCCATTTGATGAATATGAGCTGAGAAATTAGCTTCTTCACAAGCCTGATTACAATTTTGGTTAGACACAAATACACTTCGCTCAACCTTCTTCACACTCTTCTCTACATTCAAATGATCTTATATTTATTCACACATACAAATACTCATACAACAAACATACTTCGAGCATACACTTATAATGAAGAGAAAATCACTCTTATATATACTCTACAAGGATTTACATCAACAACTTTGTGGACCGCAAAATAAATAAATGAATTACAACTTATCAGCCTCAATACATGAACAAATCTTAATGTGCACCAACCTAAGTTAGTTACAACATAGCAAGGACCTAAATCAACATCCTTGAGCACACTAAACAATAAAATATTAATCCATAAGGATCTGCAACATTCTATCACTATCATTTCGGCCAAGAACATGAAAAACTTGAACACACAAGAAAAATCTTTAATCACAAACATGTTGATCAACACGGATGTACTGAACTAATAGAGCATGATCTAGAAACATCACTAAAAATCTCATAAACATACACAACAACCAAATTCACCAGAATTGCAATCTCATCTTTCAGAACCACTTGCTACAGTAACTGAATAACTGTAGGAACACAGATCTTCATAACTTTCTCAATTATTGATGCGTACCACTTAAACTTTCAGACAATATACTAGATAAGCTCAACAAAAAACCATTTAGTTCACTCCACCTGATCATCTTTGAACACAACTTTCCATCACTCTAACCTTCTCAGCTTCACTGGCTACCTACAATATTTTATTACAATTTTCTCAATCTCCTTGACATATGCAACCTTTAGAATCACCAATGCTAATAGTGTTGGCATCAATGAAAACCACATATCAGAAACAAAACCACAATATCCAACAATGTGATGCCTTTTGGACTGACAAATGAACCGAGTACTTTCACGAGGTTAATGAATGAGGTATTGAAGAAATTCTTGGGTAAGTTTTTAATTGTCTATTTGGATGAAATTTTGGTTTTTAGTAAGACTAGAGAAGAACATTTGTTGCAAATAAGACAAGTTTTACAGAGGTTGAGGGAAGAGTAGTTGCTGATACACATTAAGAAGTGTAGTTTCATGAAGGAAGAGTTGGTATATCTAGGATTTGTGATATCAGTGGATGGATTGAAGATAGATCCTGAGAAGGTAAGAGCTATTGTTGAATGAATTACACCTGAAAGAATTGGATGAGAAAGATCATTTCATGGATTGGCTACTTTCTATCAAAAGTTCATTAGGAATTTTAGTTCTATTTGCAGCCCTATGATAGAAACAATGAGAGGAGATAGGAAGGATTTCAGATGGATATTTGGAGCAAACAAAAGTTTTGAGTTATTAAAGCATAAGGTGACTGAGTAGCCTATGCTGGATTTAATAGGTTTTAACAAATTATTTCAAGTAGTTTGTGATGCAAGTGGAAACACAATGGGAGCAGTGTCGAGTCAAAAAGAAGACCAATAGCTTATTTCAGTGAGACATTGAATGATGATAGGAAAAGATATTCAGTGTATGATCAAGATTTCTATGCCATAGTTCAAGCTTTGAAGAAGTGGAGACATTATTTGTTATGTAAGGAGTTTGTGTTGTATATAGATCATCAAGCTTTGCAGTATTTGAACAGTCAAGGTAAGTTGAGTCAGAAACAAACGAGATAGGTAGAGTTCTTGCAAAGTTATACTTTTAATTTAAAGCATAGGAGTGGAAAGTCAAATAGAGTTGTTGATGCCTTGAGTAGGAGACAAAATTTTCTAGCATAGATGAGAGTGGAAGTATTAGGCTTTGAAGAATTGAAGAAATTGTATAAGGAAGACCCAGATTTTGTAGAACTTTGGAAAGCATGTAAAGAACTAGTCTTGAGGATAGGAGTCAGTGGTTGGATTATTTAATTCAAGAGGATATGTTGTTTAGAGGAAATCAGCTGTGTATAGCCTAAAGTTCAATGAGGGATAACTTGATAAAAGAGAAAGATAGTGGAGGATTGGCAGGACACTTTGGAATTGATAAGATAGTAGCCTTGGTGAGTGAGAATTACTTTTGGCCATAGATTCATAAGGATGCTAAGAAATTTGTGCAGAGTTGCAGAGTTTGTCAAGTTGCAAAAGGAGGTAGTCAAAATGTTGGATTGTATAAACCTTTGACAGTACCAAAAAGACCTTGGGAAGATATCATCATGGATTTCATACTTGGTTTTCCTAAAACACATATAGGTAATGATTCAATATTTGTTGTGGTTGAAAGATTTTAAAATATGGCACATTTCATACCTTGTAAGAAGACAATAGACACAATACATGTAGCTGACTTATTTTTCAGAGAAGTGGTCAGGTTGCATGGATTACCTAGGAGTATTGTTTTAGATAAAGATACAAAATGTGTTGGTTTTTTTTGGAGAACACTTTAGAAGAAGCTAAAGATAGATTTGAAGTTTCGTTCTACTTTTCACCCACAGATAGATGGATAGAAAGAGGTAGTAAATAGGATTTTGGGAAATTTTTTGAGATTTTTGGTTGGAGAAAAGATAGGAAGTTGGGATTTATCCCTTGCACAAGTAGAGTTTGTCTACAATAACTCAGTGAACAGGAGTGCTGGAAAAAAACCTTTTGAGATTGTTATTGGAGTTAACCCTAGAGGTATATCAGAATTGCAAGACATCTATAAGGAGGATAAAAGGAGTACATAAGTAGAGGAATTTGTAGAACATATGAAGAAAGTGCATATTCAAATGAAGCAATAGTTAGAAGATCTGATTTAGAAGTATAAGAAGAAGGCAAATGAAAGGATGAGACATAAGGAATTTGAAGTTGGCAAAGAAGTGATGGTGTATTTGAGGAAGGAAATATTTCTAGTGGGAACATACAGTAAGCTCAAGATGAGGAAGTTTGGACCTTGTAGGATTTTGAGGAAATTTGATTCAGGAAATACATATGAAGCGGAGTTACCAGATGACATGGGTATTTCACCTATATTCAATATTGCAGATTTTCATCAGTACCATGAAGAAAAATTTAGTGAAGAAAATAGAGAAAAACTAGAAGAACAACTTCCTAAACAATAGTCAGATGGGATAGAAGAGATTTTGGATGTTAGAGATGGAAGAAAGACTCGTGGAAGATAGTACAAAGAATATCTTGTGAAATGGAAGGGGAGACCAGTGGAGGATTCTTCTTGGATTTATTAGGCTAAGGTAGACCGTATTGGTTTTCCTTTAGCCCTAGAAAAGTGAGGGACTCA
This sequence comes from Sequoiadendron giganteum, assembly GCA_007115665.2. Taxonomy (NCBI): domain Eukaryota; kingdom Viridiplantae; phylum Streptophyta; class Pinopsida; order Cupressales; family Cupressaceae; genus Sequoiadendron; species Sequoiadendron giganteum. The sequence goes on along the minus strand of CM021110.1, from coordinate 211,263,694 downwards.
CTTTTCATTAACCCCGTATGTCTGATGTAGGAGCATCCTTGGTTCTTGGCAATCTTGCATCAACCAAAAATATTTTACATTCAATTTTTTTCTTGTTCACTTCGTTTCCAATTCAAGTTGGTAGATCTGGTGTTTCTTCATGTTTTCCCACCAGATCTTGCGTACCTGAGATTTCATTGTGGACATGTTCAATTGCCTTATTCCAAGTTTTCAGCTTGGTTGGGTCTTTTTTTGACAAGTTATTTCTTTTGAATTAAGTGACAGTTTTGGAATTGGCCCCGAAATAATTTCAAACCTTAACGGATTGTTGGATCGATCACAAATATTGCCTAACACTTGTGGATCCTCACGGTATGTTTAGAATTGTTCCTTGGAGTGTCAGTGACCTTATCTTTAGGTCCACACTTCATCATACACATTTATCATGGAAAAATTTCAGATTTGAGGCCGACCTGTTCTTGCACACGTTACATTTTATTTGTTGGAGATTGTAATGATCTTTGGCCGATGCGAATGTTTCTCGACTCGTAGATGTGAGATAAAGCTTCCAATGAATCATCAGAGTGGTAGTGAATCAATATCAAGTAGATTAGGTTGTACATAAATCTTGATCTATAGGATTTTCGCTTGCATATAAGAGCACTATATTTTGAGCATGTTGTAATCAGGCATGTGAGCTGAATCTGTAAGCTCAGATGTGGCTGACTATATGTAATCAAGATTTCTAATAATAATAAAATTTATAATTGAATTTTCCTCCAATTTATGTGTAGCCTCTATTGTGTTACTCTTGTTGCATGATCCATATTGTTCTCCTTGAGGATCCTCTATACCGTGTCTACACCAGAAAGATGAGCTAGCTTAGAAAAAGGAAGTTGCAGAAGCCTAGAATAGAGCTGAATAGGAGGCTCTTGCACAATAATTAGAACAAAAAATAGAGGGCTAAGAAAGATAAGGTAGCAGAAGAGGAACTTTGTATAAAGGAGTTCAAAAAACAAAGATTAAGAGATGAGGAGGAGGCTACATAGAGGGAAGAGGAGATGAAAAAGATAGAAGAAATCAAGGCTCAAAATGAGAAAATGGAATAGGAAAGGTTGTAGAAAGAACAAGAGGAGAAAAAAAGACTTTTCTAAGTAGATCATGGAGGTAGTTTCTTCTACACCTCCTTCATCAACACCTCCTAGTATTTAGTAGGTAACTACTCAGCCAACTACTCCCTCTTGGCTTAAGTTAAATTTGGAAAAGAGGCAACAAGTCCAAGCTCAGTTGGTGATGTGGGATGAAATGGTAAAGGAAATAGATAAGGTGAAGCCAAAGAATAAGCCTCATGTTATTCACTCTACAAGGCTCACTAATGATGGAGACTTGGTAGAAGAAATTGCTACCCTAGTGGTTGATAAGGATGATAGGGAGCTACAAGCTACAAATTATCAAGTAAGCACTGTCAATTTGGGTAAAGAAACCATAAATTTGAAAATAAATCTAATTGGCATCGTTGCTACCACTACCAAGTCATGATTGATTAAAGATAAGCAAGCTTAGGATGAGCTTAAGGCTCAGGTTGGATATATGAAAGGTTTTTTGAAAGAATTGATTACATCTACCCCTAAGCAACAACCACCATTATGAATTCATGTTTTAATGAGCTGCAAAGAGGTGGATGAGTTGAGTGCCATGAAAAACAAGGCTACTTGGTTTGATAGTTGGTTTGGTTACTTTAAGGAGATTGGAGAAATTCAAGAGGAAGGATACAAGTAGTATGAAAAAGATCTTACTCTTCTCAATGAAATTAAAGAAATGGATATAGAATGGTGGGGAGAAGAGGAGAAGTACAAAAGGTATCTAAAAGGTTTGAAATTGATTGATAAAATATCCAAGGATAAGTTGATCTAGTTGGGAATTCTAGGTGATGAAGATTTTGAGTATCTTAAGAAGGCCATTAAAATTACTACTTATAAATTTAAAGTGCTTATTGAACACAAAAAATTTCTCCTCAAAGCTCAATATGACATAAGGCGGCATACAGGTATATTTAAGGAGATTGTTACAACACTTATTATTGAAGATTTTCCTCAGAATGGATGATGGAGTTAATTGCAAGAAATAAATGATAATTGGTGTAAATGATAAGAGCGGCTACTCAAGGAGGGTGATGGACCTAAAGGGATTCTATTGGATAGGCTAATGAACAAAAGGTTTGAAACTCGATGGGCTGCAAAAGATATCAAACAAATGTGAGAAATAGTTGTTGTGGTTGTTAGGGAGTTCAAAGAAGAAAATTTCAAGGTAGATAGGATTAATAGACCTAATGAAAGGGTGGTAAATGAATTCTTTGACAATTATGATGAATTTCATGGATTCCCAAAATAGGTCAGTAAAAGGTAAAGGAGAATATTCTATTTTTTTTTTAAAGGGATGTGTTGTGTAGTTTTTTCACACACGCCCCGCTAAAAGCAAGGACCCTCTTTCTTGGTCTTTTAAGGTGTTTTCTACAGTCCTGCCTCTTGGACTAGTCTTTGTTCTTGGGTGCGTGTAATCCTCTAGTGGATAAGGTTTGGCCACTTTGAAACATGCTTGAATACTTATCTTTCCTATGCAAGTGATCCCTTGAGGTGACTCATTGAAAATCCTAAGTTATGGGTGAGTTTCAATTTTTTCATGGATCTCGGGTATTTCCTTCCTATGAGGAAATATCTGATTTCCTTCAACATCTCAGATGCCTGATGGTTACCGCTCATATTATTAAATTTTGAAGAATTTAGCATCTCATGGAATTCAATATCTGGCAGAATTCTCTAAACTTATATGAAGTCTTCAAATCCTCGATTTTCATCATTCTCTCAGATCCCCAAATTTGGTTTTAGGCAGTCATTTTGCCTCATTTATGCCTATCATATGAATGCTACAACTTGAATTTATTAGGATTATTAGAGTTTTATGTGGAAAATTGGTGTTATTTGTCTCACAACGAATTTGAAGGAGCTTGGTCCTAGGGAGCTACATGTGACCTAGATTGTTGGAGTTGTGGATTGTTGGCTTTGTGATGTTTCCTTGGTCTTGTTCACATCTGCATGGGACTTGGAGCTTGCCACTAGTAATTGTCATCCCAAGTTTTGATTTGTTAATTGTATGTGTACAATGCCCTGGTTTTGATTTTTGAGTGTGTGTGTTTTTATGGTATTATGTGCATTCTATGCTTGGGTTTTTGTGTGTCTAGAGGTCTATGATTAAACTAGGGTTGTCCCCTTTTAATTTTGATGCCTCCCCTGAATGCTAATGCCAAAATTCACCATTGAATTGATAATTTGATGGTGTCGATCCTTACTATATTTTCCCTTTGATTTTGGTGATTTGGTTTGATAGGTATATGGCTCTATATGTTTGGTGGATTGATGATCTAAGTGTGAGCTAGAGTTGTTGTTTTCCATTTGTATCTGATCATGGATTTCGTTTGAGGGTCTTGGAAGAATTGATTATGATTTTATTGAATGAACGAGTGTATCAAAGCTTTGACTTGTTATTCATGGTGGAACCCTAGGGTTGTGTATTTTGAATTTCTTATTAAAGATTGATTGAGTTGTGCTTGAATGGGCTATAATTCTAAATCATGGATGAATAATTTGATGTGAATGAAAACTTGAGCCAAATCCCAAATTTGTGATCATTTGATCAATTTGGGAAAAACTATGAAGAATCAAAAATTCCATAGATTTTAGGTACCTCGTGGAATTCCTTCACACTCAGACACCCCCAAAATTTACATCGTCCCGTCATTACCTGAGAATGTGTGTAAATGCGAGAGTTGTGATATCCTCACTAATTTCTATCCCAAATGGAAATCCCTAAAACTTTCTAAAAATGAGAAAATTGTAGAAATGGATGAATTTACACTACATAATTTAATGATTGGTTTGATTAATTAAATGTTGGATATTGCCATTTCCTAAGCTATAATGCTGATTAAATTATTTTTTGGGTGATAGTTATGTTTTCCTCACTGATTTCTGCTTGGTCATGAAATCCCCAAATTTCCTTCTTGGCTTGATTTCTGCGAAGGGGTGAAAATCCTAAGTTGTTTTAAGGATTCATGTTTGTGAGACTTTAGGGAATTATGATCATTGTTTGGGATTTCTTGGATGATGAATGTGTTATTAATAATGGGCTAACCTTTAATTTTTGTTATGGACATTGATTGTGCCCTTTTTGCTAAGTGTAGGATGAATCAAGTGAGGTTTTTACTAGCAAGGGTAAATGAATGGATCTTGAAGTTGAGGAAGCTACTATTTTAGAAGTTGAAAGGATCAAGTTGGATGTAAAGAGAAAGGTTCCTGAGAGTAAAATTAGCTCTATTTGGTCAAGGGAGAACAACACCAATGTGGGAAAGTGGGACTATGAAGAATTCAAGGCAAGCATGGCAGCCCAAAACCCTTTTATTTTGGTAAGGAGAATGATAGATTATGGGTTGGCTCATGTGGCTAGTTTTCCTTCCTCAGTGCAATATTATGAGATTGTCCTGGAGTGTGCTTGACACTATGACCAAGGTACACAGAGATTAATTGGTCCACAGGGTAGCATGCTTGCAAACTTCTCTCCTCGATTTCCCAAACATTTCACATGCCAAACAAGTCTCATGTAGTGCAATTTGATATTGATATAGCCAAGAGATTTTATGAGCAGGGTACAAATAAGGCTCTAGAGGTTATTAATACTTGGCTAGAGAAACCAAAGGCATATATTTCCACATTGCCAAAACAATTATTTAGAGCTAAGTTTAAATCATATTACTATGATGCAATCACTATTCTTAGTAGAGTGATGGGTCGAAAGAGTGTAAGAATGTTTGAAAACTGGATGTTTTATTTGATAGTGAGAATGGAAAAATGTATAGACTACCATTGGGTAGGAATAATCATTGAGATGATTCATGAGAAATTTTCCAAAGTGCTGCAGACTAAGACTTTCACCGTGACATCTTATTTGGTCTATGCCTTGGCAAGGTTCCATCCATATAAGGGACCAAGCACTTGAGGAGTCTTTGGCCAAGATGTAATTTATGAAGTCAACCTTAGCTACACTTGGATAGTCCTAGCTATAGAAAGTTGAATGATGCATTCACCATGTACATTACAAGGTTGCTCCAGTGTGCAAAGCATGTTAGAATTTCTAATGTTGCTAAGGAATTGATTCAGAGATTTGGAGCATGGTTCATTCAGTTTAAAACATTTTTCATACCTTAGGATTGCTGGTTGTCTATGAGATCCATATAGATTGCCCAGATATCCTACAGATCATATCATCCTTTTGGAGGTTACAAGGAAAATTTATGCCTTTGATGCAATTTTGAAAAAGGATATGCACAAAACTGGTTTTGGTAATGAATTCCCACTGAGGATTGGAGGTCATGAGGCTTGCCCTTCCTTGGCCATAGTGCAGTTTTATGATGAAGAGATGGACAGTTTCAACCTATATTTACATACCAAGAGGCCTAGATTTCATAGAATAGGTGGAGCTCAAAAGAGAGCCAGTAGGGAATTTAGACATAAGGATGATCTCAAAGATTATTGGGCCAATTACAGGGATGAATTTGAAGTTTTGAAGTGTAAATTCTCCAGGTTGCCTGGCAATTTGATCACACTATATAGTATCCAGGCCATCCCAGATCAAGTTGATGATGATGGAGAAGTTATACAAAGCCATTATTATGAATCAGTTAAGGATAAGCCTATAGGTGAAATCGATTGGATGGAAGAGGAAAATACAAAATTGGAGAAAATCAATGCCCCTATTATCAAATACACTAAGTTGTGGATCAAGCATAAGATTTGGGTGATAGATAATGAAGGGAAACAATATACTTATGACTTGATGGGAAGCTTGGAATCTCGGTCTTCATCTGAGGAGGAGCAAGACCCAAAGGAAAAGGAAAAGTAAGTTCCCCTTTCAAAATTAAGATCAAAGTTGGGGAGGAAAAGAAAAGAAAGCCCATTGCAAAGAAGAGAAGGATTACCTCCAAAGAGAAGAAATTTTCTCAAGAGGAGGAACCTACAGAAGAGGGAAAGGAAGGTGATTCCCCTTTATTTAAAAGGAGAAGAGTAACAAAAACATCAAGGAAGAAAAATGAGCCTCCTAAGAAAAAGGATGAGGCAAGACCACAATTGGTAGATGTTGAGAGTTCTGGAGAGAAAACATAGGTTTACACCCGGAAAGAAAGAACTCCATCTCCTAAGGCAAGTTTAGTAGAAGAAGTTCCCCCCATAATTCCATCTATTACATAGTAGTAAAAGGATACTTTTTCCTCTCCTTCTAATCATAAATTGCATAGTGAAGAAAAGGAGCCAATAGATGCAACTGTTAAGGATATCCATCAAGGTGAGGACACATAAGAACTTAAGGATGGTGATCTTTATAGTATGGAGGTATATATTGATAGGATTCTACAATTTTATTTGGTATCACATGAAGATTCACCTGTCAAAGATAAAGAAGAGAAATCCCCAAAGAAAGAAGAGAGGCATGAAAGAACCTCTTCTCCAATTCATTAAGTCCCAGAAATAAATGACAAGGAACAAAATGAGAATCTAGAGGGAGATGGGGAGAAAGGTGAAGAAAAGGAAAATAAATTTGAGGAAATTTTTGCGGTGCATGACTCAAATATTGACTCCTCCATTGGTCAGAAAGAAAAGGATAAACAAGGTGAGCAACAGTCAGGTTTTTCTACTCCTATTTGGCTCAATGAGGAATTTAAAATCAAGCAAGTGGTTATAGAAGATATTCTTCTGAGTTGGGATGATTTACTAGCTAATATTGGAAAAGGTAAAAAAAAAAAAGAAGGCCAAAAATATTTCTAGAATTGGCAAGGATGAAGAAAACAATAGGGTGATTTATATTGCCACTCCTATAGCAGATAAAAATGAGGACGAGGTAACTCCTCAAGATTACAACATTCAAAAAATAAATTTGGGGCCTACCTCTAAAATATAGGAAGTAGAAGAGTTCAAGGGGTCTACTTCCACAATTTTGGAAAGATTGGATAAAGAGGAGCAGGCCAAGGAAAGATTGGAGAAATAAAATGAGGAGCTAAAGAAATATTTGCAAAATCTCATGAAACCATTGGAGTCCATCAACCCAGTTAGTTCTTCTTCATCAACAAGAGGTTTCTTACCCAAGGAGACTGTTAGTGAACTTGAAAAGATGAAAAATTCTACACAGGCTACATATGAATGGCTACAAGGAGTAGGGATTAGAGGAGATGCCATGATTAAGGAAATTTTGTCAGCTTGTGGAGATGCACATATATTATTTGAGTAGGTGCATAATTTATTGGCACAAAATAAAGGTGATGCAAATCTTCTCTTGTAGAAAACAAGGACAATCACGGATTATACTGAGGAAAGATTAATAAGTGATGGAATTATGCCTTCCTCAAAGATTTCCAAGCCTTCGGATTGGTACGAATCCCTATAGATCAAACAAATAATTCTAAATAAAATCCTTAAACAAGGCCAGTAGGTGGAGAATACATTAAGTGACATTTATAATAGATTCATCTCATTCTTTGAAGTAATGACAAGGTGGAAGAATTTTGCACCGGAACATTTGAGCTTGGAACAATTAAGAAAATGGTGGCATGAAGTTTATGCTCCCATTGATGATGGCCCAATCACTTCCCACCATTTGGATGATGCGGCTACCTATATAGTTGTTATGGAGAAATTTCAAGCTCTCAAGGTAGAGTGGGACAAGGTCGTTAGGGAATCAAGGGAGGAGATTAAATCAATTGAAATAAGATTTAAAGTATTGATTACTCCACCACTGGCCAACTTAGAGAAGACCTTTCTTAGCGTGCAAGATAAATTGGGTCAAGATAAGGACAAGGGGCCAACTAATGCATGATTGTATCAAGATTTGTGCTTCTCATCTATCAGGGGTTTTCTACATGTTTCATATTTGACCTCTGCATGGATTGGAGTGATCTACATGGGAGAATCCAAGCCGACTTGGAAAAAGTCTCCAAAATTAAATGACTAAAATATTATTTTATTGAGAGGTTTCTAGGCCGACCTATTACTGGCCACCCTTCTTTGTAACCCTAATTGGACCTACATGATGTAAATTTCTATAAATGGGGTATTTTATCTCATTTGAAAGGGTTAGAAGGTTGGATTTCAAGACAAGCTAAGTGATAGAGAAAGAGATAGGGCTAGGAGTTAGTTTATTTTGAAAGCAAGTGCTTTAATACTAAATATTGGAATTGTTGCAACTTTTTGGGTGATTGAATACAAGTAAACACATTTTTCTTTGGTGCTCTTTGTTGTATTGATTTATCTCACATGGTTCTTGTTATTCTATATCTCAAGATTGCTTTGAAAACATTGGATATATGTTAGATTTTGATTTAGTTATGATTTGCTGGTGTTTATGGTTTGATGTTTGAAGTGTTGGTAGCAATCCTTGGTCCATACTTTTAGCAATTGGTTGATTGTGGGTTGTTGTGTAAAGTTAGCATGGACCTTATATTTGTGTGCTTAGTTCAATTGTGAGTGTTTATTCATTTCAATTGAAAAATAGGGTTGTTATGAATGAACGTCTCATGATGTAAAAATATTTAATTCCCTAGAAGATTGCATTGATCTTGTAAGATTGCAGATGAAATCTAGGTTGAGCAGGAATTAGTTTTGAGGGATTGGTCTATTTCAAATATTTTATCATTTGCATTGTAGATCAAAGGAATAATTTTAATCTTAGGATCTCTCTTAAATGCTTATCTTTTTCTATTTCTTTGAATCTAGGTTAGATTTAGGATTTAAAGTATCAATACATTGTGAAATCTGATAAGTTTAAAGATCCAACAATATTTTGTAAGGTCCCTTTGTGATTACCAACATTTTCACATTTATCACTGAGTTGTTTTATTGTATTGTCAAGAGCTTTTTGGAGTATGGAAAAACATTGAGAGGGGGGGAGAATCAGTGTCTAAATATTTTTAAACTTTAATCAAGACTTTTAAACCTGATATCATTTCTATTGACAACAGGAATGACTAATTGCATTGAGAGCATTTATGAAAACATTAGCATTGTTCATTTTGACAACTTATCTGAATAATCCTTGTGAGAGTTATATTGTAATTGCAAAAGAGATGGCTGACATTGTTTAAACACTTTAGGGTTACAATATTTCAATGCAGACTTATGAGATACAGAAAAACTATGCAAGGGAATGACATATGATAAGCATGAAACAAAAAAGGTATTTAGTTCAACAAAACAATTCTTGGGCTCTAAAACAAATGAATACATTTAAGCTTTCTTTTGAATCTAAATCTTTAACAATGATAGAACACTTATGCAAAACATTTTGATATGAAAATTTGTAGCGATGAAGAGACTAACATTCAACCAAGCTCAGACTGATAAGAACAACTACTCACAAAAAAATCACTGCCATGAAGCATTATCACATCAAAGCAATTGAGACCATAAGATAAATAATTCTTCGAGTGGAAAACCCTCCTAGGGTAGAAAAACCACTCCTAAACTACCTTACTAGTTTAATTTCAAAAACCACTACTTACAATGCCTTATAGGCTAATTTATGAGCACCAACTCAAGGAGAATCAACCCCTCATTTAGAGAAACCAATCTCAAGGAGCACCAACCCCTTATTTTGAAACACCAATTTCAAGGAGCACCAACCCCTTTTCAATTTACAAAATTATAATAACACAGAGGATCTCTCTGTTTTCTTCTTAGCTCACTCATACCTCTCTATCTAATATCCTAAAGATTCAACATGAATCCTTAAAATATTAAATAAATAAGGTTTATATTATTATACTCTGCATCATTTTTTCAAACTTTCATTATAGAGCCTTTTCACTATCTCTTTTTCAGATTTTCATTTTTAACTGTTATCACATTTGTCTTTTTCAAAAACTATTGATCCAACTACACACAGACAGTGTATCATCACTTAATATATATATATATATATATATTTCAAGAACACTGTTTTTGCTTAAATGATATCAATGAATCTGAAACCCTCATTCTATTTTCATAATAATATTATGTAACACCTATACAGAGGACCGTTTTAAATTAGACAAGAATATTTAAAGTAATGCTTCTTTTTCAAATAGTAATATTTTCATAACCTAGATCTGAATATAGAAAAATATGCACACGTAATAGATAATCCCTCTTTCAAAAAAACCATATTCATCTATTTGTAAAAGAACCTCCAAAGATTTAATGATAGGTGGAGGAAAATATCAGAGAGACATGTATATGCTTCAAACAACCTTTGTTCAAGCTGAAACAAACAAATAATATCACAGCTAGGGTCTATGAGAGATCTGTAACTGAAACCCAATTATTATGAATACATAACCAAATAATAACTAGTTCTTTTCAGGATACCTATCAGGAATATAGAACTATAACCGAAGAATTGACATGCCTTGAAAGAAACCACTCATGCATTCTCAATTTTGAATAATAAAACAGTAACTGCCTTACGTTTTTTAAACTGAAAGATTTCTTCAAATAAAGAATGATAATACATGTTCAGGCTGCAAGAGAACCATGCAAATACCAAAGTAATTCGATGTATGCCGAGGTCTCTAACTACCTTTCTCAAATCTTGAAACCGTGCACCTGACAACAACCTTCCATGCTTATCATGATATCAAATAGAGCAATGAACAGATTCACAACAGAGAGGGATCATCGAACTTTAGCAATAGTTACAAATTCCTTCATGGCGGCGACGTGGCTAGGGTTTCAAACCCTTATCAAAATCATGATAAACAATGTTTGCCTTATCTTTTCTAAAAACCTTTCAATTCCTTAGACAAAAAATGAAATGAGCTTTGAAGTCCGAAAGGAAAACATAATCATAGTCAAATAATCATAGCTTTCCTAAGTCCGCGGCATCAAATCTTAATACAAGACAACATAATAAAATGCAATGAGTCTGCTGTCAAAGAATCATAATGCCGACACAATTATCACATTGATAATTGTCATGATATTTCAAATATGTCGATACCTTTAAAAAAAATTATGCAATTTCCTTGACATTTCAAAATGTCGACCACCTTAATAAACAAAACATTGTTTCCAAGAGTCGAAGCCTTGTCACTTTTGAAGTGAATTAATTTAATAATTTCCAAATATCTTCTATCAGCCAAGGATTCTATGTAATGGACTTTATTCCAAGTCAAAATCACTATCATCCTTAATAGAGATTTAGGGAAACCCGATTCATATATGACTTTATTCAAAGTCATTCACTATGTGATAAGGCCCAATACCCTGCTATGTGAGGTTCAATACATTTTCATAGCCATGTTAAACATAAAAATCCTGATAAGAATCCAAAGAAATTCACCAAAGAAACACTACCTTCTCTACCAAATGAACATTTAGCCCGATGATAATTCAATATCATATGAAAAATGTGAAGGGATCGATAAAAAATAAAGACAAGTATTTGTGAAGACCAATTTTAAGCCAGAGTCAAGTATTCACCTTTGAGTATCAACCATGATGTATAAGAATGTGCGCTACAAGACTTCACACAAAGTGAAGCACATCATTTTAAATACATTGTGAATACAAAAAACTTTCAAAATTGAATGTCAACATTACCGTCATCTATATATACCTTATAAATGCCATGTAACTACTGAAATCTGAATATGCTAGTCAATCTTTATAAAAGAATAACCTATACATTACCTCATTAATATTGTTAGACTAGTATAACCATAAACCTCTGCAAAGCAATATTATGCAAAAAATTGAAGCTGATGCAACCATGAAGAATGTCAAATTGAATATGAAGTGACATGCAAATACTAAAACACCATAAACATGAATGCCAAAAACATAGCCTCTGAATGAATATCCTAAACTTGTTGAGTGACCTGTAATCATGCTTTTTCACACTGTTAGTAACCATCACCATAAGAACATTTGTAGATAGATGAACATGAATAGCTTAACATGGTGACTTTGACATCAAGGACAAACACTAACATAATTGAAAGCCAATAGACCTAACATTAGAGACCTTGGGGTTATCTCTTGAGGCTTGCTGATAGAGATTTACCTTTCAAGAGAGATAGGATATCATATTCTATCTGAGTTGTTGTGCAGTTTACACCTTCAACAAATTGGTGCTAGAAGAAGGGCCTAGATAAGCAAGCTAGAGCGCTTTCTATCTGCCATTTCTCCTGAGAGATTCAAAACAAGAACCAGATCTACACAAGAAGAAGAAGAGTTCCAAGAACTACCACCTCCAACTAGGTCAAGAAGGACCAGAAGAAGGGAGGAGTCATCGTCTACCTCATCATTTCCACCATCCACACCCTCATCAAACTCATCCTCATCTAATTATGAGAACATTCTCATTCAACAACCCCAACCATTCATCAATCAACCTTTACCACCTCCACCTCCGCCAATGGATTTCTTGGCAAACAACCCATCACCCCAGTCCTTCAATAACTACAATGTATGCCCAAGAACCCTGAGCATTTCTTATCTAAGTTTCATACAAATGACCCTAATAGGATAGTAGAGGAACATATCAGGATTTTCCAGACTTGTCTTAGAGAAAGAGGGATCAATCATGAAGATGTTGCATGTAGGTTGCTCCCTTATTCTCTTGGAGATGATGCTTTTTATTGGTAAAATCATTTACCCATTGCGTCAATTCACAATTGGACTGAACTTGAGACTGAATTTGGACAAAATTTTAAAATCCCTATCAGTGCTAATGAGCTTTATCTAAAGTTTACTAAGGTTAAAAGGGAGGTTAATGAACCTACAGGATCATTCAATAACAGGTTTCATCATGCATACACTAGGTTGCAAAGCCCCTATGCTATAGATGATGCTACTACTTTGGAGGTTTATTTTGAAGCCCTTGATATTCTTACAGCTACCTTCCTTAAGTGGAGAACTAATCCTCCAAATAGCTTTCTTATTGCATATATAGAGGCTATCAAAGTTAGCACTGACCCGAGACAATATTTTTCTGGGCCTTTGCCATCTTTAGGACCTGCTGCTCACCCAGGTCAGGTCCAAGCACTCAACCAGGTTTGACTAATCATACTCCCATGATGAATCCAATACCACAGTTGCATTTGGTTCCACATCTAGGTCCTCCAATAAATCAGGCTCACCCAATACCTAGTTATCCCCAACAAAGTGCCAATCAACCCCTTCACTCACAATAATAGACTTGTTTTCCCACATACTTGCCAAATTTTGAATTCTTAAATTAGTTTATTGGTCTGAGAGGAGCATCAGGATACCCTTAGAATAATGTGAATTTAGTGCCTTACAACAATCCTCATAAAGAGAGACTAGATTAGCTAATAAAGCAAGTGAAAAAACTGAATATGGAGGTAACTTGAGAAACCAGAACAGTCAGCTCCAAGCTGCTCAAAGAAACTTGCAATCAAATTACAATAGGGAGAGTTGAGATTCTACACATGGACAAAACTTTGACAGAGGACAGTCATTTGGGCATAATTTTGATAGAGGGAAACAAGGTGGACAAGGATTTGAAAGAAGGAAACAACCCAAGAAAAATAGACCATGGAACACAAGGCCTAATAATGGAGGTGTCCGTACTCCATTGGATAAACCTTCTAATCAAGAGAAACCTCCAAGTGGTGTGTACCTGGTAGAGGTAGCTTTGTTTGGATGGTGCAGGCTTCACAAGACAAGTCAACATTCTAAGTTGGATTGTCCTAAGTTCCAAAATGCCACTTCCATCTTTCAACATGAAGTTGAGAATGATTCCACTAGTCGGGATATGGTACCCTCCAATCCTTATGATTTTCTAGTATTGGTACTGGATCATGCTCCTTTTCCATGGGGTGAAGATAATGAGCTAGAAGGAGAGTCACACAGTTGGGATGAGGATATTTAACAAGTGTTTAATGGAGATGAAAATTATCATTTATTATTGAGGGAACTGATAATGATAATGGCCCCTTGGATGAAGAGGAAGCTGGTGTCAAGGAAGTCTAGATGTTTCAGCAACCTATAAGGAAATATGATTTGAGGAATAAACCTAATAGGAGTCCACAAGATGGAGGCCCATTCACTACATCTATCCCTCTAAACAATTTCACCACTCCGCCAAACCCAAATGCCAACAATAATCCGTATTATCCTCATGTGCCAACACAATACTTTGTAAAAGGAGGACAATCTGATATGTCAAAAGGGATTAATGTTGATGCAGGAAAGGACAAGCAGACTGGCTACCCCAAAAAAGCACTTACTGATATGAATGTGGAGCAATTAGGTGAATACGTGACTAAGGAACTTAGTAAAGTAAAGGTGAGCCTTTCTGCTTTTGAGCTATTAAGGGTTCCTTCCATTAGAAGTATAGTTCTAGAATCTTTCAAGTCAAATATAGCCCCTCAAGGAAGGACAGTTAGTGAGGTAGTTGAGAGGCCTCCTAGCTCACAAGTACCCAAAGGTCAAAGCCAAGCACAACTTGGGGATAAGGAAAAGAAAAGGATAAGATTCAAGTTGTACAGGTTGATACTCAGTTAAGTTTATTCCAAGGCAAGATAGAAACTCCTCCTTTTCTTATTTTTGTTTGCATCTTTGGGAAGAATCTACACAATTATCTTCTAGATTCACGAGCATTCATAAATTTCATTCCTTTTATTGTTTTTAGAGCTCTACGTATCACCCTCGCTGCCTCTCAAAAGAAGGTCACTCAACTGGACAAGACAGAGGTAAATATTGTGGGAGAATTAAACATGATTCCCATACAAATTGCATCAGATCCTAGGGTGCAACAAGTGGTCAATATTCAGGTAGCAAGAATTCTTGATACCTATGGTTTGATTTTGGGTCAGGACTTCACCAAGGCACTAAATGGATACACATCCATAGATCATTCCCACATGTGGCTCCCCTGGAAAGGAGTCCCAAATAAAATTAGGATTGAAAGGGAACCTAGAATGAAGTATGTGATCACTGAGTATCAGAATAATTTGAGTGAGGTACCAGTGTCAAAGGTTAGTATAGGGAACTATGTACTGGCTACCCCTATTTTAGATACAAAAGAGATCTTTATTTTGCAAGGCTCCTTTGGTGAGTCTACATCAGATTCTAGCAGTTATGAGGCCTTGATTGAACTAGTAGAAGACATCGATTACCAAGAAGATGGACAACTTAGCTTGCTGGATAATTTTTAGGAGTTCATCCAAAATTGTATAGAAGATCGAATTCAATTAGGTAGAAACATGAATTTTGAGGATTTACTTCTCCCAAACTGGTGTAGAGTCCACAGCGCTTCTCACTCAAAAGATGGAATGTTTCTTGTGCCATACAATAGTAGAATAGATAAAAGGTGCATCAATCCAACCCCAACTATCAGATTGGATATACAAAGTATTCAAAATGATCCCAAGGGTAAAAATCTAATGTCTCCTGAATAATTTCCCAACATTAGTAGGACAAAGGATAACTCAAGAGGATCAAGAGCTGATGGTTGTTGGACGTTAAGATTTGATGGGTCAAAATCAAAACAAGGTGCTAGAGAGGGATTTGAGCTGATCAGTCCTAAAGGTAAGACTTATTTTGCTGCTCATAGACTCCAATTTCATTGCACTAATAATGTGGCTGAGGATGAAGCTTTGGTTCACAAATTATTAATGGCATTGAGAAAGAAAGTTAAGATTCTGCAAGTGTTTGTGGATTCGGAATTACTGGTTAGGCAAGTGAGAAAAAAATACTCATGTCATGATAGAAAGGTGACTAATTATAGACATAGATTCTGGGATATCTTCAAGGGGTTTGATGCTTTCAACATTCAATTGATACCTTGTAGCAAGAACCAAATTGCAGATTCCCTGGCTCAGGCAACTCTCACTTTGCAGCCATTATCCCTCTTTGGCTTGAAGTTCACGATGGAGCTCACTCTAGTGCCCTCGGTGCCTGATAACATAACCAATTTCTAGTTGTTTGAAGATGACAAGCACATCCTTGATTTCATCACCAGTTATGATGTGTTTACTTCTCAAATAATTGATGAGGTGGAGCCTCAAGAGGTAGATATGGAAATTCAAGGATTCATCAACTTGAAGAGTAACACCATCCCAGGGGGAATGGTGCAGTTAGAGAGAATTTTTTATCTTGATAGAATGAAAGATTAGGAACAAGAAACTAAGAAGGAATCCATCAATAGTCAATGTGATATATACAATATGGGGACTCCAGATGATGTTAAGAATGTTTTCATCGGCAAGGTATGCACCCTAGAGGAGAGAAAATGAATTGTTGATGCCTTGCATACCTATCAATATGTGATAGCCTAGAGTTACGAAGATTTGAAGACATATGACACTTCTATTATTACACACACCATTCCTATCAAGCTAGGAGCAAGACCTTTCAGGCAAAGGAAAATACCAATCAATGCCTTGTAGGAGCCAATCATTCAGAAGGAGGTACAAAAGTTACTCTTAGCTCGTATCATATTCCCAGTAAGACATTCAATCTGGGTTGTAAATTTGTTTCCAATGAGAAATAAAAATGGAGAGATCAGACTGTGTGTTGACTTTAGGAACCTTAATCAAGCCTCAAAAAAAGATAATTATCCAATTCCTTCATTGGATGAAGTGCTTCATATTTTCAATGGATCTCAAATGATGTCTTTTCTAGATGGATACTCTGGATATAATCAGGTTATGGTGCAATATGAGGATAGTCATAAAACTTCCTTTACTACAAAATGGGGTACTTTTTCTTACAAGAGAATGCCCTTTGGGCTCATCAATGTTGGAGCCACATTCTAGAGAGCCATGGATATTGCCTTCAAGGAAGTAATTGGTAAGTGCATAATATTTTATATGGATTATTTGACAGTCTTCTCTAAGAAGCAAGGTGATCATATAGAAAATTTATGCAAAGTGTTTCAAAAGTGTAGATAATTTGGCATTTCACTCAATCCAAAGAAGTGCATCTTCGGAGTTACTAAAGGAAAACTGTTGGGACACATTATCTTAGAGAGGGGAATTTCTATTGACCCTGAATGAGTGGAAGCCATACTCAAGATTCAACCACTTGAAGGAAATGAAGTCATTCTTCGGAAAAATTAACTTCATAAGGAAGTTTATCACTGGATTTGTAGAAATAGTCAGGCCATTGAATGTAATGTTGAAGCAAGAAGAAAAGGTTGAATGGAGTGAAAAATAAAAGGAAGCATTTGCAAAAATTAAGAGGGCCAGTGTTGAAGCTCCAGTATTGGTGAGTCCTAATTATGCCAAGCCTTTTTACATATATTCATTTGCCTCTAATCACTCTTGTGTTGGTATGTTGACCCAAAAGTCTGATCAAGGAAATGAGAACCCCATAGCATTTATGAGTTCTCCTTTAAAGGATGTATAATTAAGGTACTCGAGTGTGGAAAAGAAGGCCTATGCCTTAGTTAGCCCTGTAAATAAATTCAGAAATTATATTCTAAGGAATAATGTCTTTGCAATAGTTCATGATCCTATAGTAAAATTGTTGTTGATGCAAAATGAATTGGGAGAACATGGAGCTAAGTGGGTAACCATGCTACAGGAATATGATATTGAGATTTAGCCTATGAAGCTATTAAGAGGACAAGGACTAACCAAAACAATGGCTGAAATGGGTCTTGACTTCACAGCTCAGCACTACCACCTCCAAGATGTGTCCCAAGGATAATATTATGATGATATTATCTACTATCTCTTGAATCAACAATGCCCTGAACATCTTAATTCGGTATAAAGGGGATCTTTGCATTTGAAGAGTGATAGTTTTATGATGAAGGGAGTTTTCTTGTATAAGAAAAACCATGAGGGTGTCTACTTAAGGTGCTTAGGAAAAGAAGAAGTTGCTAAGGTATTGGCATAATTTCATGATAGATATGGCATAGGCCACAGATCTGCACCATCCATGGCAAATCAGATACTGAGAGCATGATATTATTAGCCTACCTTATTTAATGATGTACATAATCATGTAAGAACCTGTCATGTGTGTCAGACAAAAACAAGCAGAGAGAAGTATGCAACCCTTCCACTCCAACTAGTCATAGAGGTAAAACCATTTGCACAGTGGGGATTGGACTTCATTGGTCCAATCAATCCACCTTCTTCTATAAGCCACAGGTAAATTCTCACTGTCATTGATTATTTTACTAGGTGGAATGAAGCTCTCGCATGCAAACAATGTACTTCTAAAGTGGTAATCAATTTCATCGAATTAGGTATTATCAATCACTTTGGTTGTCTACTGGCTTTAGTTTGTGATAATGGTCCTACATTTGCATCACTAAAATTATCTAATTGGGCCTTTGATAATAGAATCATCATTAAGTTTTCATCTAATTATTACCCACAAGGAAATGGTTTGGTTGAGTCTTCCAATAAGAACCTTCTAACAGTCATCTATAAGCTATTAGAGAAGAATCCCAAGGATTGGCACACTCAACTTAGATTTTCTCTCTGGGCAGACTGTACGAGAAAAAATACCTCTCTAGGAACCTCTCCTTATCACCTTGTGTATGGATTGGAACCTGTATTTCCCATCCAGTTAAAAATTCCCACTTTGCAGTTCATTAATGAATACTATGATGAAGGGGAGAAGCATGAAGCCCACCTGGCTGAACTATTACACCTTGAAGAGAGAAGAGATGAAGCTTTAGAAAGATTTTCCAAACATTAGGGTGTAGTTAAGAGATGGTTTGATAGAAGAGCCAAGGTGAAAGCCTTTCGAATCTTTGACCTAGTTCTCTATTAGGATAAAGTACATGACAGGAAAGGGGAGCATGGAAAATTTGACAAACTTTGGCTTGACCCTTACCAGATTTCAGAGATATTGGGAGGTAATTATTTTTGCTTGAAAAATCTCACTGGAGAGGATATCCCACTGCCTATCAATGGAAAATATTTGAAGCATTACTTTTAGTCTTGAGTTGTTTGCAACTCTTTCCTTGTAAATAGTTATATTAGGTTTTCTTTTGTTTTGCTTTTTTATTTATTTTGGGTCTGTTTGGTTTTGGTTTGTTCTACTTTTTGCTTTGCTTTGGTTTAGGTTTTATTGATTTCTTCTAGGCTTGTTGCATCTGCATGGTAACCATCATAGTCCCATGGAATTTTTGGACTATTTCTTTTACAAGCTCTAATCATTGTTCCAGAGTCAATTGGTAGAATTCCTTTATTTGGTGTTGCATATGCTTGGAGTAGATGAGTCACTTGGTTAAGTTGAGTCTGGCATGTATTTGGGTCTCATATCTCTAAACATATCTTAAGAGTTCCAAGGTTGTATGAAATCCTTATGAGGTTTGGTCAAGTGAAAAATATTATATTCTACTCCATCACCACTATGGTTCTCAGCCCTGAGTGTGAGCTTCATTGCTTACAAGGTGAAAGGGAAAGTTTAAAAGATTTTTTTTTATCACAACATCAAAAGAAAATAAAAGAGAATATTGAAAATCAAAAGAAACCTTCACCTTATCAAGAGTTTCCAAGTATCTCTATCAGGGCTATAGACACCTGGCTGGCAGTAGAGCTATGCTTAGGAGGGCCACAATGATAACCTCGTCGAGGCTATGGATGCCTGGCTGGCAAAGAGGCCCTATCTAGGATTATTTTGGAGTTAGAATCCTTACGTAGCTTGATCAAACCAAGTTTTCTTCTCATTGCTATTGAGGAAGGTGTTAGAACTGAAAATTTCCATCTAAAACCCTAAGGTTTTCTCACGAATTTCCATAAAAATCAACGAAAATCCTAAGGTTTTATTCTCATTGGAACCTATCACTTTCCTATTTTTTCATATACCACTTCACTCGCATTCATTTGCTATATTTTCCATTAAAAAATCATTCTTTCCATTCATATATACCTTGCACTCTATACCATTGACTAACATTTATTTTAAAGCTCATTTACCGCTTTACCGCGGCCTCCCACAAAAGGGCCTGCGGTATGGTGGTACCAGTTATTTGGTAAGAAGAAAACGTTTACTGCACCACCACATGTGGTCTAAACATAGACCGCAGTATCACGGTGGGTGGTAATTCATCGGCCAACCAGGCAGATAGGAGGCTCACCGTGGTACCGCAGGGGGTTCAAGCAGAGACCGCAGTGACTGCGGTAACAATCAACAGTTAGATGACAAGTGATGAGGTGACAAGCTGACGGTTAAGGCACAGTGGGGGAAGTGTAAAAGACATTCACCACAGTACCATAGGGGGGCAGCTCACAAACCGTGATATCGCGGTGGCAGTCAGATGAACAACGAGGCAGCGAAGTAGCAGACGGGTAGCGATTACCACGATACCGTAGCCGCTAAAAGAATGATTGCGGTGATAGCGGTAAGTGACTAGACAAGCAACGAGCACACTGTGGTACCATGGATGGTCACCATGAAGACCATGGTAGTGTGGTAAATTGTTAGTGAGTAGTAGTGATGGTTACCGCCATACTGTAACCGACCAGAGCATGAACTGTGGTGACTGCGGTGGATAGGAATAGATGGAGAGAAAGCAGTAAAGGCCAGTCACCATGCAACCACGGGTGGAAAATTCAAGCCCGTGATAAAGCGGTAAAAGAAATAAAGAAAGCCATAGAGACATAAAGTATAACAAATGATGATATAAAATAAAATGTACGGGGCGGGAAAGGTATATGGAAAAATAAAAGGCATAAGATTATAGTTTAAACATTTAATTTACCGATAAGGCAATATAATTAAATGTTTTAATTTATTGTTAGCAAAATGTGAACAGTTGTAACGGGTAGAATGAAGGGTTGTGACCCTTGATCTGTAATGTATAAATATTTTCAAAATATGAAAGGTAGCAGAGACAAGAGTTAGGGAGATAGAAAAAGGCAGTAGTTAGACTGTAGGAATTAGATTTTTCCCGAGAAGGGACTGGGAATGTAAATAATGATAGTATCTTTCTTGAAGCAGAATCAAATGGAGAAAATGTTTTAAACTGGTGAATTTATTTTTGGTGTTTAGTTGTTGTGATAAAATAATTTAATTTCTTTATTTTTGGTTGTCTCCAACTTGAGATCTTTCTATCATTTAAATTGGTATATCAAGTATATTTATGATTTATCAAAGTGCACTCTCATTTTGTGTGATTTAACTAGTTGGTGTCTACAAGTCAGAATTAAATTTCTTCAAGTAAGTCACAGTGATTTTAAGATTTCTTTTGGATAGTTAAAGAAGAACCTGATAGAGAAACATTCCAGCACTGTTTATGCAAGTCATAGACTTAGTAAATTTTTATGCCAACCATAGAATTTTCAAAGTGCCTAACAACTAGAGTTAAGCCAATAAGAGGAAACACATATCATTTTGACTCCATTGCCCATGTGGATAGAAGGCACTGATCTGCCACAACCTAGAGATACAAATCCATATCAAACAATTTATTCAAAAAACCTTTCATTTGTGCAGTAGGAGTAGGAGTAGTTGTAGTTGTAGTAATCTTATCTATCCACTTCCCTTTGCCATTATGGATAGATTGTTTCACCAAGAAATACATCTTAAATCTGCAACATACAGATAGGTGCACTCACCTAGGTTTTGCAGAGCCTGAAGAGCAGAAGGTATAATTGCATCAATTGGCCTTGTTAGTTGGCCAAAAGCGTTGTGAGAGCTTGGTGACCTCTCGTGGTTCAAACCTACATTTTTGAGAACCAACAAAAGGGGAATGGATACATGTGCACACACTTAGACCACGGTACAAGATAGGTTTTCTTACTTGTGAAATTTGAACTCTATCCATGGGTGACCAGATGCAGGGACTGAAACCAAAGATTCTACATTCATAATTCTAGTTTGTCATTGAAATGCTCTAGAAGCATTTCCACAACAAGAGTCACCATTTGTTGTGCATTTTTCACACACACGCCTCGCTAAAAGTAGGAACCCTCTTTCTTGGTCTTTTGGGATTTTTTCTGCAGTCCTGCCTCTTGGATTGGTCTTTGGTCTTGGGTGCTTGTAATCCTCTGGTGGTGAAGGTTTGGCCACTTTGAAACATGCTTGAATTCTTATCTTTCCTAAGCAAGTGATCCCTTGAGGTGACTCATTGAAAATCCTAAGTCATGTGTGAGTTTCGGGTTTTTCATGGATCTCCAGTATTTCCTTCCTATGAGGAAATCTATGATTTCCTTCAATGTCTTGGATGCCCAATGGTTACCGCTCATATTATTACATTTAAAATAATTTAGCATCTCACAGAATTCAATATCTGGCAAAATTCTTCGAACTTCTTTGAAGTCTTCAAATCCTCGATTTCCATCATTCTGTCAGATCGTTGAATTTGGTTTTAGGCGGGCATTTTGCCTCAATTATTCCTATTGTACAAATGCTGGAACTTGCTTTTATTGGGATTATGAGATATTTTATGTGGAAAATTGGTATTATTTGTCTCACAAAATTTTTGAAGAAGCTTGGTCCTAGGGAGCTACATGTGAGCTAGATTGTTGGAGTTGTGGATTGCTGGTTTTGTGATGTTTCCTTGGTCTTGTTTGCATCTTCATGGGATTTGGAGCTTGTTGCTAGTAATTGTCATCCTGAGATTTGCTTCACTAATGGTATGTGCACGATGCCCTACTTTTGATTGTCAAGTGTGTGTGGTTTTATGGTATTATGAGCATTCTATGCTTGGGTTTCTATGTGTCTAGAGGTCTATGATTAAACTAGGGTTGTCCCATTTTCATTTTTATGTCTCCTTTGAATGCTAATGCCATGATTTTCCATTGAATTGATAATTTGATGGTGTCGATCCTTACTAGATTTGCCCTTTTAGTTTGGTGATTGGTTGGATAGGTCTAGGGCTATGTATGTTTGATAGATTGATGATCTGAGTGTGACCTGGAGTTGTTGTTTTCCATTTGTATCTAATTGTGGATTCCCTTTGAGGGTCTTGGAAGAATTGATTATGATTTGATTCAATGAATGAGTGTACCAAAGCTTTGACTAGTTATTCATGGTGAAACCTTACGGTTATGTATTTTGAATTTCTTGTTAAAGATTGATTGAGTTGTGCCTGAATGGCCTATAATTCTAAATCATGGATGAATAATTTGATGTGAATGAAAACCTGAGCCAAATCCCAAATTTGTGATCATTCGATCAATTTGGGAAAAATAGTGAAGAATAAAAAATTCTAGAGATTTTAGGTACCTTTTGGAATTCCTTCACAGTCAGAAATCCTTGAAATTTTTGTGGCCCTGTCATTACCCAAGAATGCATGTAAATGTGAGCATTGTGATATCCTTGCTAATTTTCGTCCCAAATGGAAATCCTCAAAACTTTTTGAAAATGAGAAAATTGTAGAAATGGATGAATTTACTCTACATAATTTCATGATTGGTTTGATTAATTAAAGGTTGGATATTTCCATTTCCTGAGCTATAATGTTAATTAAAAGATGTTTTGGGTGATAGTTATGTTTTCCTTGCTGATTTCCTCCTGGTCATGAAATCCCCGAATTTCCTTCTTGGCTTGATTCCCATGATGGGGTGAAAATCTTGAGTTGTTTTAAGGATTCATGTTTGTGAGACTTAAGGGGATTATGATCATTGTTTGGGATTTCCTGGATGATGAATGCACTATTTATAATGGGATAACATTTACTTTTATGTTATGGACATTGATTGTGCCCTTTCTGTTGAGTGCAGGTTGAATCAAGCAAGGCTGTTACTGGATAGGGTAAAGGAATGGATCCTGAAGTTCAGGAAGCTACTATTTCAAAATCTGAAAGGATCAAGTTGGATATAAAGAGCAAGGTTCTCAAGAGTAAAATTAGTTCTATTTGGTCAAGGGTGACTGACACCAATTTGGCAAAGTGGGACTATGAAGAATTCAAGGCAAGGATGGCAGTTGGAAACCCTTCTATTTTGGTAAGGAGAATGATAGATTCTGGGTTGGCTCATGTGGTTGGTTTTCCTTCCTCAGTGCATTGTTATGAGCTTGTCCTGGAATGTGATCGACATTATGATCAAGGTACATAGAGAGTAAAAGGTCCATAGGGCAGAGTTCTTGCAAAATTATCTCCTATCTCGGCTGCCCAAATATTTGACATGCCAAATAGGTCTCATGTAGTGCAATTTGATATTGATATAGCCAAGAAATTTTATGAGCGGGGTACAAATAAGGCTCTGGAGGTTATTAATACTTGGATAGAGAAACCAAAGGCATATGTTTCCAAATTTCCAAAACAATTATTCAGGGCTATGTTTTAATTAGATTACTATGATGCAATCACTCTTCTTAGTAGAGTGATGAGTCTAAAGAGTGTAGCAATGTTTGAAAAATGGATGTCTTATTTGATAATGATAATGGAAAAAGGTATAGACTACCATTGAGCAAAAATAATTAGTGAGATGATTCATGAGCAGTTCTCCAATTTTCTGTAGACCAAGAATTTTACCATGACATCTTATTTCTTTTATGCATTGGCAAGGTTCCATCCATATAAGGGACTAAGCACTCGAGGATTATTTGGCCAAGATGTAATTTATGAATTCAAACCTTAGCTACACTTGAATATTCCTAGCTATAGAAGGGTGAATGATGCATCCACTATGTACATTACAAGGTTTTCTCTAGGGTGCAGAGCAAGTTGGAATTTCTGATCCTGCTAAGGAATTGATTCAAAGATTTGGAGCATGGTTCATTTAGTTTCCCACATTTTATCACCTTAGGATTTATGGTTGTCTAAGAGCTCCATATAGATTGCCCAGATATCCTACAAATCATATCATCCTTTTGGAGGTTATGAGGAAAATTTGTGCCTTTGATGCAATTTTGAAAAATCATATGCACAAAACTGGTTTTGGTAATGAATTTCCATTGAGGATTGGAGGTCATGAGGCTTGCCCTTCCTTGGACATAATGTAGTTTTCTGATGAAGAGATGGGAACTTTCAACCCGTCTCTACATACCAAGAGGCCTAGATTTGACAGAACTAGGGAATCTCAAAAGAGATTCAGCAAGGAATTTAGACATAAGGATGATCTCGAAGATTATTGGGCCAATTTCAGGGATGAATTTGAAGTTTTGAAGAGTAAGTTCTAAAGGTTTCCTACTAGTTTGATCAAACTATATAGTATCAAGACCATCCCAAATCAAATTGATGATGATGGAGAAGTTATACAAAGCCATGATTATGAATCGATTAAGGATAGGCCTATAGGTGAAATCAATTGGATGGAAGAGGAAAAGATAGAATTGGATCAAATCAATACCTTTGTCATCAAATACACTAAGTTGTTGATCAAGCATAAGATTTGGGAGATAGATAATGAAGGGAAAAAGTATACTTATGACTTGATGGGAAGGTTGGAATCTCGGTCTTCTTCTGAGGAGGAGCAGGACTCAAAGGGCAAGGAAAAAGTAAGTTCCCCTTTCAAAATTAAGATCAAAGGTGGGGAGGAAAAGAAAAGAAATCCCATTGTAAAGAAGAGAAGGATTACCTCCAAAGAGAAGAAATCTGCTCAAGAGGAGGAACCTGTGGAAGAGGAAAAGGAAGGTGGTTCCCCTATACTTAAAAGGAGAAGAGTAAAAAAATCATCAAGGAAACAAAATGAGCCTCCTAAGGAAAAGGATGAGGCAGGACCACAGGTGGTATATGTTGAGAGTTCTGGAGTGAAAACATAGGCTTACACCTAGAAAGAAAGAACTCCATCTCCTAAGGAAAGTTTAGTAGAAGAAGTTCCCCCATAATTCCCTTTGTTACACAACAAAAAAAGGATACTTCAGCCTCTCCTTCTACTCATAAATTGCATAGTGAAGAAAAGGATCCAAAAAATGTGGTTGTTAAGGATATCCATCAAGGTGAGGACACATAAGAACTTAAGGATGGGGATATTCATATTATGGAGGCAAATAGTGATAGGATTCTGCAATCTTCTTTGGTATCACATGAAGACTCACATGTCAAAGATAAAGAAGAGAAATAATCAAAGAAAGAAGAGAGGCATGAAATAGCCCCTTCTCCAATTCATGAAGTGCCAAAGATGCATGCCAAGGAACAAAATGAGAATCCAAAGGGAGATGGGGAAAAAGGTGAAGAAAAGGAAGATAAAGTTGAGGAAATTTTTGTGGTGCATGACTCAAATATTGACTCCTCCACTAGTCAGCAAGAAAAGGATAAACAGGGTGAGTAACAGTCAAGTACTTCTACTCCTAGTTGGCTCAATGAGGAATTAAAAAGAAACCAAGTGGTTATAAAAGATATTCTTCCAAGATGGGATGATTTACTAGGTAATTTTGGAAAAGGTAAAACAAAGAAGAAGGATAAAACTATTTCCAAAATTGTAAAGGATGAATCAAACAATAGGGTGATTCATATTGACACTCCTGAAGTAGATAAGAATGAGTATGAGGTAACTCCTCAAGATTAGAACATTCAAACAATAAATATGGGGCCTACCTCTAAAAGATAGGAAGTGGAAGAGTTCAAGGGGTCTACTGCCATAATTTTGGAAAGATTGGAGAAAGAAAATGAGGAGCTAAAGAAATATTTGCAAAATATCATGAAACCCTTATAGTCCATTGGCCCAGTTGGTTTTTTTTCATCAAGAAGAGGTTTCTTACCCAACGAGATAGTCAATGAACTTGAAAAGATAAAAAATTCTACAAAGGCTACACATGAATGGCTACAAGGAGTAGGGCTTAGAGGAGACACCATGATTAAGGAAATTTTGTCAACTTGTGGAGATGCACATAGATTATTTGAGCAGGTGCAGAATTTTTCTGCACAAAATAAAGGTGATGTAGATCTTCTCTTGCAGAAAACAAGCACAATCATGGATTATACTGATTAAAGATTAATAAGTGATGGAATTTTTCCTTCCTCGAAGGTTTCAGAGCCTTGGTAGTGGTATGAGGCCTTGTAGATCAGGCCAAGAATTTTAAAGAAAATCCATAAACAAGGCTAACAGTTGGAGAATACATTAAATGAAATTTATAATAGATGCATCTCATTCTTTGAAGTAATGACTGGGAGGAAGAAGTTTGCATCGAAACATTTGAGCTTGGAACAATTAAGAAAATGGTGGCATGAAGTTTATGCTCCCATTGATGATGATCCAGTCATTGCCCACCATTTGGATGATGTAGCTACCTATATAGCTGTTATGGAGAAATTTCAAGCTCTCAAGGTAGAGTGGGACAAGGCCATTAGGGAATCAAGGGAGGAGATTAAATCAATTGAAAGAAGATTTAAAGTATTGATGACTCCACCACTAGTCAACTTAGAGAATACCTTTCTCAGCATGCAAGATAAATTGGGTGAATATAAGGACAAGGGGCCAGCTAATGCATGATTGCATCGATATTTGTGCTTCCCATTTATCAGGGGTTTTCTACATGTTTCTTCTTTGACCTCTGAATGCATTGGAGTGATCTACATGGGAGAATCAAGGCCGACTTGGAAAAAGTCTCAAACATTAAATGCCTGAAATATTATTTTATTGAGAGGTTTCTAGGCTGACCTATTTCTGGTCGCCCTTCTTTGTAACCCTAATTGAACCGACATGACGTAAATTTCTATAAATGGGGTATTTTATCTCATTTGAAAGGGTTAGAAGGTTAGATTTCAAAACAAGCTAAGTGATAGAGCAAGAGCTAGGGCTAGGAGTTAGTTTATTCTGAAAGCAAGTGTTGTAATATTGAATACGAGAAATGTTGCAACTTTTTGGGTGATTGAATACAAGTAAAGACATTGCTTTTTGGTGCTCTTTCTTGCTTTGATTTGTCTCACATAGTTCTTTTTATTATATCTCTCAAAATTGCTTTGAAAAAATTGGACATATGTTAGATTTTAAGTTAGATATGATTCGATGGTGTTTATGGTTTGTTGTTTGAAGTGTTGGTAGCAATCCCTGGTCCATACTTTTAGCAACTAGCTAATTGTGGGTTGTTGTGTAGAGTTATTCTAGACCTTATATTTACGTGCTTAGTTCAATTGTGAGTTTATTCATTTCAATTGCAAAATATGGTTGATATGAATGAATTTCTCATGTTCTTAAAATCTTTAATTCCCTAGGAGATTGCAATATTTCTGCAAGATTGCAGATGAAATCTGGGTTGAGCAGGAACTAGTTTTGAGGGATTGATCCATTTCAAATATTTTATCATTTCCATTGTAGATCTGAGGAATAATTTTAATCTTAGGATCTCTCTTAAACCCTTATATTTTTCTATTTATTTGAATCTAGGTTAGATTTAGGATTTCAAGTATCAATACATTGCAAAATCTGATAAGTTTAAAGATCCAATAGTTGTTTGTAAGGTTCCTTTGTGATTACCAACATTTTCATATTTATCACTGAGTTTTTTTATTTCATTGTCAAGACCCGACATTAGAGACCTTGGGGATATCTCTTGAGGCTTGCTGATAGAGATTTACCTTTCAAGAGAGATAGGATATCATAGTTTGTCTGAGTTGTTGTTGTGCAGAAAACACCATCAACAGGATCAAGTCAAAAGTGTCAACCAGTTCCAGGTGCCCTTTGAAAAACAACAGTTCCAGGTCAGTTTTGAGACAAGTGGACAACTCCAGATGAATTTTGATGGGCCAAAGATTGGGTGTGGTGATTAGTAGAAGATAGAGTTAGAACTCCTAGTCAAATTTTGACTAAATGAACACAAGGTGTACCTTTCAACTCCAACATTTTCAGTAAAGAGAAGTAGACTTAACTCGGCTCCCCTATAATTGTGGATCTGGGCTCCAAGTTCATCAATTGTGATTTTTTATAGGAGAGTGTTATGCCCTTATTGTATAGTGTGGATCAGGTTATGAGTAGTCGGCTTGTGGCTACTTTAACTCTTAATTAAGTCATTATAAATATTATATTGTTATTTAGTTAGTTAGGTTTGCCTAAGGCTTATATAGGGTTATCTATGTTGGCCTAGGTGGTATCCTAGGCATAAATAGGTATATATAGGAGGTTGTGAGTCTTATGTGATCATCATGTTGAGTACATTGTTCTTATTAAAGACTATTGGAGGTATCCCCCTCAAAGTGGATTAGGAGGTTTCCCCCTCAAAGTGGCATATTATTATCAATTATTTTTAGAATATTTCATATTATATTAGAGGCAATTTTGGGAAGAGCATATCTTTTAGATTTTAATGTTTTTTTTTTAATTTTTAAAGGGTTTTTGAAGTCCATATTAAAGAAGCTACAATCCATATTTTAAAGGAATTGGTGTAGAATTGAGTGAGTTATTCTATAATTAGGGTTTTTACACAATTTATTTGGAATTTAAATATCTCTCACATCCTATCGAATTTGAGCCTCATTTTTACTAAGGTTTTGAATACACACTAAAGGAGCCTACGATCCAAAAGTTGGAGAAACTGGAGTAGAAATAAGCGAGTTATTGCAAAATTAGGGTTTTGAAAAAAATTGATCTCAAGGTTGCAAATTATCTTATTTTTGGGAGATTTTTCTATTGGAGTGTGACCTAGGTCTTGGTAGGTTACAAAAAAAAGAAGAGTATTTTAGCTTTATTTGTGTGATTTATTACAAAATTATCTTTCAATACTTTCTTTATAAAAAAAAAGTAGCCACAAAAAAGAAGAGAAAGTGTAAGAGAGGGGACCTATCACGTTAAGGCCCCAGGTCATGGAGGGCCAAGAGCAGAAGGCTTTATTAACTTACCTTAGCTTAAAGGAGTGTTAAGAAATGCAAGATGAGAATTATGAGGACTATAAGGTCCTTTGAGCACTTTGCAAACTTGAAACTCGAAATGGGGCTAGGCGAGTCAGTTTTTGAGGTCAACACTCTGTCATAGGGAGCTCTCTACCCAAGGATAGAAATTCAGCTCAGTACAACCAAAGGACTAAAGAGACAATCTTGAACATCTGAAAATAGACTAATGGCCTAGGTAGTTACTTGTGAAGGGCCAAAACAACACTATGAAATAGGAAAGACATGCACGAATGTGATAAAGTAAATATACAAGAGTGAGAATGGTAAGAATGATCTCATAAAGGTACTCGTTTGCCAACTACCTCCAAGAATACTTCCACCTGCACACAAGAGAGAGGAAATTTTTTGGGAGCTGTATAGGGAACTGCCTCAATTAGACCCTTTTTTGGTGTTCCCACCTCCACGGACATCCAAGATAATGATAATGGAGAAAACTATGATAAAGAAGGAAATGAAGTAAAGAACACAAAAACACTACAAAAAGGTGTTATGCTACCCAACCAAATTATAGAGGAGGTGAGTAGAAATATTACCACCTCCACCAAGATCTCACTAGCATATGGGGGAGAAAAACAGAGGACTCAAGTCTCTGCTGCAATGGTTTTTGTTCTACACTTACTCTACGGAGTTGATGGAGTGTTGTTGTTGCTATGAAGTGCAAAGTGCTACTTGAGATTGATGGATGCTAAGAGGATTTTGTGTGTAGAGCTGATATGAATGCTTAGAGTGGAGCTCAATGCTTAGAAGGCTAGAATTAAGGAAGAAAAATTGAATTTGAAAGAGAGAATGAAGAAAATGACCATATTCGGGTCAGTTGGTCAAAGAGGGCATTACAAATCAACCTCCAATGGGAAGTTTAATGCCTCTGTAGGATCCAAACATGAAAATCTACCAGGGACAATCATTTCGCATGGACATATATGTGTCGTGTGGGCGTCCCTAGCATTTATTCCTCTGTCGACACACAAAACATACGCTAAGTGAAATGAAGGCAGTGGGCTTATGCGAAATTTCACCTTCGGGTTTGGTTTTCTAAGGTGGGAATGTGTAAAAGGGGAATTTATGTAAAGGGTGCAAATTCACTCCTATACATTTTTCCCCCACTCTAGCAAGCACAAATATTGATAAGTGCTTTGGTAAAGTAGATTGGAGAATTAGTAGAGTTAGAAATGTATA
>CM021110.1:211053611-211232658 GCA_007115665.2 Sequoiadendron giganteum | reverse complement strand
AATAGGAAAAGATAGAATTGGATCCAATCAATGCCCCTGTCATCAAATACACTAGGTTATGGATCAATCATATGATTTGGGAGCTAGATAATGAAGGGTAACAATATAATTATGAGTTTATGGGAACCTTGGAATATTGGTCTTCTTCTGAGGAGGAGCAGGACCTAAAGGGCAAGGAAAAAGTACGCTCCCCTTTCAAAATTAAGATCAAAGGTGGGGAGGAAAAGAAAATAAAGCCCATTGTAAAGAAGAGAAGGATTACCTCCAAAGAGAATAAATTTTCTCAAGAGGAGGAACTTGTGGAAGAGGATAAGGAAGGTGATTCCCCTGTACTTAAAAGGAGAAGAGTAAGAAAAACATCAAGGAAGCAAAATGAGCCTCCTAAGGAAAAGGATGAGGCAGGACCACAAGTGGTAGATGTTGAGAGTTCTAGAGAGAAACCATAGGTTTACACCCGAAAAGCAAGAACTCATCTCATAAGGCAATTTTAGTAGAAGAAGTTCCCCCCATAATTCCCTCTATTACACAGCAACAAAAGAATACTTCGGCCTCTCCTTCTACTCAGAAATTGCATAGTAAATAAAAGGAGCCAACAAATACAACTTTTAAGGATATCCATCAAGGTGAGGACACATAAGAGCTTAAGGATGGGGATCTTCACATTATGGAGGTAGATATTGATAGAATTTTTTAATCTTCTTTGGTATCACATGAAGATTCACCTATCAAAGACAAAGAAGATAAATCCTTAGAGAAAGAAGAGAGGCATGAAAGAACCCCTTCTCCAATTAATGAAGTGTCAAATATGCATGACAAGGAAAAAAATGAGAATCCAAAGGGAGATAGGGAGAAAGCTGAAGAAAAGGAAGATAAAGTTGAGGAAATTTTTGCGATGCATGACTCAAATATTGACTCCTCCACTGGTCAGCAAGAAAAGGATAAATAGGTTGAGAAAAATTCAGGTACTTCTACTCCTAGTTGGATCAATGAGGAATTAAAAATCAAGCAAGTGGTTATAGAAGATATTCTTCCGAGCTGGGATGATTTACTGGCTAATATTGCAAAAGGTAAAACATAGAAGAAGGCCAAAACTATTTCCTGAATTGGCAGGGATGAATTAAACAATAGGGTGATTCATATTGCCACTCCTATATCATATAAGAATGAGGATGAGGTAGCTCCTCAAGATTAAAACATTCAAATAATAAATTTGGGGCCTACCTCTAAAATATAGGAAGTAGAAGAGTTGAAGGGGTCTACTGCCGCAATTTTGGAAAGATTGGATAAAGAGGAGCAGGCCAAGGAAAGATTGGAGAAATAAAATGAGGAGCTAAATAAATCTTTGCAAAATCTCATGAAACCCTTGCAGTCCATCGACCTAGTTGGTTCTTCTTCATCAACAAGAGGTTTCTTACCGAAGGAGACAACTAGTGAACTTGAAAAGATGAAAAATTCTACACAGGCTACACATGAATGGCTACAAGGAGTAGGGCTTAGAGGAGACGCCATGATTAAGGATATTTTGTCAACTTGTGGAGATGCACATATATTATTTGAGAAGGTGCAAAATTTATTGGCACAAAATAAAGGCGATGCAAATCTTCTCCTATAGAAAAAAAGGACAATCATGGATTATACTGAGGAAAGATTAATAAGTGATGGAATTTTTCCTTCCTCAAAGTTTTTCAAACCCTTAGGAGTGGTATGTGTCCCTGCAGATCAGACATATAATTCTAAATAAAATCCATAAACAAGGCCAGCAGGTGGAGAATACATTAAATGAAATTTATAATAGATTCATCTCATTCTTTGAAGTAATGACTGGGTGGAAGAAGTTTTCACCAAAAAAATTGATTCTGGAACAATTAAAAAAATGGTGGCATGAAGTTTATGCTCCCATTGATGATGGCCCAGTCACTTCCCATGATTTCAATGATGCGGCTACCTATATAGTTGTTATGGAGAAATTTCAAGCTCTCAAGGTAGAGTGGGACAAGGCTATTAGGGAATCAAGGGAGGAGATTAAATCAATTGAAATAAGATTTAAAGTATTGATTACTCCACCACTTGACAACTTAGAGAAGAAATTTCTTAGTGTGTAAGATAAATTGGGTCAAGATAAGGACAAGGGGCCAGCTAATGCGTGATTGCATCAAGATTTGTGCTTCCCATCTATTAGGGGTTTTCTACATGTTTTTTCTTCGACCTCTGCATCCATTGAAGAAATCTACATGGGAGAATCTAGGCCAGCTTGGATAAAGTATCAAACATTAAATGACTGAAAAATTATTTTATTGAGAGGTGTCTGAGCTGACCTATTTTTGGCCGTCCTTCTTTGTAACCCTAATTGGACTGACATGATGTAAATTTCTATAAATGGGGTATTTTGTCTCATTTGAAAGGGTTAGAAGATTAGATTTCAAAACAAGCTAAGTCATAGAACAAGAGCTAGGGATAGGAGTTAGTTTATTCTGAAAGCAAGTGTTGTAATATTGAATACTGGAATTGTTGCAACTTTTTGGGTGATTGAATACAAGTAAAGACATTGCGCTTTGGTGCTCTTTCTTGTATTGATTTGTATCATGTTGTTCTTGTTATTCTATCTCTCAAGATTTCTTTGAAAACATATTATATATATATCAGATTTTGAGTTAGTTATGATTCAGTGGTGTTTATGGTTTGATGTTTGAAGTGTTGGTAGAAATCCCCGGTCCATACTTTTAGCAACTGGTTGATTGTGGGTTGTTGTGTAAAGTTAGCCTAGACCTTATATTTATGTTCTTAGTTCAATTGTGAGTGTTTATTCATTTCAATTGCAAAATAGGGTTGATATGAATGAATGTCTCATGATCTAAAAATCTTTAATTCCCTAGAAGATTGCACTATTTATGTAATATTACAGATGAAATCTAGGTTGAGCAGGAATTAGTTTTGAGGATTGGTCCATTTCAAATATTTTATCATTTGCATTGTAGATCTCAGGAATAATTTTAATCTTAGGATCTCTCTTAAACCCTTATCTTTTGCTATTTCTTTGAATCTAGGTTAGATTTAGGATTTCAAGTATCAATACATTGTGAAATATGATAAGTTTAAAGATCCAACATTTGTTTGTAAGGTCCCTTTGTGATTACCAACATTTTTACATTTATCACTGAGTTGTTTTATTGCATTGTCAAGACCTGAGATTAGAGACCTTGGGGTTATCCCTTGAGGCTTGTTGATAGAGATTTACCTTTCAAGAGAGATAGGATATCATATTCTATTTGAGTTGTTGCTGTGCATAAAACACCATCAATAGGATGAAGTCAAAAGTGTCAACCAGTTTTGGGTGCCCTTTGGACAACAATAGTTCTAGGTCAGTTTTGAGACAAGTGGACAACTCCAGATGAATTTTGATGAGCCAGAGATTGGGTGTGATGATTAGCAGAAGACAAAGTTAGAACTCCAAGTCAATTTTTGACTAAATGGACACAAGGCGTACCTTTCAACTCTAGCAGTTTCAGTAAAGAGAAGAAGTAGACTTAACTGGGTGCCCCTATAATTTTGGATCTGGGCTCCAAGTTCATCGATTGTGATTTTTTATAGGAGAGTGTTATGCCCTTATCGTATAGTGTATATCGGGTTATGAGTAGTCGGCTTGTGGCTACTTTAACTCTTAGTTAAGTCATATTATCAATATTATATTGTTATTTAGTTAGTTAGGTTGGCCTAGGGCTTATATAGGGTTATCTAAGTCGGCCTAGGTGGTATCCTAGGCATAAATAGGTATATATAGGAGGTTGTGAGTCTTATTTGATCATCATGTTGAGTATTGTGTTCTTATTGAAGACTATTGGAGGTTTCCCCATTGAAGTGGATTAAGTGGATTAGGAGGTTTCCCCTTCAAAGTGGTATATTATTATCAATTATTTTTAGCATATTTCATATTATATTCTTTTTGTCCAATATTTTTCATTACAAGTGGTATCAAAGCATGATCTCGACACCATAGAGGCAAGGTTTTTTCTCAATATTAGAGGCGATTTTGGGAAGAGCATATCTTTCAGATTTTGGTGATTTTTTAAAAAAATTTAAAGGGTTTTTGAAGACCATATTAAAGAAGCTACAATCCATATTTTAAAGGAATTGGTGTAGAATTGAGTGAGTTATTCTAGAATTAGGGTTTCTACACAATTTATTTGGAATTTAAATATCTCTCACATCCTACCAAATTTGAGGCTCATTTTTATTAGGTTTTTGAATACACACTAAAGAAGCCTACGATCCAAAAGTTGGAGAAACTAGAGTAGAAATAAGCGAGTAATTGCAAAGTTAGGGTTTTAAAAAAAATTGACCTCAAGGTTGCAAATTACCTTATTTTTGGGAGATTTTTGTATTGGAGTGTGACCTAGGCCTTGGTAAGTTACAAAAAAAAGAAGAGTATTTTAGCTTTATTTGTGTGATTTATTACAAAATTATCTTTCGAGACTTTCTTTATAAAAAAAAAGTAGCCACAAAAAGGAAGAGAAAGTGTAAGAGAGGGGGACCAATCATGTTAAGGCCCCATATCACATAGGGCTAAGAGCAGAAGGCTTCCCTAACTTACCTTAGGTTTAAGGAGTGTTAAGAAATATGGGATGAGAATGATGAGGACTATAAGGTCCTTCGATCACTCTGCAGACCTGAAACTCGAAATGGCGCTAGGCGAGTCCATTTTCAAGGTCAACACTCTGTCTTACGGAGCTCTCTACCCGAGGATGAAAGTGCAGCTCTGTACGACCAAAGGACTAACAAGACAATCTTGAACATGAGAAAATAGACTAATGGCCTAGCTAGTTACTTGTGAAGGTCCAAAACAACACTACGAAGTAGGCAAGACATGCACAAATGTGATAAAGTAAATATACAAGAGTGAGAATGGTAAGAATGATCTCACAAAGGTACTCATTCACCAACTAGATCCAAGAATATGTCCACCTGCACACAAGAGAGAGGAAATTTTTTGGGGGATGTATAGGGGCCTGCCTCAGTTAGACCCCTATTTTGGTGTTCCTACCTCCATGGACATCCAAGATAACGATAATGGAGAAAATTATGATAAAGAAGGAAATGAATTAAAGAACACAAAAACACTACAAAAAGGTGTTATGCTACCCAACAAAATTGTAG
This sequence comes from Sequoiadendron giganteum, assembly GCA_007115665.2. Classification (NCBI taxonomy): domain Eukaryota; kingdom Viridiplantae; phylum Streptophyta; class Pinopsida; order Cupressales; family Cupressaceae; genus Sequoiadendron; species Sequoiadendron giganteum. Next base: position 211,227,507 of record CM021110.1, on the reverse strand, counting down.
AGGAGGTGAGTAGAAAAATTACCACCTCTACCAAGAGCTCACTAGCCAATGGGGGAGAAAATGAGAGGACTCAAGCCTCTACTGTAATGGTTTTTGTTCTACACTTAATCTACAGAGTTGATGGAGTGTTATTGTTGTGATGAATTGCAAAGTGTTGCTTGAGAGTGATGGATGCTAAGAGGATGTTGTGTGTAGAGATGAATTGAATGCGTAGAGTTGAACTCAATGCTTAGAAGGATAGAATGAAGGAAGACAAAGTGAAATTGAAGGAGAGAATGAAGAAAATGACCATATTCAGGTCAGTTGGTCAAAGAGGGCATTACAAATCAACCTCCAATGGGAAGTGTAATGCCTCTATAGGATCCAAACATGGGAATCTACCAGGGACATAAGCATTTTGCATGGACATTTGTGAGTTGTGTGGGTGTCCCTAATAGTTATTCCTTTGTTGATACACAAAACATACACTAATTGGAACAAAGGAAGTGGGATTATATGAAATTTCACCTTCAGTTTGGTTTTCGAAGGTGAGGATGTGTAAAAGGGGAATTTACGTAAGGGGTGCAAATTCGCTCCTATACATTTCTCCCCCACTTTCACGAGCATGAATATTAATAAGTGCTTTGGCAAATTAGATCAGAGAATTAGTAGAGTTAGAAATGTATACTTGAACCATCAAGAAATAAAACCGCGATCTGGAAAACCTAAGAGTGCATGAAAAGAAAAAGACTTCAAGCTCCAAAAAACTATGAAGATAAAGAAAGAAAGTGCCTTGCAGGCCCAAAAACCTACATGGAGGCAACCCCCAAGATCTCTCACATGAAGGAAGCCTGAAGAAGTAAGCACCTCATAGGTCCACAGACCTACAAGGAAGGTGTACCCCAAGATCTCTTGCATGGAGGAAACCTAGGAAACAAACTCCATAGAGTCAAAAAGTGGCTTCATGGGTGCACCAATAAAGCGATATGTTTACCCACAAATAGAACATGTCAGGAAAAAACCATGTAGGCAAGTGAGCGAACTATCACACAGACCATCAACAAGTTGGAAAACTTTCAAAGGGGTCCCTCGAGAACCCTTCAAAAGGAGGAGGGGTCCACTCAAGGGACGCACTGTTCAAAAGCTGGTGTGTTCTCTCTCAAATTGATTCATCATCAAGGAATCCTTCTTAAGGATGTTCACTTCATCAAGGAATTTGTACGAAGAATATGCCCCCACGTGAGGGGAAGATAAATTTTTTTCCCACTGCAGAGGAAGGTTCTCAAGTTCTTTCTTTATGAACCCATGATGAAAGAAACATGTTTCATTAGGGTTTCAAGTTGAGAATGCAATTCTTACTAAGAAGTGTGTGAATATTCTTGATAAAAGATTCTTTGGCAATGAATTCATTTTCTAAATATCTAAGTGACGTAGAGGTGGTGTTGTCAGGCATGAGAGGGAAAACTCAAGCAAAGAAGAGAGAAAGATAAAGGAAAATAAAAAAAGGAAAGAGAACCCGAACAAAGGGCACAGGGGTAGCATGATATTTTGGGTTTAGAGCTTCTCATAAATATATATAAGTATAATAATAATATATAAATTAACTGTCATCAACCCCCTACTATATTAGGCCATGTGAAGAATGCACGAGAAGACAAATTAAAAATTAAAAAATGGGTCAACATGGAAGGGAAACCTAAATGCCCCCAATGCTTTGCATTGTCCCCAATTTTTCAAAAGTCAATCACAAACATGGAAGAATGATGATACAAATAGAAGAACGTTTATGACAAAAACACAATGCATGTATCCCAACACCAATAGGGGTGATGAGGGTCATCCAGGCACACATAACTCGATTATAGAGGAAACACATCACAACACATACACACATCTAATCTAAGGATAAAGAAGAGACCTCTCCCTAACATTGATCAACCAAGAGGTCATCCACCTTCCACTCTAGATCATCATAGTGGGAGGGAGGATAAGCCTTTAGTGGTGGAATGTTAATGGAGGAGCTTCTGACCCTCCCACAAAAAGGGCTAAGGAAGAAAGACTTGCAAGGTCTCCTCCACTTGGCTCTTATGGAGCTAAGGTCAATGACTTCATGAAGATAATTGACAAGGTTGAAACTTCATCCAATGAGTTAAACATCCACTTAATAGGAGTGCCATGTTTCACCTTTATGGAAAGAGGAAGTTGTACCCAAGGTTCACTGCTAAGCTCATTGAGCAATTTTGGAGTGGTGACGAACTCAAGAGACGTCAAGACTGGTTCCATTACTAGGACAAAACAAGCCAGCATGGGGCCACCTTTCAAAGAAGGTGGGATCCTCCTATTTCCTCCATTGCTAGAAGGAACACTCTCTACCTTTTGCTTCATCGGGGGAGGCGAAATCCCCACGAACAAGGCAAGAATGGTCGAGGAAGAGGACAAGGAAATAACTGCCTTAGATATGACCAAGGTGTTAGTCATATCTATGGGATTTGGGAGAGGTAAGATATCATGAATGAATGTCAAGAAAGGTGGCTCCATCGAAGGAGCGATGAACACCTGCACCTTTTTGGGGTCAAGCACATTTATACTCAGAGCAGAAATTGAAAGCAATACAAAACTGGTTTGAATGGAAGTAGGGGGAGGAGAGGATGCAGTAGGAGGTTTTGGTATAGAGGTGGTCATCTCCTCTTCCTTCCTCTATAAGGCGACTTTCTTATCCAAGAGAGCCTTTTTCCAACTCTTGTGCTCATGTGCAAGGTGGTTTCTATGACTCTTTGAACTAGAGTTCAGAGGTTTCAAAGGAACAGAAGGCTCCTACTCAACCATGAGAGTGTCCTCCATAGCTATTTCCAGTGGAAGGATAGGCTCCTGAACAGGAGTAGGAGGAGCAAGTTCAAAAATAGTGGGAGGAGTTGGCTCTAACACCTCGACAGTGGGCCTTTTCCTGTTCACTGATCTAGGAGAAGAAGTGGTAGGAGGCCATGAAATAGAGTTGGATTCCCCACAGGGGGCTTTCTACCTATCATACTGAACAATCCTAGGCTCTGTGGGTAGGATAGGAAGCTCAAATGAGTGATGCTTGGGCTTTCGCCAAGCGGGCACCATAGGATTCTCTCACAAATGTGAGGCAGAAGTGGATGACACCAAAATAGAGCGAGAGGAAGTATCAGGCTAAATAATGAAAGAGGAAGAAGGGGGATCTCAAGACTGCTTCTGTTCTACATGCCTTGGTGGCATCATGATTAGCTTTCAGGAAAACCTTATGTGAAAAAACATAAGGCAAAGGAGGGTACCTCACTTTCAGCCTAGGATTACCTTTCTTGTAATTTTGGTATGTGTGATACAAGAGGTCCTTCCTAGGTGAGAGAGGACCAACAAGTGTATGCAAAAATTAATCTTAGGAGTAATTGCCACACACAATCAGAGGTCTATAGCTAGTGTCATGGATCACATGCATGAAACCCTCATGAGTGAATTTCAAACATTTATGCACAACTAAGGGAACTAGATTCATAGCTACCATCCAGGGGATACCCAACTTCACTCTAAAGAGTTCACACCCTAGGATAATGTCAAACATAAGGTTCATGGATTTAGGTCCAATGAGAACTGACAAAACAATACTACCTTCAGAAGGTAAAAAAATTCTATCGTGCATGTTGATGGTGCTCACAGGTGCATCATACCCATCTTTATGCAGAAATTTGATTAACATGATCTCCTCAATTATAATTTTTACTTGAGATGTCAGATCAACAAGAACACCCACTATGGTATTCCCAATTATCCTCACAGGAGTGTAGAGAGTAGATGGTTCTCTATTAAATCCCATCGATAGATCCTATGAGGTGAAAGTTATACCAGTACCACTGCTCAGAGGTTGCATAGAGGGGATAGGTTGGTGTAGAAAAGAGGTCATTATGCACACTAAACAACATTTTCTCGAAGCCCCCCCAAAGGTTTTTTTATGCAATAATTTTGGAACCTTCCAACTATGCCTACTAGGGGCCACTGATTGGGTTGAAAAAGCCTCACAACACTCTCACCTACAACATTCCTAGAATATAAGGAAAGGAGATTTCAATATCATAAAATGGAACCAAAATGGTTCAAATTAGGTTCACCAAAAATTTAAGTGAGGGGGACCAACCACATCAAGGCCCCAGGTCATGGAGGGCTGAGAGAAAAAGGCTTCCCTAACTTACCTTAGCTTAAAGGAGTGTTAGAAAATGCGAGATGAGAATGATGAGGACTATAAGGACCTTCGATCACTCTACAGACTTGAAACTCGAAATGGGGCTAGGTGAGTTAGTTTTCAAGGTCAACACTTTGTCTCAGGGAGCTCTTTGCCCGAGGATGAAAGCATGGCTCTAGGATGATAGCGCTTCACACTAGTGTCTCCCAGGTGTGTTGGCATCTATTTGACCAGAGGACTAAAGAGACAATGTTGAAAGAGATAAAATAGACTAATGGCCTAGCTAGTTACTCGCAAAGGGCAAAAATAAGACTATGAAGTAGGCAAGACATGCATAGATGTGATAAATTAAATATACCAGAGTGATAATGGCAAGAATGATCTCACAAAGGTACTCCTTCGCTAGCTAGCTCCAAGAATACTTCCACCTATACACAAGAGAGAGAGGAAAATTGTTGGGGGGTTGTATAGGGGTCTGCCTCAGTTAGACCCCCATTTTTTTGTTCCCACCTCCATGAACAACCAAGATAATAGTAATGGAGAAAAGTATGATAAAGTAGGAAATGAAGTAAAAAACACAAAAAACACTACAAAATAGTGTTATTCTACCCAACCATATTGCAGAGGAGAGGAGTAGAAAGCTTAGCACCTCCACCAAGAGCTCACTAGCCAATGGGGGAGAAAATGAGAGGAATCAAGCCTCTATTGCAATGGTGTTTGTTTCACACTTTATCTACAGAGTTGATGGACTATTGTTGTTGCTACTATGGAGTGAAAAGTGTTGCTTGAGAGTGATGGATACTAAGAGGATGCTATGTGTAGAGCTGAATTAAATTCTTAGATCTGAAATCAATGCTTAGAAGGCTAGAATGAAGGAAGAAAGAGTGAATTTGAATGAGAGAATGAAGAAAATGGCCATATTCAGGTTGGTTGGTGAAAGAAGGCGTTACAAATTGACCTCCAATGGCAAGTGTAGCACCTTTGTAGGCTTTAGACATTAGAATCTTCCAAGGATGTAAGTGTGTCGCACAGATGTCTGTGCACCACGTGGGCATCCCCGATAGTTATTCCTCTACCAACACACAAAACTAATTCCAAGTGTAATGAAGGTAGCATGCTTATGTGGAATTTCACCTTCAGGTTTGGTTTTCTAAGGTGAGGAAGTGTAAAAGGGGAATTTGCATAAGGGGTGCAAATTCACTCCTATACAGAAAGAAAAAGGAACAAGAAGTATAAGAAAAAGAGCAAGAGAAAGAGAAAGATAAATAATAAGAGTAAGAAAAAGAACAAGAGTAAGAGATAGAGAAAGGTAAAGAGAAAGAGAAAGATCAAGAAAAGATTAGGAACAAGAAGAAGTAGGAGGAAAAGAAGCAAAAGCAAAGGAGAGAAAGAAGAAGAAAAAGAAAAAGTAAGCATTGAGGACAATGCTTTCTTAAAGAGGAGGGCAATGTTATGCCCTTACCCCTATAGTGTGCATTGGGTTATGAGTGAGGATTGTGGCTAGCTTAACTCTTAATTAAGTCATATTATCATTATTATATTATTATTTAGTTATTTAGGTCAGCCTATGGCTTATATAAGGTTATCTAAGTCAGCCTAGGTGATATCCTAGGCATAAATAGGTATATATAGGAGGTTGTGAGTCTTATTTGATCATCATGTGGAGTATTGTGTTCTTATTGAAGACTATTGGAGGTATTCCCCTTGAAGTGGATTAGGAGGTTGTCCCCTCAAAGTGGCATATTATTATCAAGTATTTTCAACATATTTCATACTATATTCTTCTTGTGCAAGGTATTTCATTACATAATCAGGATCGAGACAAGACATTGAACAAGAACTTTAGAAAATTTCTTAGTTCCAATTCCAATCTGATGTTCGATTCTGAAATGGACAAAGAGAGTTATAAATTAGGAATTGGGTTACAAATATGAACAATAACTTTGGAAAATTTCTTAGTTCTAGTTCTGATCCGATGTCAGATTCCAATAAAAACAAAACACACAAGGAAGAGAAGTGGAAGTTGAGATCAAGACAAAAATAGGAACTTACACTTTTAATGGTGTAAGGTAATGGTTCTGATTTGAAACCTAGATCCTACAGAACAAAGAAAACACAAGGCAAAGCGTAGGGATCAATATCGAAACATGAACAAGAACTTGAACTTAGGAAATTACCAAGTGTGAGTGTCATTCTGAAATCCAAACCTGAAAAACAAAGAAAAACAAGGACTTGGGAGAAAAAGACAACTCCTAAAGCCTGAACAAGAACACCAACAACAAGAACAACAAAGGGGGACCCATTTTGATAAAAAAACAAAATGGGGTGGTTATGCAAGGCATAACAGGTGGAAATTCATTTCTTTGTAGTGGTAACTCCAATAGAATGTAATACTAGTAATAATAAATAACCTTTATTTAAATACAAAGTATGTAAATTATAGGCTAGAAGAAAAATTGCTAAGTTTTTAGTGTGATGTTTAGTTCCTTACTTCATTTTGGTACTGTGCCACTAAGTACAACTATATTAAGATATAGTGTTGTTATAGTTCCATTGTGATCACATAGTCATATGGCCTAGTATTTATTTCAATCATTGCATCTATTGGAATCTTCAATAGGCATATCTAGTATGTTTCCATCTCGTCATTAATAATGGAATTTTGTTTTCTTCATTGAAATAATATTTGTTTGATGTCCAATTTGTATTTACACTAGTATAGTATGGGTATTCAACTCATCATAATAGTAAATGAGTGGAAGAGTTATATATATAGATAAATAATGTATGATGTTGTTTAGTATTTGTGATTGATGGATTAGTATGGGTTGACTACACTTGATCCATGAGGATACAAAGTATATTCATTCCACTAAATGTCAATGTCAATAGAGATCAATCAAATGAAAACTAATCTAAGCATCCATTAAAACTTAACATACTAAACTATGAAATATTTAAAAAATCCTATTCTAATCCATTGAAACTTATCCTATTGGGGGAGTGGTATCGTGTTAATGTGGAAGGGTGACCCTTTCCCAATCCCTTGGATAATAAGATTGTTTCAATTAGTTTTACTAAAGAAAACTAATGAAACCATTGTGATATGTGTGTTCAAACATTATTTAAATGTTAAAATAACATGATGCAAACTATTTTAACATGATTTATGCTAAGATGATTAGGATGCGTGAGTGAAAAGCTAATCTAAATGGATTTTAAGCTAAAAATATTGAACCCGTAATTACCAAATAAGCTACATGAATGGATCTATGTTACCATGGAAGCCATTAATGGAAGCTAAGCTCATTAATGGAAGTAATTAAGATAAAATGATACTAAAAAAGTGCTAAATATGAGTGTGAGCATGAGTTATTTTAACAACATGAGTTTTCTCTTAAAAAGATCAATCCATTTGTCTCAAATAGTAACCTATTTATAGGATTACAAATGGTAAATGAAGGGTTGAGATTAAAAGGTTAATCAATGGTCAAGGATGAAGGAAAGATGGAACATGGATCATGGATTCTCATCAACGAATGAGAATCAATGATGACATGGATCAAGGAAAGAATCAAGGGGCCATATTCTTCCAAAAAAACACACTTTAAACTTGCACAAGAAGTCTTGTAAGTTAACTTGCACATGAAGTTTTGTAAGTTTGTTATTAAAGATAATATTCCTTTTTCAAATAAGTGAAGAAAAGAGAATATTCTTTGGAATATTCTCATGAGTGAGGGAAATAGATATTTAGCAAATTAAAAAAAAATTAATGTGCAAAAGGGGAAGGAATAATCAATAGGAATATTCCCTTGGAAATTCCCTTGGAAGTGGGGGATTAGATTAATTAGTAATTGACAATTAAACAAAGGTTTAATTTATGCAATTAAGGGGAATTGGATGATATTCATTAAATAAAGTGATTTAATGAAAAAAGGGGGGAAGTGAAATGATATTTAATTAAATAAATTAGAGTTATTTAATTAAATAAGAAGATTTAGGGAGTTAAATTAAATAACTTGGTGTATTAATTTAATGAGATGAAGTGTTAGCATGAAAGGCGGTGAATTAACCTAATTGAATTAATTAGGTTAATAGATGCAAATGACATGATTAATTAAATAGCTAGGATAATTTAATCAATTAAGCGAAAAGAGGATGGGTTTGAGGATGAAGCAATGTTAGTATACCTAATTCAAGTGTATGATATCATTTAGGACATTTTTATGTGTCTACATTTTCCCCCTCTTTCAAGTAAGGTACTTGTTACGTTGGTTCAAAGATTGACACTTTTTAGATTAAAAATTATTGCTCAGATCAAAAATATATTTTTTTCTAATTTTTAGATGCCCCACTATTAACAAAAGGAATAATTTGGTTCCCTAACCCCTTGAGAAATCATGCATAAATTTTGAATTTTGGGTTGACATCTCGACAAAGGTAAAAGGCTTCCCTAGGGATCTGAAAAGCCTCCAAGATGCAAAAAATGCAAAATAATCTTTAGTTTGGCAAGATTGGTGAAATTGGTGAAAAAACTTAGCTGCACAGTTAAATTAGGGAAAAACACCTAATTTGTAGGCATAAATAGGTGATGAAGGGTCACTTTCAATTCATTTTTGTATTCACACCTTAGAGATTCCTGCAAATTGAGCTCTAACCTCCTAATGAAATGGCACGAGTGCTCCCATTACACATTTGAGAGTACCAAAGGCCTCTAGTTGTAGGACCACCAATATGCAATTTGAAAATTGAATTTTAAGTGCATTTATTGTAGTTTGAAATTTAGGTTAGGGTGGCATCGCTATATAGTAATGTTATTTTGAGAATCAACAACCAAATTTTCATTTTTAGTGAATCTATTGTGATGAGTGACACGTTTCATGATTTAAAATTAGGGTTTCTAGATTTCAAATCATGGTGCGGATGTAAATAGTGAGACACCTACCAAATTTGGAATTTAGATTTAGGGTTTCCAAATTTCAAATAGCGACGCAGATGTGATGAGCAACACAATTTACGATTTGCAATTGAAAGGTATATAGCATCACTTCTTGTAATTTGGACTATTGCGATTCTTTTGTCATTTTGGGGGATAAAAACTCCAAACTTTAGCCCATTTTTGTGAATTTTGACATTGTGCTCTTTGTGGGTGCAAAAGATTATCTAGCATTTAGTGTCCTATGAGTACTGGTCGGATATGTTTTCTAGACTTGATGATTTGTTTGAGCTTCGATAGGAGCACCTGGGAGAGATTGGCTTGTGGTACATTACCTACATGCTCATCATGCATACTCATTTGGCGATGATGAAAGTGTTATGTGAGTGATGACATAGCGAGACCTTGTCATTCCATTTACCCACCAATGAGGTGATAGTGATGTTGGAGGATGTATAGCATATTTTGTGATTGTTGATACATGGTGAGCGCGTGATTTATGATAATGATGCACGATATGATGCCTGTCATGAGGTTCTTGACCAAGAGTCCATTTTCCTATTCAACTCCCAGATTGACCTTGAAATGTACAATAGTTGAATTTCAACCTTCAAATTGATCATTTCAGCACTGATTTCAAGGTTGGTTTCCCCAGATTGGTAGAGTGGGTGATTCATTCCTAGATGAAGGATGACATGGCATAGGATGCTTTTCTAGAGGACTTGGTATACATGGGGGCTAGTGATGTTGGCCTCCCTTTACCATGATATGCATGACATCATGCACTATGATGGAAAAGCTATTGGTACAAGAGTCACTCTTCTTCACATATGGGAATTTGAGAAAATTTCCATGCTCTGACCAATTGTCCACATAGTATATGTGGAGCTATGATCATCTAGAAATATAGAGGTTCCATCACTCTTCAACACATAGGACAACTCAGTATTCCAAACTAGTGGAGAGTAATTGATGAGATGATAGTGTTTAGATGGTGGACATGGCTTCAAACGTTGGCATGGTATGATGATGTACATTAGTTATTCTTTGCTTGATAGACCTGATATATGCAAGTTTGAGAGAACACCATGATTGAGAGGTACCTACCCGATAGAGTTTCAAGATATTTTGGCGACAGGCAGGACAGACCCGATGATGCATATACAACCATTTTTACTAGATCGACACGAGAGGTGACTTGGGGGAATATTATTCTAGCCCATGAGGTTGTTGAGAGCTTCAGATAGTTTCTTGCAAGGCCATGGTCTTATGGTCAAGGATAGGAAGATACATAGATGATTCCTGTATATGATGCATGGTTCATACCCCCTCCCAAACTGACAGATCCAACAATTATACCTCCATGAGGGAGGTCAAGAGGGAGGGGAGTAGGTAGAGGTTGAGGCCAACCATAGGATGGGTAGGGTAGAGGATGGGTTTGAGGACAAGATGGTCATCGGTAAGATGGACAGGTCCTAGTTTCACCCCCACCACCATTGCATCAAACAATACCACAACAACCACCCATACAACAACAACCATTACAACAACCACTACCGAGGCCAAATCCTTGTGATATTTAGATCCATTAGTTATAGTATTAGCTACAAGTGGTTACAATTGAGCGAGATTGGGCTCAACAGTAGGTACTAGCACTCATAGTGGAGAGAGGTCAGGAGCATCAACTCAAATAAACCTTAGATATGTAGTCGGCACAGGAGGTCGGACGATGACAACAACTAGAGGCTATGACAACTACGTCACAGGGAAAAATAGTTTTTGCTCAATTATATAGAGAGGTATTGACTAAGGCTGCATATTATTATATGCATTATCATCAAGATTTCCCTTAGGTGATGAGGCAACCTTATTTTTCATAGAGGAGTGGAGCACATCCCTGGGCTAGGGATCAACCTTTAGATAGACAGGCTATTGAGTCGAGTATCCATTAGGGCTAGCTCGCGTGCATACACTTTTTTGATTAGTCACCTGATTATTTATACATAAATACATTCATGGCATCATTTTTGATAGCTTCATGGATATTTTACTTTTGATAGATATACATACACTAATAAGATATTGTACCATGACAATCATTTTTGATATATATATAGTATGATACAAATTCATGATGTATGATGAGATTTTTATTTCATGTTTGGATGTAGATGATGTTGATAAGATGTGATATGCTTATGGTATGGATGCATTTATTTTTTCAGTATCTTTTCATGACATTTTATGGGATGGATGTAGATTATGTTGATATGATGTGATATGCTTATGTATGGATGCACTTCTTTTTTAGTATATTTGCATGACATGTTTTATGAGAAGTTGATGTATGCATATAGATGTATGGATAATGTAGATGTTCATGATAATGTGATGTATTTTTATGCTATGATAATGATATGTATGCATGTTGATGATTTGTGGATGTAGGATGGATGCATTTGATGATTTTTTTGTTGACTATAATGATACCAGGTTAGCACAGAGAGAAGATAGAAGAAATAAGATGAATGATTTGACCATTGATTTTGATGATTGATTAAAAAATTCCAACAAGTCTATGATCCACCGAGACTTTATTAGAGATGGTGATGCATGATGTATGATGATTCTCTCATATCTTGGTATTGGGATTTTTGGTCATTCCTTATTGTTTGATATAACACATAGACATGATGCATCAAAGTATTAATAACCAAGATGATGTTGTATCTAGTGTAATAGACTTTTGACTCTACAAATAGATAGGATAGGTCTTATTCATACTTTGACATACAAAAACCTCGTTGGAATGTAGTTTGGTAGTTTAGAATATATCAAACCAAAGCATACACAATAGTCAACAATGTACTCCAAACAACTTCCCTACACACAACTAAGCAAGTATGTGCCAAGATTATTTTACAAGAATACCCACAAGCATAGAAAACAAAAGATAATGATCAATGCCTCATTCCTTTCTCTCTAAATTTTTTTTATATACATCATCAAGAGGTCCTTAGAATGATTCATTAAGATAAATCATAAGAAAAGATCAAAGACAAAAAATTAGTGTTATCTATATATATTTCCAGTTTAATTTAGCTAAGGTCATTTCTAATACTGATGTCCATTACAGGAAGGATGCATCTTAGGACATGTTGATCATGTGTTTTTATTAGGATGAGGTGTGTGATAAGCCATTGATATAAACTCCATTGATGCATTTACCTATGATCTAGACTTTAGATTTTGACACTTAGGTTCTCACTTTATGACTCGCGATACTTGTTTTCAATTTGTTTTTCCAAAGGTTGAAGGTGATGATCGATTTACTATGGGTGAAGGTTTTATTGAGGGTGAAAGCGAAATGGGATGGATGGTTTTGGGATTTTTTGGAATATTTCATTTTTTTTGGTATTTTGAAAATGTTTTGAGGTTGTTTAGGGTTTTCCCCAAGATATTTGATGTTTTTTAGGTCTTTTGAATGTTTTCTAATGTTTTGGGTTTTCATTTTCCAATGTTTAGGTCTTTTCAATTTTTGAATTTCTAGGGATTTCTAAATTTTCAAATGTTTAAGGCTTTTCTAATATTTGAATGGGGCATTAGGGGCTGATCATAGATTAGCCTTGCCTATGTTATAGACATAGTGACCATGTAGTTTGATTGACTTAACTTATTGATGATGAAAAATAAACAGTGGATGGAATGTTAGTTTATTATGATGGACTCCTAAAGACTGGCCTAGGGTGTCTTGAGAGCACATCAATGATGGTATTGCCTACGTTCAAGCTCAGAGACTCATAGTTCAACAAGGTACTATTTTTGGATTTTAGATGTTTTGACCTTTTTAGGGATTTTGATGTGTTTTTGATGTTTTGGATTTTGACTTTACAATGTTCGAATGTTTTTGGATTAGTTGTATAAGATTTTGATGTTTTTGGAAGTTTTTGATTTTGCAAGTGTGTTTTTGGATTTTTTGATGAAAGTTTTATGAATTTTTTTGGGATTTTTGATGAGATTTGTAATAACCTTAAGATATTAAAGAACCTAATATGATCCATAATGAATTTCCCCCAACGTGATGTAATAGACTACCTCGATATAGGAAAGATAATCTAACCTTAGGAATACACCAAGTAGTACTAAGGGGATACAATACTTCACAACATCAAGCTGTAATATGGGCGTGGATGGGTGATAGAATAAATAGGATGAATGATGCGATGGATGGATGTGATGCCAAGAATGATAGGATAAAGAGTTGAAGATGGATGGAGGTGCTTTATTTATGTGAGGTTCCTGTTTGCTAGATTTTCACCAAGATACTTTCCTAAAGCACCATCAAAGTGGTTTTCACTAGAAGAATTTTTTTTTTCGTTACTGTTTTCAATCCTTTTTCTTATTTTTTAGATTTTGATCATTTTTTTTGTATTTTCAAATTGACACCCTTAAAACCTAGGCAAAAGACTTTTAATATGTAAGTTGTTGGTAGGTTCTTGCAAGGGTTCACATTCAAGTGTTGACAATTTATATGCTCTTGATCCATAACTTGCTCTGATGATAAAGGGACCCAACCAGTTAGGCTCAAACTTTCATTTATTGTCTTGATCTAGAAGATTCTTTTGATTTTGTTTTAGGAAAAGACCCCCTACCTAGAAAGATCGATATTTGATCTTCTTGTTATATATCTATTTCAGTCAGTTTTGATATACTTGCAAATGATTAAGAGCATTAAGATGATTCTCATCTAGGAATTCTAGCTCATTCAGTTGAGATGCTCTATATTCTTTGTTAGTGATTAGGTTATGTAGTGACACTCGCAGTGATGGAAGCTCAACCTCAATAAATAGGATGGCTTTTGATCCATAAACCAATGAGAAAGGGGTTGTACCCATAGGCATGTGAATACTAGTTTGATAGGCCCAAAGAGTGGGATTCAACTATAGATGCTAGTCACACCCAACTTCATTGATCATTTTCTTTAGGATTTTGAGAATGGTTTTTTTTGTAGCCTTAGATTGACTGTCACCTCGAGGGTAATACGGGGTAGAGAATCGGTGTTCGATGTTGAATTTTTGACATAGCTCTTTCACATCTTTATTCTTGAAGGGTGTTTTGTTGTCTAAGATAAGGGTTTGTGGAACACCATAATGATAGATGAGGTAATCAGGATAAACTTTGTAATTTCTTCCCTATTACATGTAGGTTATAGGAATGGCTTTGATCCACTTAGTTAAGTAATCCGTGGTTATGATGATAAAATTGTGGTCGCTGGATGAGGTTGGAGTGATATTTCCTATGAGGCAAAGCCACCACTATGAGAAAGGAAAAAGTGTGACCATTGGTTGCAACTCCTGAGCTAGAGCATGAATCATATCTCCATGCTATTGACATTGGACACACTTTTTTATATACTGATGGGTTTCTCTTTCCATGGTTGGCCAATAGTACTCCATCCTCAACAGTATTTTAGCTAAAGTCATACCACTAAAATGGGAACTACATATGTCATCATGTAATTTTGTTAAAGCAATCAAGGCTACCTCCTGGTTAAGACATCATAGTAATTTCCCTTTGATGCTTTGGCAATAAAGGGTATCAGCTAGGATCATGAATTAGGAAGTGTTCTTTATAAAGGTCTTTTTAAGGTTGGAGGTGATATTGGATGGGAGGTTTCATCTACTTAGGTAGGTGAATATGTCATGATACCATGGGGAACCAGGACCAATTATGACACATGAAAATTCAAATTCATGGATTTCAAAATTCAATATGAGAATTTATTCCACCAATAATTCACATTGAAGGATGTTGTATGGCATGTCTAACAATGATCCAACTGTTTCCGTGACATCTATTGCTCAGTTGTTCATGCAGCGAGGAATCTTCTCAAAAGTTATATCAATGAAAAGGTCCTTGATATTTTCTACCATCTTCTTATAAGGTGTAATCTTGTCACCCTTAGTTTGATAGTCATCATTAACTTGGTCGATAACCAGATGTGAGTCTCCATAGACTTTCATCTCTTGTATCTGCCATTGAACTACTATCCTTAGGCCTATGATTAGGGATTCATACTCCATAATTTTTTTAGTAAACATAAATGATATCCCATATGACTTTGGGATGCAATCACCTTGAGGGGTGATAAAGAGAATAATCAATATTGATCCATGTTGGGTGAATGATCCATCAAACTACATTTTCCATTGATCAGTGAGATTGACAAGGAACACTAATTCATCATGGAATTTAGATATCAAAGGGTTCTCTACATAGATAGGTTCCTCTATTAGTTGGTCTGCAATCACTTGTCCCTTGATTGAATTGTGCTCCATGTACTCTATGCCAAATTTAATCAAGATCATCACCCATTTGGCCATTTTCCCAATGAGAGTTGCTTTGGTTAACAGGTATTTCAATGGGTCGATCTTTGTAATAAGCTTGAATTGATGTGACAACATGTAATGTTTGATTTTTTTTGAAGAAAAAACCATTGTGAAGAATGCTTTCTCAATGGATTAATATTTTATTTCATAGCCCACCAAGGTCTTGTTGATGTAATAAATATCTCTTTCCTTTTCATTTTCATCAAGTTGTGCTAGAAGAGCACCTAACAATGTTGATGATGTTGAGATATACAAGATCAATGGCTTATTTGGTATTAGCAACATGAGCACTAAATGTGTCAATAGGTAGTATTTGATCTATTGGAAAGATTTATCACACTTATAATCCCACTTGTAAATTATTCCTTTATAGAGAAGATGTGAAAAAGGGTGAATTTTATTTGATAATTGTGCTATGAACCTTCGAATGGACTGTAATCTTTCTTGTAACCCTCTCAACTATTTCAATGTTTGTGGCGGTTCCATGTCAAGAATTCCTTTTACTTTTTTTGGATCAATTTCTATCCCATTTTTTGAGACAATACAATGAAGAAGTTTCCTTGATGTAACCCCAAAAAAACATTTTTTTGGATTTAGCTATACCTTATACTCTTCAAGTATGTCGAAGATGGGTCCCAAGACTTGTATGTGCTCACTTATTTTCTTTGACTTTTCCAAAATATCATCCACATGGTCTTCAACTATTTTGTGGATCTTGTCATGAAAGATGAGGGTCATTTCTCTTTGATAGATTGCTCCTGCATTCTTTAGCCCAAATGACATCACATTCCAGCAATAGGTTTCCCATGGACAAGTGAATGCAATTTTGTGTTGATTTTCCTTGGCGATAATGATTTCATTGTAGCCTGAAAAACCATCCATGAGTGATAGAATTTCATGCCCTGCTATTAAATCCACAATGAAGTTAAGAGGGAAATAATCCTTCGAGCATGTCTTGTTTAAGTCTCTGAAATCTATGCATATTCTAATTCCTCTAGTGGGTTTTGAAACTAGTACGAGGTTTGAAACCCACTCAGGATACTCAATCAATTGGATGAATCCAACATCAAGAAGCTTTTGTAACTCAAGTTTCACCAAAATTTCTATTTGAGGATGCATCTTCCTTAATTTTTTCTTCACTGGTTTGGCTTCAGGATAGACTACTAAATGATGCACAACCACTTTTGGTTTGAGCCTTGGCATATCTATGTAAGACCATGTAAAGTTAGCTCTTTGTTCTTTCAAGAATGTTGTTGGGTTTTTCTTTTCTTCATCAAACAAGGATTTGACATAGAAAGTGATCTTGGGTATTAGTTTTATCCCCACATTGACTAGAGTGGCCTTTTGTGCTACCACTTCTAATCTCTTTGGTTGCATCATAGTAAGGGGTAGATTGAATCCCTCATCCTTGGGTACCTCAAAGAGGTTTTCACCTTCATATGTGTCCTTTCCTTTTAGTATTTTAGGATTGGAAAGTTCCATAGTGTGGTTTTCACTCAAAGATCTGCATATTAGTTGCATGTCCTCAATTTTGCAACTGAAGGATTCAATCATCTCCCCATAGTATCCCCCTATGTCTAGCTCTATGTCAAAAAATGCCTTGTGATCTGTGCATGGTAAGTTGTCATGAATTACCATGAATTTTGAGATCGCTTCATCATTTTTGAATAAATCTAAAATTGGTGGTCCTTGTTGGTCCAAGTCAATGAGTTATGGGTATACTAGGCATAGTTTAGTCAGTTGATTGGTCAAAGAAAAGGATGTTATGGATATCATGAAGAGGGAGTTATTCTCAAATAGGTCAACAAAATCAAGGGGGAAGTCAACAAAGGTCATATCACGTGATGTAGGTGACCAAGAGGAAGCCTCGACCTGTTTAGCAGAAGTACCTTTGACAATAAGGGTGACCTCGCTAGTAGTACAACCTAGGACAAGATTCTTTAGGTGTTTCTCAGGAATGATGGGTTCTAGAAAACCATTATTATTTTTTCCTAGCTTCTTGTTCTTGTTATAGCCCCACCCCTTCATTACCTATAAGCCTTTATTGTCATCTTCCTTGGGAATAACAAGGATGGGTTGTTCATCTTGGTATAGCAACTTAGACACACCCTCCTCATTGACATCTTCTTGGTTCAAATCTCCCCACTTGGTGAAGGTGGCAGCTACCATCTTGACTATTTCATGTACTTTATTTCTAGATGTGGGTTTTCCATGGGATTTGGGAGAAAGAGGTAGCTCCCTCAATACAAAAGTGTTCTTCATTATCTTATAGTTTCCACAAGCATAATCTGAGATCATTGCTTTGATGTTGGGAATGTTCTGCACAATAGGTGTTTTCATTTCTAAGGTTGATGCAAGCAATGATGGGTCAACAAATGAAGAGGATGGTGTAGGCCCTTAATCATTCTTGTGTATTTGGGGGATCTTATAGTACTTGGCGTCAAGGTTCTTTCAGTAGTAAAAATGTTCAGGATCTCCATGGATGGTAACTTCTCTTCTCGCAAAAGGAAACCTTACACATTGATGGTAGGTTGAAGTGTCAACTTTTAGGGCATGGATCCAAGGTTGGCCAAGTAGGATGTTGTAGGGAAGATAAAGATCTAACACTTGGGATGTAGTCTCTGCAATGATGGGTTCCACTTGGATGGGTAGGGAAATGATGCCTTGTGATATGTGCTCTTGATCATCATATTCTCTGATGGTGGTAATCTTTGATTTCTCAATAGTATCTTCTGAATAGCCTAGGTTCTTGATCAACTAAAAGGTAAAAATGTTTAGACCAACACCTCCATTTACTAAGACTCTTTTGACCTTGTTCTTATGAATGATGACCTCAAGGTGTAAAGCATGATTATGAGATGGTTGTGATGGTAGGTCTTGTTCTGAGAAGATGATAAAATGATCAATGATATTCCCTAACATAGCTTGAAATTGTTTTGTATCAATATCCTCAAGGACAGATGATGAAGACAAAGAATTCTCTAGGATTTCCATATGTGTGGGGGATAGCCTCAATAGTTCTAAGATAGAAATATGTGCAAGGGTCTTCTTAAGTTGATTGAGGGGATTGTACTTGCTAGTATTTAATGTTGGAAAATTAGGTTGTTCCCTAGATTGAGATGGGACTCCTTGGATGGTGAATTTTCCACATCTTGTGATGACTCTAAACTCTACATAGGCCCTTTTATGGTGATGAAAATAATGACACTATCATAAGAAGTGGATGAATTGGAATAGGTATGCTACATGTTTGTGTAATCCTTAGGTTTTCTAGTGTTGTTCCCTTGGCTATGATTTGGCATAGGTTTTTTGTATATCTTAAGAACATATTTACTGGTTGGTACTTCAACAAATATGGTATCACTCTCTATAGTATCTTGCATAATATTTTTCAGCCTCATGTAGTTAGCTATCTTATGTCCTTTTATTTTGTGAAAGTCACAAATATTGTTCTTGTTATACCAAGATGGTTTATCTTGTGGTTCTTGCTAGTTTTCAAAGTTGGGAAGCGTTATTAGGTTTGATTCAACCAACTTCTTCATGATGTTTTTGATAGGTTCTAATAACTATGTGTACTTATGTTTTGGATAGTTTTTCTTGTTAGGGGTTCATCTTTGTTGCATTTTGGTGTTGTTGATCAAATTTTTTTGTGGTGATGTTGTTTGTCGCATAGTCAATTGAATGTTGTCTATGAAGCAAAAAAAATTCTTAATCTTTTTTTTTGGTTTTCCATTTTATTTTTCTTTGAAAGATCCTTGCACGAAGAGGTTGTGTTTCTGACAGGCATGCAATGTGCCATGTAGTGTTTTCATGTGTTTTGATAATCACTTTCTTCTAAGCTTAGAGTCGAACCATGTGTCGGCTTGGTAGATGATTTCCTGAACCCACTTTTCGTGAATCTGAAACTATCCACCTATGCGACACATCATCTCTTTGCTACTCAAGATCCATACCTTGGGGTTTCCATTCAGAGTCTATCAGAATGCATCATGTCTTGTTCTAGGGAAGGATGTTGTAATGATGGTATATTTTCTGCAAGGTCAAAACTGGATTAGTAACACATGCAAGTTAATCATAATCATCAAGCAATCGAATGGAAAGGAGAAATAACAAGAAATGAAAGAACTAGAAAGATCTCACCCATTCCTATGAGCTCCATGACTGATTTCCATTGCACCTCCTTGGCCTTGTTGTGATAATGGATTCCCTTAGATTGTGTATGTGAGAAAACTCTAAATATCTAGCCTTAGACAAAGCTTTGAAAGATTTGTGTTGAAAAACCTATGCAAACTAGAAATTTAATTCTATTATGAAAGTTATTAGTAAGCCTAAAAGATGATATGATACTATAAAATGACAATAATGAATTATAAAAATAATTAAGAGATTAAGAGATCCCAAAAATGAGATCAAGATTGTCATTTTATAGAAAATGCAATCTTGAATGGACGACTGAGATGAGAGATTGAGAAATGCCCTAGAATCAATGGTTAAGATTCAAAGTGACAACTCTCAATTAGGGTTAGGGCAACAATCCCCAAATGTGTGGACAAGATTTAATTTGATAAATTAAATCAATGGTAGAGAATAAACATGACCTTGAGATGAAAGTAGTAAATATCAAGAGATAAGGAGATGAGATTTTAGAAAATTGGTAATTTTAGCAATTACTTGATTTGTAGAAGAATATTTCCATTTTGAATTAAATTAATTCAAAATATGGATTTTGTGAGATAATAAGTAATTGATATTTGAAATTAATTACTAAAAGAGGAATCAGTTAACTATGTGAAACATTTTTAAATAAATTTGTTTTATTTAAAAATAAAGAAGTGTCACATAAGGCAATTAAATAATTAATAATAATTATTTAATTTAGAAGAGATAGTTAATTAATTAAATAAATTAATGAATCTATTTAATTACGAGAGGATTTAGGAATTAGTGACATATTAAATAAATATATTAAAACATATTTATTTAATAATCAAGAGGACATTAATGATAAGGATTAATTAAATAAATGAGATTTTATTTAATTGTAAGAAGACTTTGATAATTAGTGACACATTAAATAAATAAGTTTTATTTATTTAATAATCAAGAGGACATTAATGATAAGGATTAATTAAATAAATGAGACTTTATTAATTGTAAGAATACTTTGATAATTAGTGACACATTAAATAAATAAGTTTTATTTATTTAATAATCAGGAAGAATAAAGGAACATGAATTAATTAAATAATTATAAATTATTTAATTAATAGTTGAATGTGGGTTAGAAACATAATTACAAATTTATAATCATGTTATAACAAAAGGTGGTAAAATAGTGGTCGCAAGCCTAAGTCATTTTTAAGTGTCTACATTTGCCCCTCTTTGTCATAATGCAGCTTGTCACATTGTGGCAAAGAACAAGTCCAGCATATGCCCCAGTGAAGGCACAGAGTGCCTATGCCCCCTCGGGAGAATTTTTGAATTTTGACCCAAGGCCAGAAAAATTTGGAAAGTGTTCCGATTAATTCAATTAATGACCAGAAAAGTGATGGCTCGATCTGATTCAGAAACGGAGGACGTTGAGTTAGCCAAAATGCCGGTCAAAGGTGGTCAAATTAGCCTCCAGTACAACCTACTAAGTCAAACCCCTAATTTTCAGCCTATAAATAGGTTGAAAAGGTCAATCCAAGTGTCATTTGCTCATTTGTTATATGGAAAATTCAGAAATCAGAGCTCAGAGAGATGATGGTGATTCCAGTGACTACCCACCGTGGATACCATGTGCAGACATTCCGATGACCCGAGGGCGTCGAGGCACCGATAAGTACCCAATCCCCCTTGTCAATTTTTGAATTTAATGCATTTATTAGGGTTTTAGGAGGGGTAAACACATGCATTGCGACACAAATGATGTCACGTAAACTACAAATGCCTTCACGTTAGACGTATTTGCTTGCGTCACGATGCAAGTGCGATGGGTAGGTTAGGGTTTGTTGTTTGATTGCGCATCTGTAAGGGGAAACAACACAATCCACAGGTTGCGATGCAAGTGAGGCTTTTGTGATGCATTTTCCAAATCACAATGCAATTGTCATGCCAAACAATGCATTCATTGTTAGGTTGCACATTTTCTAGCCAGAACGATGCATTTGACAAATTGTGATGCAAGTGTCATGAGTAGAGCCCCAATTGAGTAATTGTGGTGCATTTGTAGTCAACGTGATGCAATTTTATTTGACCAAAGTTGACTTTTGTTGACCCTATGCCGAGATTAGTTTGGATGCACCCTTGACTTCCCAATAGTAATAACCTTTCAACAATGTTGCCCAATATGTGCTAATCCTTGGCCTTTCTTGTGCAGAGTCGGCTTGTGCCGATTTACACCCGAGAGTTTCGGTCGGTGACATACGCCTTTAGAGATCGTCTGAGTGATAGACAAAGACAAAAAATGATGGCACTAGGTCTGTATCATATCACCTATGTGCCCATTATTCGGGCAAACAGGGGTTTGCTAACAGTGCTTTGTGAGAGGTGGCACTCAAAGACCTGCTCATTTCACCTGCCTACTAGAGAGGCGACAGTGACCTTGGAGGACATCTACCGTATTCTCCGCATTTCAATTAGTGGAAAGAGAGTTATCTATGATCTACATCGAGGGTGATAGGTCCTATCAGAGATGTATGAGTATGCTGAACTGGCATGGATGGTTACAAGATCGGTTGGGATGTTGTAGCTGACCAGTTTCCCAGGTGGGATGCTATGCTAAACACTTATTGCTGGATTATTGATTCTAGATCGTCGTGGTCATGGATTTCCCATTGGATGGGGGGATGTACTAGTCCATATGTGAGCACAAAGGACATTTTTCTCCTGGGGGCCTTGCTTGGTGGCCATGCTTTATCATCAATTGCATGAGGTTGTTTATCACCAGGGACACAGTATTAGCTGCGGGACTACTCTTCTGATGATCTGGGTATGGGAGCGCATTCCCGTCTTTCGACCACCAATACAGATGCAGCAATTGAGCGATGGGATGCCATATCTACCTGTATGCCAGTTTAGTCAGCTAGACTCACATGGGGGATATTGGTTATTGGCATAATAGGATTGACACCATGATTAGCTTTGTATGGAGGCCTTATAGAGATTGTGCCCAGTGGCTTGATGATGATGGCCATTTATCCTTTTGCAGACAGTTTCGATATTTGATTGGACACATGGTATAGACCCAATGGATTATTGAGATGTACCTACCCCAGTGGGTACTACGACAATTCAGAGAGTAGCAGGATGTGCTAGTAGGCACAAAAGAGTATGCTCGATCTTCTAGGGAGACCATGTGGGGGCTGCCCATATCAGTCACAGTGGCTAAGCAGTAGGTTGATGGTTTGGTTGCAGTTCAGTGTATGTGGAGAGGGGGTTCAGCAGATCTAGGGACATCAATCGAGTTTGATGCCTGGTGGAAGATTTACAGGCCTATCCCTTTGATAGATCCAGATGGTCTACCACCTATAGATCAGAGGTCAGTTATTCCACGGGTACTGAGGAGAGGCCAAGGTGGCAAGGATGGAGGTAGAGATGGCAGAGGGGTCGAGGGGAGAGATGGAGGTAGGGGAGATAGAGGTAGAGGAGATGGAGGCCGAGGTGGGGGAGATGATGGGAGTGGTGGAGGGGGAGGGGTGCGAGGAGATGGGAGGGGTGTGAGGAGGATGAGGGATGGTAGAAGGTGGAGGCAGCCCAGGAGAGTTAGGAGGAGAGTGGGAGGTGTACCATTTTCACCCATCTGAGAGGAGGCTGAGGAGAGAGAGAGATGCCTATCGAGCATGAGGTAGAGGAGGAGATACAAGGGGGTGAGGAGGAGGTGGAGGTGAGGGTTGAGGAGGAGGTCAGGGGTGAGGGTGGAGGAGAGGGCAGAGGAGGATCCATTTGTCAGGGGACACCCTCTTGATATAGATGTGGAGGAGATCTGGGCTGAGGAGGAGAGAGATGAGGAGGAGGAGGAGGATGAGGCAGATCGGAGACTATGGGAGCGGATGATTTATGGGGATAATCAGGGTGACAGATCACCCATTTTTCTTGTCGATGCCACCATTGATCAACAAATTGTGGATTTGTAGAGCAGACTTGATGCAGCCTTGTCTCAGAACAAGGACTTGGCAGTGGAGTTAGAGGTCACCCAGGTGGAGAGAGATCAGGCTATCCTCCAATGGTAGGAGTCAAATCAGTGGGTGACAGAGTTTGCTGATTTATGCTCAAGGCCGATAGGAGACATGGCTAGGGAGCTGGCTCGGATGGCAGAGAGTAGTGGATGGTACAGGTTACTATATGAGCAGGCAGTTCCCCTAGAGAGATGGGATCCAGGAGTGTCCCGATCCTACAGTAGGATAGGCAGTGGCACCCAAACACATAGCAGTAGCAGGTCACACACTGGCTTCATACTAGTGCTGGGGGGTCCACAACATCAGGTCAGTCATCGGGCCACAAGTCACATAGCTCGCTTAGGAATTCATCAAGCCATAGCCACAAGTCAGAGCATGGGCATAGATTAGTGTCATCAGGACACCAGACAGAGCAGAGCTAGCCTCATGTTACCGAGGCCTCAGGCTCTCAAAGTCAGACTCAAGACACCACTCCTATTTAGGTCACATTTCACGTGGTTGGTCAGGCATAGCCACCTCACAATTCACCTCCACGGGACAGAGAAGGGCCATTTTAGGACTTTCTTTTAGACACTTGTATATTTTGATATTCGAGCCTATGAGCTCCATTTTTAGGATATCACATGACTCTATCCTGTGACATGACATGTTTTTAAGATTATATATATATGCGATGCAGTTTTGATATGGCCTATATGATGTTATGTGTTATGGTATTCTAATGCTTTATCATATGTTTCTATGATTCTTTTACGATACTATGAGGTGGATTAATGTAAAATGGATGAATGTAAATGATAGCATTTATGAAATGTGAATTATGGTATTTCATTTATGTAGATGTGAATATGAAATGCCTATGCCATCATGTATGCATTTTTTTTTTGTATGTCACAGGATATCATCAGAGAACGAGAGAAGAAGAAGGCGAAGATCGATGTTAGTGCGAAGAAAGATATGCATGTTAGTGTGGAAATTAGGATCCTTCAAAGCTTTTCTATAGTACTATCCTAGTTATTGCTCTTTAATCATCATTGGGTGAAAATGTCATGATGGCTGACAAACACTATGATATGACATAGATCAATAGTGTGTAAGGTCAAACCATCACGTAGATCAAAAGTCGTAGACAAAGATGATCATGACTCATACAAGGAACACAATTTCCCCTAGTCACTTTGCTATGACCAACCGCTCGAAAAAACCAAACCAATCATAAGACGTCGTTGCTTCTCTAAATCCTGATAATAGGACATCCTTGAGAAACTAGCCACATGATAGTAAAAAACAGATAGTAAAATCATCCTACTACATCGTTGCTTCTCTAAATCCTGAAGTCAGGACATCCTAGAGAAACTAATAGTAGAGTGATAAGCAAATAGGGATAATCATCATGATATGTCATGGTTCCTAGGACATAAGGAACTAATATCATGATAATCATCAAAAGATAGAAAAAGTTTGCCAAGTGCTTGCTAAGTGTTTTAATGTCAGGTGTTGCCAAATGTCGAGCGATATCAAATTTAGGAAGGACACATCTTGAATGACGTTGATATCTAGGAGATCGATTCTCGGAGTTAGGAGAATCCATCAAAATTCCAGATGATGATGACAATGCTTAGGAAGAACATATCCACATGCATAAAGAAATGACGAGAGTTGCTTTTTAGAAGGACATATCTGGCGAAGAACCCAAAATTTTGCCATGGTAAATTGTCTTGATATGATTTTGACTACATGTCATTGCTAACATGCTGAATTGATCGAAAGTGTTGATGAAACAAATTTTTGATAGACTAATAGCTCAAGATGGACATAAGATTTGCTTGATTTGAAGATAGTTTGATGTGTGTGAATGTGTAGTGTCATGAACCCTAATGGACTGACCTAGTGCGGCCTTAGGGGCTCATGAATTGATGGCCTTGCCTACATCATGCACTTAGAGACCTTATAGTTCGACATGACCAATGACCTTGTCCAAAGGACATAAGTTTAAATCATGACTTTATTTTGACAAACCTAGAAAGACTGACCTAAAGTCTCGGGGATTCAAAGATGAATCTTGCCTACGTAGCAAATGTGTAGAGACAACGTAGTTCAGACATGGACAAAAGATTGATTGACAAGATTGATTGGACTGACCAGATAGAGATTGAGTTTGACTCTCCTTGTGGGATTTTGACATTGATTTGGATGTTTTTATATTTTCTCAGGACACTTTTTGATTTTTTAGGTCTTTTTTTAGGACTTTTTAAAATTTTTAGGATTTTCTCAAGAATTTTTCTAGATTTTTAGGATTTTTTCAGAACTTTTTAAGAATGTCGGATCATGTGCGACACCCACTACGGTTACATGATAAAGGTCTTGCCCCCAGACAGATCGGGGATGATCTGAGTCAAATGATATGGAGATAGGTAGACAAAAGGCAAGGGTATGCAAGGTATGATGTCAACCAAATGCTAACCATGGTCAGAATCGACAGGGCTTAGGATGAATGTCATGAATGTGTCAGGCCTTTGTGATTATGACAAATGGATAAAGGTTGATTTGAGTAACATTAGATGGCGAAGCAACGATCAACTACACATGGTGCTTGTTTGCCAGGTTTTCACCATGGTACCTATCCAAAGCGCCTGTTTGTCAGGTTTTCACTATTGGATAAATTCATTTCTTTTTACTATTTTTGCCATTTTTTTATTTTTTTGGTGTCACCAAGATGCCTGTTTGCTAGGTTTTCATCAAGGGATGATTTTTTCTTTATTTTTCAATTTTTTTGTATTTTTTAGGTTTTAGCCAAGCCCTCTGATGCTATGTGTAGAACTTTCTCAGATGTAAGTTGATGGATTCTGTTAGCTGTTCTCCATCAGGTGTGGCCAATTGATAAGCTCCGAAACCAAATGTTGTAGTAATGATATAAGGACCAATCCAATTAGCCTCAAACTTTCTGGGCTTTTCACGGTTTGCCTAATTTCTAGGGTTTTGCATGAGAACCAAGTCATCGATTTCAAACTTTCTCACCATTACACTTTTGTTATAACTTTGGAAGAGATGATTTTGATATGCCTGCAAATGATTCAAGGCATTTTGGTGTCTTTCTTCTAGCATTTCTAGCTCATGTAGGTGATTATGTCTGTACTCTTCATCATCAATCATTCCTTTCAAGGAGACTCGGAGAGAAGGAATTTCGACCTCGATGGGAAATATGGCCTCAGATCCGTAAACCATGGAAAATGGAGTGGCTCCAGTGGGGGTACGAATGCTGGTACGATAGGCCCATAAAGCAGGATTAAGTTGCAGGTGCCAATCTCGGCCACCGTCATTGATGATCTTCTTTAGAATGCGAATAATTGTTTTATTTGATGCCTCAGCTTGGCCATTACCTTGTGGGTAATATGGGGTGGAAAAATGGTGTTGGATGTGGAATCGCTCATAGAGTTCACAAACATCCTGATTTTTGAATGGACTATTGTTATCTGTGATGATGGATTGTGGGACACCATACCGACAAATGATGTAATTTAGGATAAACTTGGATATTTTCTTACTGGTGATGTAAGTGAGAGGAACAACTTCAATCCACTTAGTAAAGTACTCAGTGGTGGTGATTATGAATTTATGGCCATTAGAAGAAGATGGATGGATCTTACCCATGAGGTTGAGTCCCCATTGTGTGAAAGGCCATGGAGAAGTGATCGGTCTCAATTCCTGTGCAGGTGCATGAATTAGGTCACTATGCACCTGGCATTTCCGACATGTTCTGATAAACTGAAGAGCATCTTTTTCCAATGTCGGCTAGTAGTATCCAAGTCTGGGGACCTTCCTAGCTAACATTGGACCACTCGAATGAGATCCACATATACCCTCATGTACTTCTCGTAAAGTCGTTTGAGCTTCATCAATGTCGAGATAGCAAAGAAGGGTGTTATCAAAGCCACGATGGTATAAGGTGTCACTGACGATGGTGTGTCTAGCCGCTTTTTAG
This sequence comes from Sequoiadendron giganteum, assembly GCA_007115665.2. Classification (NCBI taxonomy): domain Eukaryota; kingdom Viridiplantae; phylum Streptophyta; class Pinopsida; order Cupressales; family Cupressaceae; genus Sequoiadendron; species Sequoiadendron giganteum. The sequence continues at coordinate 211,199,867 of CM021110.1, read as the reverse complement.
ATAAAGGATTTTCATTGGTTGTTGGAAAGGTTAGGTGGGAGGGTTTGGGACTTAAGATAGTCATAAATGTCTTGGTACCAAGGCGAACTAGGACCAACAATCTCACACACCATTTCTGACTCTAGAATATCGTATGCAGGCATCAACAACTATTCAACTAAGAATTCAAATTGTGACACATTCTTAGGGATGTCTAAGAGAGATCCAATGGTAGCCATTGCATCAGCTACCTTATTATGTGTCCTTGGTATTTGTTCAAATGCAATCATTTTGAAATACATCAGGAAACTATCCACCATTCATTTGTAGGGAAGCAACTTCTCATCTTTTGTGTCATAGTCATCATTCACTTGATTGATGACTAACTGAGAATCCTTGAATACGAGCAACGTTTGAATTTTCCATTTAATTGCTATCTTGAGACGGGTGACCAATGCCTCACATTCTACAATATTATTTGTACAAGGGAAAGCAATCCGAAATTATTTAGGAATTGAATCCCCTTGTGGTGTGATAAATAATATGCCAGCTCCTGAGCTGTGACCAGTGTGGGACCCATCAAAGTATAGTTTCCATGGTAAAGTTGGTTCTGCATGAAAGATAGATTCATCAGGAAAATCAATTATTAGTGGATGAGTGGCTTGGATTGGTGCATCTACCAGTTGGTCTACTATTACTTGACCTTTTATTTCCTTGCACTCCACATATTGTATGTCATACTCGCTTAATATCATGACCCATTTTGCCAAATGTCCTGTCAATGTTGCTCGACTTAGAAGATAATTTAGTGGGTCAATCTTGGCTACCAAATGTGTTTGGTGGCTTAGCATATAGTGTCTTAGTTTCTGCACCACAAAGACAACTGCAAGGCATGCCCATTCAATGGTTGTGTAGTTGAGCTCATATCCAATTAGTGTGTGACTGATGTAGTATATGGCTCTTTCTTTTTCTTCATGGTCATTTTGCACCAACAATTCCCCCAGTGCATTTGTCATTGCGAAGACATATAGGATCAATGGCTTGCCCTTAATAGGTGGCATCAACACTGGTGGTGTCAATAGATATTCTTTAATTTTGTTAAAGTCTATGTGGCATTTATCCATCCATACAAAAGGAATGCTTTTGTGTAACAGATATCAAAATGGTTGACACTTGTCTGCCAACTGTGCGATGAAGCGGCGGATAGACTACAATCTGCCTTGAAGTGTTCACAACTCACTGATCCCTTTTGGCGGAGGCATGTCTAGAATTTCTTTTAATTTTTCTGGGTCAACCTCAATGCCTCATCATGAAACTATGTATCCCAACAGCTTGCCTAATGTGACTACAAAGACACATTTCTTTGGGTTCAATCAAACCTTGTAATCCTCAAGCCATCTAAAGATTTTGTCTAGGACTTTGAGATGATCTTTCCTTGTCAAAGATTTTGCCAATAGGTCATCCACATAATCTTCCATTAGGATATGCATCATGTCATGAAAGATTGTTGTCATAGCCCTTTGGTATGTGGTGCTTGCATTCTTTAAGCCAAAAGGCATGACATTCCAACAATATGTTCCCCAAGGGCAAGTGAATGTTGTTTTGTGCTGATCCTTTGTTGCAATTCAGATTTGGTTATATCCCAAGAAACCATCAATGAGGGATAGCATCTCATACCCTACTGTGAGGTCAACAATCATGTCTATATTTGGTAAGGGGAAGTCATCCTTTGGGAAAGCCTTATTCAAATCTTTGAAATCCATGCAGATCCGGATTTGTCCATTTGGCTTTGTAACAGGGACAATGTTGGATATCCAATCAACATAGTCTATTGACCTTATGAACTCAGCATCCAGTAACTTCTTTAGTTCAGCCTTGAGAAGTAGTGCAATCTGTGGATGCATTTTGTGCAACTTTTGTTTGACCGGCTTGATTCCTGGGATTAAAGGAAGATGATGTAGAACCAATTATGGATCAAGGCCTGGCATGTCAGCATATGACCATGTGAAGTTAACTTTCCTATCTATGAAGAATTGTTGAAATTTGGGTTTTTCTTCATTTGACAATGATGCGGCCAAGAGAATCATTTTGGGATTCTCCGGTGTGGCTATGTTAACTTCCATTGTGTCCTTAATGAGCATAGCTGATTTTTCCTATGTCACGGGAAGAAAGTCCAATCCTCCATCCTTAGGCACCTCAGAGAGGTTTTCACCTTCGGATACATCCTTTGTTTTTACTATTTTACTGTCAGAAGGTGTCTTGTGGTTTTCACCTAAAGACATTTCTTTTTCTTTTTTCTTCTTTGTATTTTTGTGACTGGAGGATTGTACAATCTCCCCAAAATAAGCTGCACAATCTAGATCAATGGAAAACCCTATTTTGTGATCACCCCATGAAATAACTTCTCGGAGTCCCATGAATTCTATGATTGCCTCATCATTCTGAAAAATGTCCATCACTGGTGGATCTTGTTGGTCCTAGTTGATCAGTTGTGGGTAAACAAGGGGGATCCCATCGTCAGTGTTGGTAAAAGATGGGGAGGATGCGGAAAGTGTGCAAATTGATACTACTAGTGTAAAGGAAAAGCTGTCAATTTCAACTTCCGTGTCAGATGCAATGGATGGCCCATACTCCGAGTTAGAAGAATCGAATTCAAAATCATAGATGGGATAAAATTATCAACATCGTGACTAGTGGTTGGTATTTCAGAAGTATGGATAGTGGGCTCAAATAAGTTAGGCTCATGGGTGGGCTTAGGAATGGGGTGGGATGATTTAGGTATTACCGACGACACCTTATGTTCTTTTGGATTCTAAGGAATGCTTACCCATTCCTTATTTTTGGAACATCAGTCAATAGGGTCAATGTTATATTCCTGCCAGAATAGTTCTTCAAAAGGGAGTTGACTAGGATCCAAGAATAGTTCGTCAATATCATAGCCACTTAGGGTTTTTTCAGATCCCCATTCCCATTCATTTGAGTCAGTTTTGGTAAGGGATTCTTCGCATGTCTCAACACTTTCTATAGCCTTTATAGCCTTACTTGAAAGTTCATGGGTATGTTGATCATCAGTTCTGAATTGGTCAAACCCTAGCCCTATGTACCATGGTCTTGCAGTCATGATGATAGGTTCCCTCCTTCCATTTTCATCCTTTCCAAGACCGCTTGTGTCGTCAAAACCTAGGGCTTTGCATATATCATAGCCTTTTCCATAGAGGTGCACTGGTAGTGGAGGTAACTCCTCAAGGTCTTTGTAGATCTAGTTAGCTATGTCATCGATGACTTCATTACCCATATCACCCCACAGTGTGAAAACACTTTTCAGTGGAACCTTCAAAGTTGTTTTGGGCTCAACTACAAAACATGGTCTACCATAGACTTTAGGCGGCTTCGATATTGTGGTGACACAGTAAGCCGTATTCAATTTGAAATCTCCACAACCAAGGTCCTGGATCTGAAGGTCTTTACTTGGGATGGAGGCTGATGAAGATGGTGTGGTAGAAGGTGATGGAATGGATGGTTTTGTGAGTGTCGATGGGTCAATGTATTTGGATGAGGTGGAAGATGAGGTTTCCCGATTGATGGGTACCTGGTGTTCAACAATGGCTTGCAAGTTGGTACAGTATTGAAATGGATTGGGATCTCTTGGGATAGTGATCTCAGTACCATCAAAAGGGAATTTCAAGCATTGGTGGTATGTGGATGGAATGGCCTTTAGAGCATAAATCCAGGGGTGACCAAGTAAGATATTATAGTTTATGTCACGATCCAGGACCTGGCATGTTATATCTATGATAACTGGTCCTACTCGGAGTGGAATGGTAATGACACCTTTAGAAGCGCATTCTTCATCATTGTATGCCTTGATGATGATACTCTTGCTAGCATTTGCACATGCATAAGACAAACCAAGAGCTTTAACCAATTTTAGAGAGCAAATGTTCAATCCTGCTTTGCCATCTACTAGGACTTGTCTAACCTTATGCTTGTGGACAAAAACCTTGATGTGAAGGGCATCATTATGAGATGGTTTGGGCAAGGAATAGTCATTGTCTGAAAAGGTGATGTGATGAGGTGAATTCAGATATCTAACCATAGTCTCAAAGTGGTTGACATCGATGTTGGTTGGGATGGATGACTCTTGCAAGACTTTATCCAAGATGGCCTTATGTGCAGGTGAGATACGGAGTAGTTTGAGAATGGATATCTGATCAGGTGTTTTATTCAATTGCTCAATAATGTTGAACTCCAATTTTGTGTTTGGCTGTCTAGCAGATGAACCAAGTATGGTGATCTTAGGTTGACGTGCAAGAGGACCTAGGATAGTGACCTTGCCTTTACGTATGGTGACATTACACTCTGGGGCCTTTTTAATTGTAATGGTATTAACACATTTATCTTCATCAACAGTGCGAAGATTGTTAATAATGGTACCATCGAGATAATTATATGCAGGATGAACAGTATTATAGGCCAGACGGATGTAGTTGGCTTGATTGTTGGTATTCTTTGTGCCAGATGAGGAAGCTTTTCCATGATCTTGCAGTGGGTTTTTGTGAATAGTATGGTCCACATTAGATGTAAATGATTGACCACCTAACTCAATGGTGTGGTTCTCAATGAGGTCTTGTACAATATTTCACAACTAACAATAAGAGGAAGTTTTGTGCCCTTTGGCATGGTGGTAATCACAAAATGCACTGTCATCCCACCATGACAGCTTGAACTGACCCGGGTCATACGGTTTTGGCTCTTCCAGAATTATGACGTCGTTTTGAAGAAGTTTCTTCAAGACAATTTCAATAGGTTCACCCAAAGGGGTGTATGTGCATTTTTGGAATTGTCAGGGTTGACATGGTTGCCTTTGATTAGTTTGCACATGATTTCTTTGGATAACATTAGCAGTTGGTGTCGGTGCAGTTACAGGTGAGTTTTGATTTTGTACTCCTTTGATTGTGAGTACATGACCTATTGTATTGATAGTTTTTGCATCAACTACACCGTCATTTATGATGTGCTTGTTCTTAACCTAGTATTTGGTTTTGTCATTTGAGCTACTCGGGTTATTATTTGTGGTGGTGTTGATGGTTTTGCCGCCATATTTTAATTCGCCTTTAGTGATCAAGGCTTTCTCAAGTTGGACACCCTTTTCAACAAGGTACACAAAGGTGGTCCAACAATGGACTTGTAAGCCATACCTTAGCGGTCATATGAGAGTTTGTACAAACATGGTTACTTTCTCCTTTTCAGGTATTTCTACTGGACATCTGCTTGCTAAGGTTCTCCATCTTTGAAAGAATGGAATAAAAGTCTCTCTTGCATCCTCTTGGGTAAGTTTGCATAAGGAGGAAATGCCAATATCTATGTCAATGTTATAGGCATAGTTTTCAAAAACTTGTTTGCCAATTCATCCCATGTTTTGACTCCCTTAGGAAATAGCGAGAACCATTCTAGTGCAAGACCTTTGAGACTTCTAGAAAAAAGTCTCATGAGATAAGTTTGCTCATATGCAATGTCCATGCAACTAGTGGTGAATTCTCTTATGTGTTCAATGGGGCTTGTCTTGCCTTTGTATTTGGGAAAATGAGGTACCACATATCCATGAGGAAAGGGTGGCATATACAAGGCTGTGTCAAATGGATATGGATGCAAGTCATGTGACATGTATGACTTTTTTTTGCATTGTTGCAAAGTCTCCACTTGTGTTTGAAGAGAAGCGAGTTGGAGTGTGAGTGCTTCCACCATGGGATGGTTGGTAGCATCACTCATGTTGGTGATAGGGGTAGGTTGAGTCCCCAGCTATTGTGATGAGGTGTGTTGATTTGGAAAGGGTTTTCGGTGAGCAAAATGAGTGTTATGATTAGGCGGTTGTTGGAAATGAGTGTTTTGATGAGGGATGTGTTGTTGTGTATGGATTTGAGAGGCATAAGTGGGGATGTGATATAGTACCATGTTGGAATGAATTTGAGGACCTTGTTGGTTTTGATTTTGTTGATGTCCAAATGGGGTGAAGGATTGAGCACCTTGTTGATTTTGAGCATGTTGATGCCCAAATGGAGTGAAGGATTGAGTGCCAAAATTGCCTTGCCCAAATAATAAATTGTGGCCTTGAGGAATGTTGGTGTTTTGTGTCATAGGAATGTTGGTATTAACCTATGAGGAAGTGGGTTGGGTGCTTTGTATGACAACTCTTTGGTTTATTTCTTCCAAAAGAGTTGGATGAGTTGGTTGCCATAGCATTTGAAGAACCTAATAATAGGTTTGTTGATGCACTCATGGAACTAGATGTAGTTCCAAAGAGGTTTGAGGTGGTTTCCCCCATTGTTTGTGAAGGGATGGTGGATGGTTTTTGGGGGATGGATTGTGATGTGGTTTTAGATTGGGAATATGATCCCCCAATAGATGTTGTGTTGGTTGTGGTGGTAGTATGACCAAGGGAGGTAGCATTGATGGTGTTGATGACATTTTGTGAAGAGGCTCCCATGGAAGGATTGTGTGATGGTGGAGTGGGAGAAGTTTCTCTAAGAGTGTTGAGATCAAATCCCTTTGGTAACTTAGCCCCTTGGTCAAGGAGCATAGCTAGGAATCTAGAAGAGTCATTTAAGACTACTTCTTCCACAAAAGCAACAACTTCAGGATGTTGGGTAGTAGCTAATAAGTCTTCTTCAAAGACTTCCCCATTTTGATCCCGTTAGATAAATGGTTCAAAAATATGCGATGGATATGGTGGGATGTTCATTTCACTGAAAGGATTGATGTTGGAATTTCCCATGTCAAAACAAGGATTGTTCATGGCATTAGGGAATGAATCCATGCCAGTTGTGAAATCAAGAAAGTTGGTGTCTTGTCTAAAGGATTCCATGAGTCTTTTCTTTTTCTGTAATCTAATTTCAACCATAAACATTTTTCTCAACGTGGAATGATGGAGAGAATGATCTAAGTATGATACTAATTTTTTGGTTTCTTTGGATTTTTAAGGAATGCTATGAAATGCAAGTGAGACCAAAATGAGGCTAAAGACTTGTGAATGTGAATGGTGTGATACTAAAATGGAGATGTTAAATGATATGCCACTAAAGGAGCCTAAGATGTACCTACTATTGAGGGATTTAAAAAGGACAACTTGAGAAAACAATTTTTTTTCAATGATTCAAGTTTGGAAGACCAATGGACCATAAAAGGACTACAAAGAGGACAAAGTGAAGTTTCCACACTAGACTATTGAGTGGGAGATAATTCACAAAAGTTTTGACAAATGAAAATGGGTAATTGGGTCCAATGATAACCTACTATTGAATGCAAAGTTTTGACGATGAATGGTAAGAGTCAACTCCTAAAATCTGCAAAAGTAAGTGTCTAAAGAGATGGTGAAGTTACCAATGCAATCTAATGGACTAGAAATGGAAATGGACTCCTATTGTGATCCCTAAAATGCAATGTTTGAAGGGAAGTTAAGCAATTCAGTGTCTGGTTTTTGAACTGTAATAGTGAAGGAAGACTGGATTGAATTTAAGACAAGATGTGGACTTTCAGTTTTGACAATGAGAAGATGATTTGAAATTCTTCTCAAATGCATCACAGTGAATGCAATATGATAGAACGAATGCAGATCACAGAGGCAAATGTAGTTCAAAAAGTGTTGATTGTGACACAATCTGGCGAATCCGGCTTGATATTTCTCGAACGCGACTCAAGATACTTAATGTGGTTTGGTACTGGCAAATGTGGTGCAGTATAGCGAATGTGGCTTAGTGTGTTTCAATTGTGGCTCATCAGAGTGACTGCAGCTCAGGATGATTCAAATATGGCCCATGAGAGCGATTATGGCTCAAAATATGGCGATTGCAGTTTAACAGAGCGCTTGCATCGCATGAAGCAAATTTTGGAAAAAAGAAAATAGTTTGGTCGATATGACAAGTTTGGACCTGGATTGTTGATGTTCAGTTTGTTGAAGTTTGCTTGAAAATAGTGGGCAAACACATAAAAACTAAAACATTGAGTGTGTATTCAAGGATCAAGCATGCCCCTTTTTTGTTTTTACTAGTAGTTGAACAAAAAGACACTTCAAGCAGAATCACTCTTAATAGTCAAAAGGTCATCATAGCAATCATAGCCCACATCTTAAAATTGCATCGACTCACATAGCCGTGTCACCCCCTAGAGGGCGTTCGTGTTTTTGTCTTTTCTAGGTGCATACTCAAGGTGACAAAAGTGGATACCAAATCCCCTAAGCAAAAAGTCTATGTCGATTATATGGTGAGTGTCTTGGGGGCAGATTCTTCCCTCCCCTTGCACCGTGATTGAAATAATGTTCGGATACTGACATGGTTGGCTTCTACACTATGGTTTGTAGTCAAGGTTTCTGTTTGGCATGGAAATAGATAAACTCCCTCAGGATACCTCCCAATCTTTAGAAAAAAGACTTTGGGGATGGTTATCTTGCTCACAACCATTGAATATGGGTTTCCCCAAAATTCACTTTTGATTATAATGGATTGGAAAACTTGGCTTTGGTTGTTTCCACTTAGGTCGTTCCCATAGGGTGAGTACTTTTTCTCACTATGTAGGCCTTCTAAAGGTTTCAATAAAATAATAAAATGCATAAAGATAAAATGGGTAAGTATGGTTTTTTGGTCACCCAATAAAGGGGAAAGCATATACTTATTACCCAATCAAACACAGTAGACCAATTGTTCAGTTTTAAACCCAAATGAAAATTTTCTACACTAAGTGAAGATGTTGCTTCACAACAAGCATGGGGTTCATTTTAACCAAACAAAATTAAAATTTGGTGACTATCCTAGGATTGATAAATTCCATATTAAAATGTCTATCCTAGGATTGATAAATTACAATTTAAAGTGTCTATCCTAGGATTGGTTTATTTTAATCCCCATAAATTAATCAAACTACTGGTTGTGGTCGCGTCAGATCCAGATTACAATTCAATAATGAAGATTACCAATCATTTGGGGTGCAAAATAGTAGATGCGGCTCAGAAGAGCGGATGTGACTCGGTAGAGCAGATGTGGTTCGGGGTCTATCAAATGCATTGCATGCTTTCAAATGCATCGTTCTTGATCTTGTATGCGTTGCAACAGGTCATATGCATCATTCGTGAGCGCAAATGCGGTGCGACAGAGCACATGTGCCGCATAGGCTGGTGGTTGCATTGTTTCGTACTCCTGTACCTACAAAACAAAAACTAAGGCCATACAAGAACTTGCAAAAAATGTGTGAGTGGGTCGGGTTCACCAATGTAAAGATGGTATATTTTCTGCAAGGTCAAAACTGGATTAGTAACACATGCAAGTTAATCATAATCATCAAGCAATCAAATGCAAAGGAGAAATAACAAGATATGAAAGAACTAGAAAGATCTCACCCATTCCTATGCTCCATGACTGATTTCCATTGCACCTCCTTGGCCTTGCTGTGCTAATGGATGCCCTCGGATTGTGTATGTGAGCAAACTCTAAATATCTAGCCTTAGACAAAGCTTTGAAGGATTTGTGATGAGAAACCTATGCAAACTAGAAATTTAATTCTATTATGCAAGTTATTAGTAAGCCTAAAAGATTATATGATAATAGAAAATGACAATAATGAGATTATAAAAATAATTAAGAGATTAAGAGATCCCAAAAATGAGATCAAGATTATCATTTTATAGAAAATACAATCTTGAACGGACGGCTGAGATGAGAGATTGAGAAATGCCCTAGAATCAATGGTTAAGATTCAAAGTGACAACTCTCAATTAGGGTTAGAAAAACAATCCCCAAATGTGTGGATAAGATTTAATTTGGTAAATTAAATCAATGGTAGAGAATAAACGTGACCTTGAGATGAAATTAGTAAAAATCAAGAGATAAGGAGATGAGATTTTAGAAAATCAGTAATTTTAACAATTACTTGATTTGTAGAAGATATTTCCATTTTGAATTAAATTAATTCAAAATATGGATTTTGTGAGATAATAAGTAATTGATTTTTGAAATTAATTACTAAAAGAGGAATTAGTTAACTATGTGAAATTTTTTTAAATAAATTTGTTTTATTTAAAAATAAAGAAGTGTCACATAAGGCAATTAAATAATTAATAATAATTATTTAATTTAGAAGAGACAATTAATTAATTAAATAAATTAATGAATCTATTTAATTACGAGAGGATTTAGGAATTAGTGACATATTAAATAAATATATTAAAACACATTTATTTAATAATCAGGAGGACATTAATGATAAGGATTAATTAAATAAATGAGATTTTATTTAATTGCAAGAAGACTTTGATAGTTAGTGACACATTAAATAAATAAGTTTTATTTATTTAATAATCAAGAGGACATTAATGATAAGGATTAATCAAATAAATGAGACTTTAGTTAATTGTAAGAAGACTTTGATAATTAGTGACACATTAAATAAATAAGTTTTATTTATTTAATAATCAGGAAGAATAAAGGAACATGAATTAATTAAATAATTATAAATTATTTAATTAATAGTTGAATGTGGGTTAGAAACATAATTAAAAATTTATAATCATGTTATAACAAAAGGTGGTAAAATAGTGGTCGCAGACCTAAGTCATTTTTAAGTGTCTACAGATGTGAGTCGCTAGCTCCAAAGCCACTTGACCGTTTGATGAGACCTTTTCTAGATTGTTCATCTAGGATCCGATTGATTATGAGGGGCAATCTTATTAAAATATCTAGATCACATAAATGCGGTAGTTGAAATTTTGTAAGAAGGATCACAACAACCAAACTAAAAGATCTGGACTAGGTTATGAGCTATCAGATGTCAACATCTGGTAGTCATTACTTTTGGATGAAGTCGACATTTCTCTCTCCTTTGTGGCTATAAATATGAAGCAACAACATGAAGAAAGGGTTCCTGAAGTTTTCCTTTTGGAAAGAGTTTCCTTAGCTTTCATAGTTGGTAGAAATATTTTCTTTTAAATTTACAGAACACTGCTTTTCTCTGGCATGTTATGTCTTTTATATAATCAAACTATTTTCAGATTGGAATCCGATCTCTATTTTAAAGTTCATTTAATACTCGAAGTATGAGTTATTCAGGAGAAATATTTGAAACTATGCATGATATGGCCTTTGTCAATATTTCCATCTTTGTATCTTCGTCCAGAATAGAACACTGTGTCTTGCTTAATCTAAATAGTTTTATTATCAGATTTCCATGTTGTTTGTGTGTATGATTAAGTTATAATATGTACAAACTAGATTATTGGAATTCTCTATTTTCTTAGTAGTTTATCATTTTTTCATGATATTCTATATTAAGAGGAAGGGTTTATGTAGCTTTTGAATGTTTTTTCCTATTGATTCTTGAAACTTTTATGCTTGGTTAGATCTTAATATGCACTTCCTATGCGTGAATTGAATGACTGGATATGTGCTTGTATCTAGCCTCTGTTGTTTGTTCTCTTCACAACAATGAAGGGATATGGTATTCTATGTCTATAATATCATTCATAGAAGGAAATTTATGGTTTTTGAAATGTTGTAAAAGCGTTGGCACATCACCAATTTTAAATTTTTTTTGTTTGCATTTCTTTCTACTTATTTCCCAAACTCAGAGAAGAGCCAAATTTCTATAAAAATCTTGAAGGTATTTAGTGAGGTGCATATTGTTCTTGACTCATTGAATTTCCAATAAGACTGTTAGAGAAGCACAAGCGTTGATGATAAAAAATACCTATTTGATTCTTGTTAGGCCTAGAAGCACTTAGAACCACCTTAATATCTACTATGTCATCATTTGTCAAATTCTTGTTCTTAGCCCAAACACAAGGATTTTCATTTGAACTAGTTGAAGGCAATTGTCTTTGTAAGCTTGAGTATTTCCCTGTGTGATTAGAGCTCTCTCGATGTTAAAGGATCTAGGTACAAGCTCATCATAAGATGTAATGCACCACATTTTCAAGTTGAAGGATAGATCCAGATCTAGATTTTCTATGGTGATCCCTACTTGTTCATCAGGAAGGGGCCACTTGCTCTTACTAGCTCTTTGTCACCACCATTGCAAGAAATTGGTTAAATATTCTTCTTTCCTTGTTTGAGACTATACAACTCTTCTAGGCTTACATCCATATCCAAATTAAAGGAGAAGTGATCTATGAATTTATCGATGATTTCTTAAAAAGTTTTGATATCGAGAGGAAGTTGAGAAAACAAATCCATGGTAGGACCTATTAAAAGTTAGGGGAAGAGGTGCATTAAATAAGAATCGTTTTAGGAAACCTCCATAAAATAACGTTGAACTCTTTGATATGGTCTACAAGACTTCCTCTCCCTTTGTATTTATTGAATTTGGGGATTTCAAAGTTGGGAGGGAACGGAACCATTACGATGTTTCGATCAAATGGACATAAGTTTTATGTATGGGGATTCTTTGTCTTGCCCATTCGAAGATCCTGCATTTCTTTTGACAATGCCTTGAGGTGCTATGCTAGATCATCTTGCAGGTTTGGTGGAGGAACATATGTTGTGTATTATGGGATAGCAGATGGGTTGTACATGGGATTCTGATATGATAAGGTGTTGTATGTTGTATATGGTGGTGTGGGATTTCATGAAGGTGATTGAGGTTTTGATGTATATGTTCGTGATGTGTTCGGGTTGACAATGTTATGTTCAGGGTTATAGTATAAACTTTGTTGTTGTTGTTGTTGGGCATACTACTAAGATAGTAAGGCTTGTTATTGGTGTTGAGCCACAAGGGTTGCTAGTTGGGCTTATTTTTGTTGTTGTGCCACCATGGCTTGCTATTGTTGTTGTATTGCTAAGGCTGATTCATGGGTTTGATGTTGTTGTTGTTCTAAGGATATTTTCTATGCTACTAAGATTTATTTTTGTTATTGATGTTGTTGTTGTGTTGCTAGGGCTATTTTTTGTTGTTGTTGTGTTGCTTGGGCTGCTTGTTATTACTTATGTTGTATTCATAGGATTGATTGCCATTTTTGGTGTTGTTGTTGTGGTTCTACGGTTGCTTGTTGTTGTTATTTCTATTGTTGTGCTACTAGGGCTACTTGGTGTTTTTTTGTACAACTTGTTGATAAGCCTACTATGCTTTCTATAATACTATGAAATGCACTTGCAATGTAGGATCAAATGGTTTTTGGGACATCTATGATGGATTGTGGGTGTTGATATTTTGATTGCATTTCAGATTGATGATGAGAAGTTGAGGGTTCCCTTGGTTTAACATTCCTTGTAAGATGGTGGATTGAGATAGTAGAATGTAAGTTTAAGGTCCTAATTTATTTTGCATGGTGAAGGGGACCATGGGGAAAGATGAGGACGGTGCCATTAGATTTTGTGATGGTAATGACACACTAGCACCTTGAGTCTATTTATTGAAAAGGTTCCCTTGTCCAATGTCTTGAGGATTTCCTTGTGTTAGGGATGTGGACAAGGTATTACCTTGGTTGATGGGGTTAGTGACCAAGGGATTTTTTTGATTCAAATTGATGATGGATAGGATGGATGTGTTTTGTGAAACCAATGGTGTAGATGAACCAGTTGGAAGATTGGATAGAGATGTACCTATTTTTGTTAGGGTGTTGGCATTCCCCTATGGATCTATTTGAGACACTTGGTCCACACTTGTGTGATGTTGGGAAAATTTTTGGTATTTGTGGGAATGGATGAAGATGGGTACCATCAATATGTTGAGGTTGTGGTGGATTCATGAAGTGTAAGTGGTCTATGTTGATGTAAGGGGTGTTTGAGAATAGTAGAAGCACCAAAAATTGGTTTCCAAGTGGTTTTTTGAGATGGATTGGTGTTGAGAGTACCCACAAGAATGTTAATTTGGAATGGAAGAGTTAGACCAAAGTCCTTGGAAATAAAAGTTACAAGACTAGGAGTTGATTTTTGATTTATCCCTAGCGATGGAGTTGTTAAGCCTTGTGTCAAAGGTTGCACAACAAATGATGGGGAAATTAGAGCTATGTTTTCTAAGGCTTGATGTTCCATGATTTCCTCCCTAGTAAGTTTAAATGAGTTATTCATAATGTCTTCAATCTCACATGATCCTAATGGAGATGAGGGTTGTTGTGATGGGGTAACATGACTTCTTAGATCAAATTCCTGAGGATTTGGATCACTTGAGGTGAATTTGAATTTGGTTTTCTCCATGATTCTCTTGTGTTGTGATTTTTTCTTTACCATAAATTTTGGGTCACCTATGGGAGATTTGCGATGATATTTGTAATGTTTAAACTCTCTAGTTGACTTAAATCTAGGTAAAAGGTATTCTCTAAGTCCATTTGGAGTAATGATGATAATGGGAGATGAAAAGGTGGATGATATGGGAAGTGATCTTTGTAAACTTTTTGGCACAACACCTTTGACTTAAGTTTGATGTTTTTATGTTTGGATAAAGGAAGTTGATGAACTTGGAAATATTTAGGGTAGACTTGTGAACTTCAAGATAAAATAGTTCAAAGATGATAACTAACTTAACTAAGTGCATGGAAAAGGATTCATTTCACATACAAAGTAGCTAAGCTAGGGGTTGGTTTGATAGATGTTTAAGTGCAAAAGTGTTGGGGTATTCAAAAATTTTGTAAATTTTGATGAAGTGAAGGATGAAATTTGATGAAGGCGTGGATGAAATGTTTGACCCAATGTTGACCTAGAGCGAAAATTTTCCTTATAATACAATGGTAGCGAGAAACATGCTATAACTATAAATTTTTCAAATCCTAAAGACCCAATGATTTAGAGAAGTTCAAGATCATGAAAAAGACCAACATTTTGACTTTCAAAAAAGGCATACAATTTGGATTATTCTTTGTAGCACATCTATCAAAGTTCCTTACCAACCTATTCCAATTTTGGTAGAGTGCCACAAGGTGTTGTTTGATATCTTTTGGACTATGATGCCTAAGTTTCAAGTGATGATACGTAGACCTTCACTTGAGGATTTTTATTTTGCATGAGATCATCTAAGACAAGCCTAAGATTGTGAAAAAGACCAATGTTGGACTTAAATGAGAGGTTAGTGTTGGTTATTTTTTAAGAACCAAGCTGATCTTCAAAATTACCTATGGATTTTGCAATTTCCAATAATTAGTAATCTAAAGGGATTGGCCAACGAATGAGTGAAAGTTTTAAAGCTTTCCTCCTACACTTTAGGCTCTGTGAAACTCGAGAGGGTAATCTCACAATGTATATTTAGGAACTTGTGCAATTAATATTTAAATACATTGTAAACAACAATAAATCCTCATATAACCACTCAACAATGTAGTGTATTGACAAAGTTGGTAATTCTTTTTACAATACGCTACACTTGGAGCATGATAATAATGAAAATCAACATAAGATAACTATAATGGTAACCCATTTGAAAGGTTTGTAAATAAAAGGTGATTTTCTAATGAATTGACCTAGAAACTATATTACAAATATTTCACTCAAACCAGTGCCTTATCCTCAAACACAAAGTCAATCTTAACCTATGCAACCTGATAAAAATTCTTCAAATAGCAACATATAAACTTAAAAAAAAAATACATTATAACATTTCAACATTACTTTCTCCGCCACCACTTCTTATAGATATCCTAGCACACAATTCATATGAGTTAACAGCTTCACTGAAGCATTTACACTAATTCCTTGAATTAACAAGCAAGAATGAAACCATACATCTATTGGAAAGCAATGGAGATGAATAAAACAATCCTTGATTATATTATTCATAATGCGTAGAATAAGTACAGACAAGATAAAATGGCCATTAAATTAGCACCATTTTGCATTATATTTTCTATCTTGTTATCAAAATCACAAACTTAACTATAGACTCATAACTTAAGACAAAAAATCTAAAAATGTTTAGTATTCTTCCTACAATTCATTGTGTCAATTGCAATACAATGAACCCCTACTTTATATCCTTTAATTTCTTCTTATAGAAACGAAGGATCAAAACAAGATTTGGGCTAGAAAGCACACATGTCACTATTCTACTGGATTGTTGTAACATATATTCCCTTTTCAGTTACATTTGAGCTCTCAGATGGTGGATAAACATGAGACAAGAGTAATCTTCATTCATTGTTGGAGATCCAATCCCACCATCAAAAGGCATCATTTCTTTGTTACAACAACATGAAAATATCTTCCACATGCTCAAAAATCATTTTCCATGAGAAAACCCAGTCAACAAAATTTAAAAAGCATGAAAAGCAAACAAGGATACAAAACTAAGTCATCCACATCAGCATTTCTGCCACCATTTTTCATGTTGAGGAGAGAACAATATATTTTTTGATACTTTAACAAAAGCCTAATCTGCACTATTTTTAGGTTATGCATTGTCTCTCTCATGTCTATTATTCATCATATCCATTATCATCTCTCTACAAGCTTATTCAGTATACTTTTCCAACTAGGTGATGCACTCATCCTTGGTTGGCCATTTTTCATCAAATAGTTTTTGCACCTTTACACTATGTTGAGTGTATCTCACATCAATTAAGGCTCTAGCCTCTTTAAAAAAAGTATCCATTCTTGTTTCAATCTCCACCATCATATCAACATTTGGATTCAACATGGTGTAATCAACTACAGCCAATGCCATCCTAGTCGATGTGAGAAGCTCTCCCAAATCATTTCTCCATGCATCAAATTGCTTTAACTCACCTCTATGATTCAATATCAGAGACATATCACACTCCTCCATTTCTTTCAATACTTTTAGCTTGTTCTAGAGTTGCATACCTAGCTTCCCATGAAAAGTTATTATCTCATTCACCAGGTCAATAACTTGAAATATTTTAGTGATATTTTTAGGTGCCTTCGAATCTTCTTTCATTTTAGGCATCATTTCTTTTAAAGAATCTACTCTAGTACTCCATTTTCTCCATTCATTCTTCAAGGCTTCTTGAACCTGAAAATATCTTATGTTTGATTCATGGATTCTCTTATAGGAATCCCATACATCATCAACTCTATTGACCAATTTGGTCACTCTATGTTTCAATACATCCTCAAAAATTTCATTCGCCACCTTAATAGTTTCAATTTTTGGATTTTTTGACATTTTCCTTTTCTATATTTAACTAATTATTCAAATCCTTGAGCCTCAAGGCCAAGGTCTTGTTGTCTTGTGTAGAAAAATCTAAAGAAGAAGAGGATGGAAAATATATTATCCTTACTAACTGGCTAGCCTAAATAGTGGCTCCCATCTTGTTGATTTCATCCAAGGCCTTATTATTTTCCTTCACGAAGGAGTCATACTTATTTTGAAAAATTTGTGTTGTGTCTACACTAAGCATTGCATTATGAGTAGTTAATTGAGTTTCCTAGAAAAGTGTTATATATGTGGCCCTCTTCACCACCAAGGAACCCATGACCTCCTCAATAGGCCTAGCGACCTTATGCTTCTCAGTATTCAGTGTCATGGACCAGATTGCAAGAATATGCAACTTTAGACTATATCTAGATCCAAACACCTTGATTTCAATATGCTCCTCAAGTATACAAGCCTAAGGATCTCTTCTTATTAGATCAAGTGCAATAGTTGAGGTGATAGTGCACCCCGGTAGTAATATCATTCATCTAATATAATTTTGCTAGGTTTAGTACAAGCAATAGTTGCAATCTCAGCCATAATATTTTCTTCCTCTACCTTCTCAGCCTCTTCTTGTTGAGAAGGATCAACATTAGCCCTTTCTTATTCAAGCCTCTCCTTTATTTCTTTGCTCCTCTGTTGAACTATGAATTCCTTGAATTCCTTAGATTGTACAAACTCATCATCTATAAGGAATTCATTATAATCATTGATCCTAAGATCATCATCATTCTTTTCATCATACAACCATTAGATAATTCTATATTGGGGAACCTCAAAATCAAGAGTATCTTCAATATTAGGGGGATAAATTTTCTTCTCCACCTCCCCATCATCAAGCACATATTCAACCATTTGTTCTACCTTTATTACTTGGACACCCTGTTCTTTCACATCTACAAGATGCTCTGAAATATCCATAGCATGAGGTTTTTGTTCTAAGAGAGCTTGTGCTCTCTCAATAGCCTCCTTCACCTTTGCGTTGAAATCGGTAGCCTTTGAAAGAGTGAAAAATATAATTGATTTACCCTTATTGGTAAATCAGAAAGGTCTACAGTCTTTCCTAGGAAAGATAATTTTTTTCAGCAGGTTCATTTCAAACTTTGTAGGCATTGCGAGACCCATAACGTTGATGCTCAAGAAGAACTTGGTGTTCAAATGGACTCCTGAAGGCAAGATAAATTTTGGGCAAATAAAGAAGGCTGTTTCTACTACTCTGATGTTGCCCAATCTAGAATTTTATAAAGATTTCTTGCTATATGTATATAGTAGTCATCATAGCATAGCTTTCATGCTCACTCAAAGGGATGATGAAGAAGATGAGGAGCATATGATTTATTTTCATTCAATAAGCCTCAAGGGTTATGAAACTAGGTACAAATTTATAGAAAAGTAGGCATTTTCCATCATCAAGAGCCTTAAGAAGTTCTAACACCTAGTGTCATCCAATAAAATCACCATCTTGGTTGCTCACCCCAGTGTAAGGGAATACATCACTGAGGGAGAAATAAATAAAAAAAGAGCCAATTGGATCACCAAGATCTTGGAGTATCACGTGGATATCAAGACAACCAAGCTAGTGTGGGAAAGAGGTCTCTATGAGTATCTCACACAAGAATCGAGATCCGAAGACAACAAGGAAATTAATCAAGTCTACTCAAATCAGTTTGAGTCTGATGACTCCTAGGTGGCGGATCAAACACTATATATGTAGAAGGGATACTACCCAATGGTTCTCCCATTTCACAAATGAAGATACTACTAACGACAAGGCACTAGGTATGTATTAATTGAAGGAATTTTATTTAAAGTAAATTATGACGGAGTATTGCTCTAATGTCTAGATAAGAGACAGTCAGGAAAAGTTCTAACGGAATTCCATAGTAGTCCTAAAGGTGGACATTTCTCTGCTAAAAATACAACCCTAAAAATCATGTAGGCATGATACTATTGGCCCTCAATGTTTTCCAAAGTGCACCATTTGGTGCAGAAGTGTACTCAGTGCCATTTTTTTGTTGGAAAGAAGAAAAATTATGTCCTACCTTTAAGTCCTATTGTAACCGAAGAGACTTTTTCCCAATGAGGTTTGGATTTTTCAGAGTGATAAACCCCATCTCTAGTATTGGACATAAGTGGATCCTCACAATGATTGATTACTTCACAAGGTGGATAGAGGCTATAGTCCTAAAAGGTGATAGAGAAGGAAAAATTGTTAACTTTCTAGAGGAGTTGGTGACCAGGTTTGGTTCACCAAAGACCGTCATATCCGACAATGCTCGGGCCTTTGTAAGTTCAAAAGTGTCAGATTTTTCTATTAAAAATGGGATCTACCTCAAGAATTCATCAAAATATTACCCACAAGAAAATGGGTTAGCAAAGTCAACCAATAAAAACCTAATTAGGTTAATGAAGTGCATCGGCTTTGAAAGACAAAAAGAATGGCACAAGTATCTAGGAGTTGCTCTATGGGCATACCATATCATTCCAAAGCAGATCCTGAAGACATCCCCATATGAATTACTGTATAGGAAGGAGGTAGTCTTACCCATTTCCATGGAGCTCCCTACTCTATAATTACTAAAAGCCTTGGAAGTAGAAGAGAGCAGTGGAATGGAACTACAGATAGTAGAACTCCTCAAGATGGAAGAAGATAGAGAAACGGATTTTGAAGCCATGATTGACAACCAAAAAATGGTTAAACGGTGGTTTGAAAAAAATACTTCTAACCTATATTTTCAAGATGGGAACCTAGTACTAAAATATGATGAGCGCACTTTCAAACCAGGGCAACACATCAAATTCGAAGTGCTATGGAAGGGACCCTTCTAAATTAATGTGTGTAAGGAGAAGAATGCATATGAGCTGGAATATATGGAAGGTAATTCTTTAGAGATACCAATAAATGGTATTTATCTGAAACTATTCCATTAAAGTATGTCATTCTTTTAAATTTTTCACAGATATGTACCATATGTAAAATTTTGTAAATGTCAATTTAAAGTTTTAGAATAAAAGGAAAATGAAGAAATGAAAGCATAAGTAAGGAAATACTATATTATATATTATATTTTCATCAAAATTTACAAGTATGAGGCAGCTTAAGGCTCGAATTTTAATAGAAAAGCTCTCTCGAGCAAAACCCATAAAGGGTCTTTGAGCAAAAGTGCAAAAAAGAAAAATGGAGGCATTTTTTGCAAAAAATTAAAGGGATAGGCCTCTAGTCGTAGTTACGTGGGCATGTTTAAAATGGTCATTTTTCTTTCTTCTTCTTCTTCTTTTTTGATAGGAAAATGTGGAACACACAACACATGGCGCACGAATCTTGACTCTAATCTCTACGGTTGTATGCCAAAAGCTCAAAGTGCTTCTTGAAGTCAAACCCAAGAGCATCCTAAACACCATATTCCCAAAGGAAATAGTTGGAGACAGTAAGGGACAAAGCACAATGGATTTCAAGGTCCATGGTGTGGAAGTCACTCAGAAAGGGTAGCCAAGGCATGTCCACACCATGATTAATGAACCGACGAAGGTCCATTGCACTAGGAATGTCGACACTAGGGATGGAAACTTGCACAATTTTGTCAAGCCCTTCCAGTAGAGAGACATCAAACATTTGGTGAAACAACTCCACTATCTTGGGTTTGGCAACATTCAGGTCCAAGAGGGAGGCCACGAAGCGGAATAGTACATTGCAATTAGTTCTCATCTGGTTTTCATCTTTAATGAAGTCCATTCCAACGAACCAATGAAAGGAAATTATATAGCCTTAACTACATGTACTTCCCAAGGAAATTAATTATGCCAAAAATAAGATTTCTTCTAAGGCAGTAAGAATCAAGTGGCCATTTTAGTAAAAAACTCTTTGCAACTTTTGAGGCAGCCATGTTAGAACCATCAACAACTGGTAGAAGGGTAGAATTTGCACCGAAAAGTCTTGTTTTCGCCAATATCTTTGGGTGAAAATCATTTGCTAACACCCAAGTACCCAAAGATTGACCATTCGAGCTATGTAAGAAGGTGCATTTGGACAAAAGTGTTAAAAGGGAGGCAGTATGAGATGTTGTCGACAACGTTTTTGATCCAAGATTGGAAAATAACCCTAAAAATCTCAGAGAGGGAGAATTTCAAAGAATGAAAGAATATGGCACCTTTGAGGGTTTTTCCACTCGGCTCTAGAATTGTGGTTTGCCACAATTTATGTTATCTATCATACATCTATGCCTTGAGCTAGTGGATGCATGCACCAGGAGGCTCAATGGGGAAACTAGAACCATAACATGCAACAAGATCAAGGTCACAATTTTTGTTGTAGCTATACGGGAAATGTTGTGTATCCCTCCCAACTAGAATTTTGAGGTTTTCAATGAGGAGGAGATGGATGTTTACTAGGAGGAAGAAAATGAAAGATAGGTTTTCTATTACAATGAAACATAGGAGAAATTGTCAAGAGGTCACTTCATTTTCCCTCTAGCATTCAAAAATTTCAAAAGAAACACACATGATCTTTTCTTGATGTCGGCTTGATTGTTCGGTGTGGATGATGATACAGAGGTCCATACTTTCCAAATGGCCTTGGCTTTGATACTCAATCAGGAAAAGGAGCATATATATTTTTACTTTACTGATGTAGTAGCGACAAACATGCTAATGTAGCTGAGGAATTACCAAACTATGTCTAAATTCAAGTATTCTTCTTTCTTGGTTCACTTAATTCTACATCAGAACTTTGGGTTTCTAGAAAGAAATTTTCCAGTCTCTAGGTTTGATGAAGAGGGTTTAATTCAGCTAGTTTTTCTATGGACTTATGTCCTGTCAAAAACAAGTAGTTACTACTATTTTTTCCACCACTTTTTGAGACCGATGCTTCAAGAGATTTTACCATGTCCGATGGGTCCCTCGTTCCCCGAGGTTTTGAAATGGATTAAAAATTCATTAACTCCTGTAGATTATTTCTATGAATAATATTTTTCATTTATCAAACATCATGGCTTCATCGGAGAACCTTTCTGACTCCCTATATTTGTGACATATAGGGTTTTCGTGTTGGAGGCATGTCATCAAGCAACTCTTGCCAAAAACGCTTATAGCAAGGGAAGGAACAAAACAAAGTTATATCTTCTTCCCCTTTGCATTGTAAACAAAAAAGTGGTGTTGGAGAAGCACAAAGCATGAAGGGAACCTACAAATCTATTGGCAGCCCTAGGCTTAGTCCTGATATGTGACACATGGGACTACAATCTGACAAAGTTGCTTCCCTTGAAACAAAAAAACATGAGACTATGTGGAGTCCAAGAAGAACCCAACTCATGGGAAGTTGAAATTATATGTCAACTTATCCTTCATACCAACCAAGAGACCAAAGTGATTGAGTTTCTATACACCACAAGAAAAATATCAGAGGGAGGTTTCGACAAGTAAAACCCTAAAAAAATAGATGAAGCGGTAGGGGTGGTCAGAAAGAAAGATGGCAGACTTATGGAGGTTTCAAAAATAGATGGGAGGAACACATAAGTTTCTCAAATAATTTCATGCATATGATGAAAAGTTCAAGGATATTTATGACCAGGAAGCTAATTCCGACAATAGCAACCTAGAGTCTAGCCATGAGGTAATAGAGGAGAAACTTATGTGCCATGCTTCATGAGTACAAGAGTCCAACAAAGGGGGGATCTCTAAACAAAGGGATTCACAAGTTGTGTCCTCCTCTAGTGTTTGAAGCAATGGAAAAAGAACTTGAAGGTATCCAAGATGATCATCTATAGAGAAAGAAGGTCAAACTTCAGCAGGAACATCCGCTAAGGGATTAGAGCACTCTATTTTGGGTCGAACAAAGATAAGGCAAGTTCAAGACCTAGACGTACCTGACACAACTATCAAAAATGAAGAAGAAGTGGAGTCTTCTCCATAGAATGTTCAGGCAGTCATAGTTCAGGCGGTCATGGTTCGGGTAAGTCTTTCTCCCCCTCTTCTTCCTACTTCTACATCTTTGTTCAAACCTTTGCCCCCACCCATTGAAAAGAATCATCCATCCATGGAATTAGAACTATTGGTCCTTAATGAACCCCCTTCCATTTTTAACATACCAAGTGAGGTACCCCCACATGTCAAGAAAGCAGTATCCACTTTGATCGCTATTGATTCTTTGATTTCCCTATCTAGGGCCCCTATCAAGAAAATCGAATCATTCATGCTACCCATCACTCTAGGTCCATCTGCATTCAGACATAAATCTCCCATTCCATCTATTTCTATTTTTACTCCAAATAGTAATTCTAGTGCCTAATCTCAATTTGGCATTCCACCATTTTTAATGATTACTCTCCCATTTGCCTCCCCACATCCCCACACATCTGAGGTCTCCCCTTTTTTCACTCTTTTCATTTTTCCCCCTAGTGCTTCTCTTGTAGCATAGAGTATGGATTCCCCACAGACTCTTCAAAATAATTTTGATGCGACCAAGCTGGCCCAACTAAATAGGAAGTAGAAAAGAAGAATGAAGAATGTTGAGATTCCAGCCACCAAAAGGATCCAAACTTGTTTCAATGAAGAGCAGAATTCTTTGTGGATCACTACTATGAAGCCACTCATAGCCTAACCCAAAGAGAATATGAAAATGGAGGATTATGACATTAGAGTAGTGGGTCTACATCTAAATGAAATTATCCCATGCGAAAAAGTAGATCTAGCCAAAACCACCCAAAAGGTAGTAAATACAAATTATGAGAGGCTAGATTGGAAGCTGAGAAAATGTGAAGTTGAGATAGAGAATGTAAAAGAAATAGTGAGTTGGTTGCAGTCAGAAATTAGGGCTCAAAATGATGAAATGACCTACATAATGCAGGTGCATGACCAATAGGAGGAAGCCACAAGATCTCTTGTAGCATTTCAAGATGCATGGATTTAGCTGTATGCTGAAATAAATAAGTTAAAAGGAGAACTTACAGTTGAGCGCCAATCTAGTGTAGAACTCTGGCATGTTTGAAAGAGTATAAAGGAGCTAGATAGTTTCCAAACTCAAGGTTCTGAAAATTTGCAAAAGGCTCGAGAGGAAGCTGAAAAGTTAAGGAGTGACAAACAAGAAGCTAAGTCTACTTTGGATGCTCATAATTAGGAGGTCAAAAATTTAGTTTCTGAACTGGTATATTCTCGAGAGAGAAGAGATCAAATGGAATAAAGGTTAAAGGAAAAAGAGGCTCAACTACATGATGAACTAGCAGCCACACAAAGGTCTGTGACCCTTCCTATAAAGAAAAGGTTGGTATCCACCTATTGGGAGTGAATCATCATTGTGCTCACTGTTCTAAAACTGGCCTTCCAATTTTTTAGGGATGCAAGAGAGATAAATGAAAGGGTTAGCCCATTGGCTGACCAAAATCTTCAAGAATATGCTCCCTGAGCCGCCGAGTGTCAAAAATTTATTTCCAAGCAATGTGTGGTGACAGATGAGGCACTGAGAAGTGCAAGAATTATAGATTAGAGGGATGCCTCTAGCAAAGCAAGCAAATTTTCCCATTGTCATAAGGTAGCGACCAAAACCAAAAATAGCTAGGCAGTGTTAAACAAGAGGGTCAATGAAATCAAGAAGGATTTTTGGGTCTTATTTAGCTTCGAGTTACCTCCTTTCCTTTCAGCAAATGGGGATGTATTATCGATTGAACATATTACATAAGAGGTCAAGAATAAGGTTTGGACTTCAACAGAACTTGTAGTGTCAATTTCAACACCTACAGTGATGATGTTGAGAGTGAAGTTCTTCAACTTTCTCACCTTTATTATCATTTGGGAGCCATTTCAGCGAGGTGGGGATTTTTTTCTTTCAAGGAAGTCTTCAAGCTGGATCACGTGTACAAAGTCTTCTGTAGTCTTGCTCGACCAACTAATGCAGATTGGGAAATGTTGTACTTCGCTTTCCTCAAGCTACAAGATGACCAGAAGTCTAGGTTTGTGCCTTTGCAAGTGAAGCCCCCCTATGAGTCACCAAAACTATGAAGCAAAATTTTTCCTTAATCTTTTTTTTTGGTTTTTGGCTTTATTTTTGTCCTTGAAAGATCTACATGTGAAGAGGTCGTGTTTTCGATGGGCGCACATCTGCCACATGGTGGCTACACATCTTTTGATAATTGATTTCTTCTAAGCTCAGAGTCAGAACACATGTCGGCTTGGTAGATGATTTCTTGAAACCACTTTTCATGAATCTAAAATTATCTGCCTATGTGACACACCATCTCTTCGTTGCTCAGGAGCCGTACCTTGGGGTTTTCGTTTGGATTTTTTCGAAATGCCTCATGTCTTGTTCTATAGAAGGATGTGATTTGATGCCTCCAAATCCACTTGACCATTCGACAAGACCTTTTCCAGACTATTCTTCTAGGATCTGAGCGATTACAAGGGGCAATCTTATTAAAATATCTAGATTAGATAAATTCGGCAATTGAAAGTTGATAAGCATGATTTCAACGACCAAACTAAAAGATCTTGATCAGATTCTGAGCTATCAAATGTGAACATCTGGTATTCATTACTTCTGGATGAAGTTGATGTTTCTCTCTCCTTGGTGGCTATAAATATGAAGCGACAACATGAAGAAAGGGTTCTTGAATTTTTCCTTTTGGAAAGAGTTTCCTTAGCTTTCATAGTTAGTAGAAATATTTTATTTTAAGTTTATAGAACATTTCTTTGCTTTGGCATGTTATGTCTTTTATATAATCAAACTATTGGCGGATTGGAATATGATCTTTGTTTTAAAGTTCATTTAATACTTGAAGTACAAGTTATTCAGGATAAATATCTGAAACTGTGCATGATATGGCCTTTGCCAATATTTCCTTCTTTGTATCTTCGTCCAAAATAGAACACTATGTCTTGCTTAATTTGAATAGTTTGATTATCAGATTTCCATGATGTTTGTGTGTATGATTAAGTTACAATTTGTAAAAACTAGATTATATATTTGGACTTCTTTCTTTTCTTATTAAGTTATCATTTTTTCATGATATGCTATATTAAGAGGAAGGGTTTATGTAGCTTTTGAATTTTATATTTCTATTGATTCTTGAAACTTCTATGCTTGGTCGATTATTAATACGCACTTCCTACAGGTGGATTGAATGACTACAACTATGCTTGTATCTAGCCTTTGTTGTTCATTCTCCACTCAACAATGAAGGGATATGGTATTATTTGTCTATCATATCATTCATAGAAGGAAATTTTTGGTTTTTGAAATGTTGTAAAAGCATTGGTGCATTGCCAGTTTAAATTTTTTTTATTTACATTTCTTTCTACTCTTTTCCCAAACTCAGAGAAGAGTCAGCTTTCTATAAAAATCCTGAAGGTATTCATTGAGGCGCATATTGTTCCTTGACTCGATGAATTTACCATAAGACTATCAGAGAGTCATAAGCTTTTATGATCAACATTACCTATTTGATTGTTGTTCGACCTAGGAGCACTTAGAACCACCTTAGTATCTACCATGTCATCATTTTTCACATTCTTGTTCTTACCCTAGACACAAGGCTTTTCGTTCAAACTACTTGAGGGAAGTTATCTTTGTAAGCTTGAGTATTTACTTGTGAGATTAGAGCTCTCTCAATGTTAAAGGATCTAGGGACAAGCTCATCATAATAGGTAATGCACTTCATTTTCAAGTGGAAGGATAGAACCAAATCTAGATTTTCTATGATGATCCCTACTTGTTGTTCATCAGGAAGCGGTCACTTGATCTTACTAGCTCTTTGTCACCACCATTACAAGAAATTGGTGAAATATTCTCCTTTATTTTGTTTTAGAGTATACAACTCTTCTAGGCTTACATCCATGTACAGATTAAAAGGAGAAGTGATCTATGAAATAATCGGTGATTTCTTGATTTTTTTTATATCTAGAGGCAGTTGAGAAAAAAAATCCATGGCAGGACTTGTTAAACTTCAAGGGTAGAGGTGTATTAAATAATAATCATTGTAGGAAACCTCCATACACATGATGTTAAACTCTTTGAAATGGTCTACAAAACTTCCTCTCCCTTTGTATTTATTGAATTTGGGGATTTCAAAGCCAAGAGGAAACAAAACTATTGTGATGTTTCAATTGAATAGATATGGACATAAGTTATGTGTATGGGGCTTCTTTGTCTTTCCTATCCAAAGATCTTGTATTTCTTTTCATAATGCATTGAGTTGCTATGCTAGATCATCTTGCGAGTTTGGTGGAGGAACATACGTTGCGTTTGTGGGATAGCGGATGGGTTGTATGTGGGATTCTGATATGATAAGGTGTTGTATGTTGTGTATGGTGGTGTGGGATTTTGTTAAGGTGATTGAGGTGTTGATGTATGTGTTCCTGACATGTTCGAGTTGATGATGTTTTTTGTAGGGTTATAGTATAAAATTTTTTTGTTGTTGTTGTTGGGCGTACTATTGAGATAGTAAGGCTTGTTATTATTGTTGAGCCACAATGGTTTCTAGTTGGGCTTATTGTTGTTGTTGTTGTGCCACCATGACTTGTTATTTTTGTTGTGTTTCTAAGGTTTATTCATGGGCTTGATGTTGTTCTTGTGCTAAGGATATTTTCTATGCTACTAAGATTGCTTGTTGTTATTGGTGTTGTTGTTTCTTTGCTAGGGCTATTTGTTGTTGTTGTTGTTGTGTTGCTAGGGTTGCTTGTTGTAATTATCGTTGTTGTGTTGATAGGGTTGCTTGCTATTTTTGGTGTTTCTATTGTGGTGATATGGTTGCTTGTTTTTGTTACTTCTATTGTTGTGCTACTTGGTGTTGTTGTTGGACAACTTGTTGATGAGCCTATTGTGCTCTCTATAATACTAAGGAATGTGCTTGCAATGTAGGATCAAATGGTTGTTGGGACATCTGTGAGTGATTGTGGGTGTTGATATTTTGAGTGGGTTGTGGATTGTTGATGAGAGGCTAGGGGTTCCCTTGGTTTAACATTCCTTTTAATATGGTGGATTGAGATGGCAGAATGTAAGTTTGAGGTCCTATTTGATTTTTCATGGTGAAGGGGGCAATGGGGAAAGATGAGGATGGCGACATTAGATTTTGTGATGGTAATGACATACTAGAACCTTGAGTCCATTTATTGAAAATTTTCCCTTGTCCAATGTCTTGGGTATTTCCTTGTGTTAGGGATGTGGACAAGGTATTACCTTGGTTGATGGAGTTAGTGACCAGGGGATTATTTTTATTTTGATTGATGATGGATGGTATGGATGTGTTTTGTGAAACCAATGGTGTAGATGAACCAGTTGGAGGATTGGATAGAGATGTCCCTATTTGTGTTAAGGCTTGAATTTTTTTTAGGGTGTTGGCATTCCATTGTGGGTCAAATTGAGACACTTGGTCCACACTTCCTTGTGTGATGTTGGGCACACTTGTGGTATTTGTGGGAATGGATGAAGATGGGTACCCTCGATATGTTGAGGTTATGGTGGATTCATGAAGTGTAAGTGGTCTATGTTGACGTAAGGGATGTTTGAGAATGGTAGAAGCACCAAATTTTGGTGTCCAAGTGTTTTTTTGAGGTGGATTGGTGTTGAGAGTACCCAAAAGTGTGTTACTTTTGAATGGAAGAGTTAGACTAAAGTCATTGGCAATACTAGTTACAAGACTAGGAGTTCATTTTTGAATTATCCCTACCAATGCAGTTGTTAAGCCTTATGTCAAAGGTTGCACAATAAATGATGGGGTAATTAGAGCTACATTTTCTAAGTCTTGATGTTCCATGAATTCCTCCCTAGTAAGTTCAAACAAGTTATTTGTAATGTCTTCAATATCACATGGTCCTAATGGAGACGAGGGTTGTTGTGATGGGGTAACTTTACTTCTTGGATCAAATTCTTGAGGATTTGGATCACTTGAGGTGAATGTGAGTTTTTTTTTCTCCATGATTCTCTTATGTTGTGATCTTGTCTTTACCATAAATTTTGGGTCACATATGGGAGATTTTTGTTGAGATTTGTAATGTTTGAACTCTCTAGCTGACTCAAATCTAGGTAAAAGGGATTCTCTAAGTATTTTCAGAGAAATGATGATAATGGGAGGTGAAAAGGTGGATGATATGGGAAGTGATCTTTGCAATTTTTTTTTCACAATACCTTTGACTTAAGTTTGATGTTTTGATGTTTGGATAAAGGAAGTTGATGAGCTTGGAAATCTTTAGGGTAGACCTATGACCTTCAAGATAAAGTAGTTCAAAGTTGATAACTAACTTAAATAAGTGCATGGAAAAGGGTTCATTTCACATACAAAGTAGCTAAGTTAGGGGTTGGTTTGATAGATATTTAATTCAAAAAGTGTTGGTGTATTCAAATTTTTTGCAAAGTTTGGTGAAGTGAAGGATGAAATTTGGTGAAGTGGTGGATGAAATGTTTGACCCAATGTTGACCTAGAGTGAACCTTTTCTTGATAATACCATGGTAGTGAGAAAAATGCTATACCTCTAAAGTTTTCAAATCCTAAAGACCCAATGATTTAGATAAGTTCAAGATCATGAAAAAGACCAACGTTTTGACTTTCAAAAAAGGCATAAAATTTTGGATTATTCTTTGAAGCACGTCTATAAAAGTTCCTTACCAACCTATTCCTATTTTGGTAGAGTGCCACAAGGTGTTGTTTGATATCTTTTGGACTATGATGCCTAAGTTTCAAGTGACGACATGTAGACCTTCACTTGGGGATTTTGATTTTGCACGAGATCATCTAAGACGATACTAAAATTGTGAAAAAGACCAATGTTGGACTTAAATGAGAGGTTATTGTTGGGTTTTTTAAGAACCAAGATGATCTTCAGAATTGCCTATGGATTTATCCATTTCCAATAATTAGTAATCTAAAGGGATTGGCCAATGAATGAGTGAAAGTTGTAAAGCTTTCCTCCAAGACTTCAGGATTTGTGAAACTACGAAGGTAATCTCACAATGTATATTCAATAACTTGTGCAATTAATATTGAAATACATTGTAAACAACAATAAATCCTCATATAGCTTCTCAACAACTTAGTGTATTGACAAAGTTGGCAATTCTTTTAACAATAATCTACACTTGGAGCATGAGAATAATCAAACTCAACATAACATAACTATAATGGTAACACATTTGAAAGGTTTGTAAATAAAAGGTGATTTTCTAATGAACTGACCTAGAAACTATATTACAAATATTTCACTCAAACCAATGCCTTATCCTAAAACATGGAGTCAATCTTAACCTATGCAACTTGATAAAAATTCTTCACATAGAAACATATAAACTTCAAAAAAAATACATTACGACATTTCCACATTACTATCTCAGTCACCACTTATATCCTAGCACACAATTCATGTGAGTTAACAACTTGACTCAAGCATTTACACTAATTACTTGAATTAACAAGAAAGAATGAAACTATACATCCATTGGAAATCAATGGAGATGAACAAAAAAATCCTTGATTATATTATTCATAACTCATATAATAAGTAAAGATGAGAGAAAATAGCCATTAAATTAGCACCATTCTATATTATATTATCTATCTTGTTATCAAAATTACATACTTAACTATAGACTCATAACTTAAGACAAAATCTCTAAAACTCTTTAGTATTCTTCCTACAATTCATTGTGTCAATCACAATACAATCAAATCCATGCTTTTTATCCTTGAATTCCTTCTTATATAAACAAAGGATAAAAACAAGTTTTGGGCTAGAAAGAACACATGTCACTATTCTATTGGACTGTCGTAACATATATGCCCTTTTCAGTTACATTTGAGCTCTGAGATGGTGGGAATAAAAATGAGATAAAAGTAATCTTCATTCATTGTTGGAGATCTGATCCCACCATCAAAAGGCATCATTTATTTGTTACAATAGCTTCAAAATATCTTCCATGTGCTCAAAAAGTGTTTTCCATAGGCAAACCTAGTCAACAAAATCTAAAAAGCATGAAAAGAAAACAAGGATACAAAACTGATTCATCCACATCAGCATTTATGCCACTGTTTTTCATGTTGAGGAGAGAACAATATATTTTTTGATACTTTAACAAAAGCCTAATCTGCACTATTTTTAGGCTATGCATTGTTTCTCTCATGTCCATTATTCAACATATCTATTATCATCTTTCTACAAGATTATTCAATATACTTTTCCAACCAAGTGATGTACTCATCCTTGGTTGGCCATTTTGCAACAAATAGTCTATGCACCTTTACACTATGTTGAGTTTATCTAACATTAATTAAGGCTCTGGACTCTTTAACAAAAGTATCCATTCTTGTTTCAATCTCCACCATCATATCAACATTTGGATCTATCATGGTGTAACCAGCTATAGTCAATACCATCCTAGTCGATGTGAGAAGCTCTCCCAAATAATTCCTCCATGCATCAAATTGCTTTAACTCACCTATGTGATTCAATATCATAGGCATATCACACTCCTCCATTTCTTTGAATACTTTTAGCTTGTTATAGAGTTGCATACATAGCTTCACATAAAAATTTGTTATCTCATTCACCAGGTCATAACTTGAAATATTTTAGGGATATTTGTAGGTGCCTCAGGATCTTCTTTCATTTTAGGCATCATTTCTTTTAAAGCACCTATTATAGTACTCCATTTTCTCCATTCATTCTTGAAGGCTTCTTGAACTTGCCAATATCTTATTTTTGATTCATGGATGCTCTTATAGGAGTCCCATACATCATCAACTCTATTGACCAATTTGGTCACTCTATGTTTCAATACACCCTCAAAAATGTCATTCGCCACCTTAATAGTTTCAATTTTTTCTTTTTTGACATTTTCCTTTTTTGTCTTTAATTGATTATTCAAATCCTTGATTCTCAAGGACAAGGTCTCCCTATCTTTTGTAGAAAAATCTAAAGAACAAGAGGATGGCAAAGATATTATCCTCACTGACTAGCTAGCCTGAACAGTG
Organism: Sequoiadendron giganteum; assembly: GCA_007115665.2. Lineage (NCBI taxonomy): Eukaryota > Viridiplantae > Streptophyta > Pinopsida > Cupressales > Cupressaceae > Sequoiadendron > Sequoiadendron giganteum. Next base: position 211,167,825 of record CM021110.1, on the reverse strand, counting down.
ACTCTCATCTTTTTTATTTCATCCAAGGCCTTATTATTTTCCTTCACGAAGGAGTCATACTTATTTTGAGAAAAAAAAATTGTGTCTACACTAAGCATTGCATCATGGGTACTTAATTGAGTTTACTGTACAGGTGTTATATCTATGGCCCTCTTTACCACCAAGGAACCCATGACCTCCTCAATAGGACTAACGACCTTATGATTTTCAGTATTGGGTTCCATGGACCAGATTGCAAGAGTATGCAACTTCAGACTATATCTAGATCCAAACACCTTGATTTCAATATGCTCCTCAAGTATACAGGCCTAAGGATCTCTTCTTATTGCATCAAGTGCAATATTTGAGGTGATAGTGCACCTTGATAGTAATATCATCCCACTATCTAAGACAATTTTCCTAGCTTCAGTAGGAGTGATAGCTGCAATCTCAGCCATAATATTTTCTTCCTCTTCCTTCTCAGCCTCTTCTTGTTGAAAAGGATCAACATTAGCCCTTGCTTATTCAAGCTTCTCCTTTATTTATTTGCTCCTTTGCTGATACATGAATTCCTTGAATTCCTTAGATTGCACAAACTCATCATCTACAAGGAATTCATTACAATCATTGATCCTCATATCATAATCATTCTTTTCATCATACAACCATTGGATAATTCTATATTGGGGAACCTCAGAATCAAGAGTATCTTCAATATTAGTGGGAGGGAATTTCTTCTCCACCTCCCTGTCATCAAGAACATGTTCGACCATTTGTTCTACCTCAATTACTTGGAAACTCTCTTCTTTCACATATACAAGCTAATCTAAAATATCCATAGCCTGAGGTTGTTGTTCTAAGAGAGCTTGTGCTCTCTCAACAACCTCCTTCACCTTTTCCTTGAAATCACCATTTGGTAATCCCTTAGCTTTGCAAAATCTCTTCCAAAATTATTTTCAATTACATCATAAGGAATTACGTAGAAGGCATTCATATTCATAATAATCTATTTAATTTCCATTATGGATGTCCATTCCCTCTTTCTAGATATAACAACCTCATCACTTTTCAAGTTTCTCAATACATCATTTATGTATAAGAACTGATGATAGATCCCAAAATAATTTTTCTCCCTTATTTTTGCAGTCACAAATCCTTATGGGTCAAAAAACTTAACCTCATCAATAGGTAGCCTGAGGATGTCCACCATGATTCCAAATTTTCATACCCTTCCAAGGCAGTAACTACAAAGTTAGCAAAAAAGAATTGGGGATTTACCACAATACCCGTCCTAGGCTTTCTAAATATTTCAAAATCCTTGAAATCAATCTGCCACATCAACTCTATGAATTCCAATCAGTCAGAGACATATAGGGGAAAGTGGTGTGGTAATACCTTAGATCCATAAGCCCCGATTAGAGTATACTCTGAGTGCAAAAACCAATCCACCCAGTTATGTTTTTTAATTAACTCTTCCACCTCCTTTGGGTGCATAATGCTTCTGATTGATGGAGAAAGCCTATGAATAGGTTCCACACCCAAAATATCCAAGGTACCAAACTTTATAACATTAGAAAACACCAAATAATTGGAATTGGGACAATCTTGATCCCAAATATGTGTCCACATTTGGAAAGGCAAAACATTATTCTCATTGTCCCTCAATATTGTTTCAACTTTCTTTTCCAATTCTAATCACCCTCAAATAGAAGCATATGCATTTACAGAGAATAATTTTGGAAATGTAGATGAAGAACATCCTTTCTTATATCGATAAAATCCTAATGCATTTGTTCTGCAGCATAAGTGGCATAATCAAAACCAGTGTTTTGATTAAGAACTTGTATATTTGTTGTCATTACCAATAGGCTAGGGGCTATCCTTGCCTCAAAATTTTGAGCTAGAACCTGATTCAGGTAGTAATATGTGTTCTTAAAATAATCCACAAATTCTTCACATTCAAAAGGCTCAATATCTTTAGGGAGAAATTTGTCCTTTGTCTTTTTATGCTGAACAAGCAACCTACTTCTGTATGCAAACCAATTATGCTCATATTCCCCATATAGATCTGTATGCTTTATTTTTATAGTTCAATTGGGATTCAGCCCAAATATCTCCATAATCTTATCCCTTGTCATCTCAAGGACTACATTTCCATTTTCATTCTTGATTTTTTTGTTTATGGGATTATAATTCTTGGCTAGCTCCATCATTACATCCACTTCCACAAACACATTAGGTACCACTAGCATCCCAAGCTTGAGCCCCCATAAGTAACATGTCGGCTTCTTAGAATGCCTCCTATTAAAAACATATGAGAACAACTACCACCCGCTCTAAGGCTGAGCCAACTCTCCAATTTCACCAACATTGTAAATTAGTCTTCTCATCACAACAACCTAGCCTGTAGGTCTCTTACTAATTCATGATCCACCCTCTTCTACTTCTCCAAAGGCCCCTTCCATGAATCTTTCTTGATTTTTATTTATACTTTTGGACCTTGAGCACACTGCAAGGGTAATTGGTGTAGGTTTAGATGATGTAGGTGGCTCTTGTTTAACTGTGGATGAAGCATCCTGGGTCTTAAGTCTTTTAAGTCTTTTATTCTTTGGTTTTCTCTTTGGCCTAGTATTGGACTCACTAGGCTCTAGTTCACTCATATTTTCAATGTGGTAGGACTAGGGTTTACAATTTTCTTAGTCAAAAAGACCTACCTAGCTTTTTAAAACCCAATACACAATTTACAGAACAAAAGAATCCCAAACCTTACACAATATTTATCACCCCACTTGAGGATGGTCAAATGAATAAACCATAAGTTATCTCCCAAATTCCCTACTATTATTCAGAATAGCACAATTTAGTAGTTTTTACGAGAAGAGATACAAAAAATTACTTACCTGGGTGAACAACTGATACTAATGTTGTTGTAATTGCTTGTTGGAGTTCTCCACACCATTTCTTCAAATTTTGGTTCTATTCTCCACCCCTGAGTAGTTCCAAATGTATATGAAACAAGACAATCACCTTCTTCATGACCAAGAACTAGAGCACATCACCATTAATATTTGATAGAAAGCTCACATGAGCGAACTAACACTTAGTTGCTCATATTTAAAACCTGGCCATTGATCATTTTTCTTTAAAACCACATCAATGGTTCTCCTTTCACATCACTACTTTATTTTATTTAAATGATGTCCTCAAGATGTCACCACATTGTCTTTCATTTAGTAGCCATCACTCATCATTGATACATTTTACCTTCCGCCGGTCCTATCAACAATGCAAGCATCCATGTGATGAGATCTCAACCATTGAATTTATGGCCCATCCTTGATCACATTCCCCTCCCATTGTATATCATTCATTCATGCTTTGAATTATGGAGAACATCAGTGATGGGAGATACTTGGTGATAGAACAATATTAAAATGAATACCCTACGTGAAAATCAAAGGCACAAGATACACCACTCACAAGAGCAATTCAAATCAACAAAAGAAATCTTGAACAAATCACTTCATCGCTCATCGCTATTTTGAAACCACTAGTAGAATTTGGCAAATAAATGACTAAGTGACTAAAAATTTTAGTCACAACAACTAAAAATGACTAAATTCTACTCATTTTTTGTAACTCGACTATAAATGAGTAAATAAATGACTAATTTGGTCATTGACTAAAAAATTGTTTAGTCACAGAAATAAGAATGACTAAATAGTTAGTCGTCAAATCCAAAGTAGAGAATTTTTTTTTTTTTAAATTGGCCAATTATTGGCACAATGTATTGGCGTGATTATTCATGTTCATTGCAGATTCATTTGTTAGCCTAGCATGAGGCATTTTGATTAGTTATAGTAGCTACTTGGTTGGGTGATAAGGATTTAGAGAGAACTTGGAGACTTCTAAAAAGGTGGGCAAGGGCAAGGAATTCAGAGTTTTCTGCAACAAATTTGAATTTTTCGAGGCCCTCTATAGTGAAATCAGACTTGGGGACACCTCTACAACGAATTTAGAGGTAATTCAAAGCCCTCATTACATTAAAGATAAATTTGAACGCTCATTACAATCTACTGGTCTTATTATGATTCATAATGTGTTCAAGCTAAATATAATAAAATTTGGGTGTCAGTACCAAAATATAATTTCCTCAAACAATTTTGATACATTTTCACTGCAAGCGCAAACTATCCTTGTGCAAATTAAACATGTCCTAGATTTACCCACACATCAGGCATCTGAACAAAGATGTTTCCTACAACAACTTCTTGTACTTGTGTAAATATTTCCTTTGTAATATCAAATTGACCCCTTTTAGCTAGCACAATGGCTGCCCCATTTGCAACATAAACATTTCCTGGTCTCTATGCCAACACTTTCCAATGGCTGCCCCATTTTCAGCATAAACATTTCTTGGTCTCTATGCCAACACTTTACAATGGCTGCCCCATTTGTAGCATAAACTTTTTCACTGCAAGTGCAAACTGTCCTTGTGCAAATTAAACATGTGCTAGATTTACCCATACATCAAGCATCTAAACAAATATGTTTCCTACAACAACTTCTTGTACCTGTGTAAAAATTTCCTTTGCAATATCAAATTGAACCCTTTCAACTAACACAATGGCTGCCCCATTTGCAGCATAAACATTTCCTAGTCTTTGTGCCAACACTTAAGTGGCCCCTTTTATGACATTAATATTCTCTTGAGTTATTATTATAATCCTATTTTCCAAGAGAAAAACCCCAAGGCCCATGTGAAATGAATGGTGAGAATTTGAGTTTCAACTTGGTTTCATTTCAAAAAGGGGACATTACATTGTACAAGATTTGTTTAACAACAAAATAATTTAATCCACCTATTTGGGACTATAAAATAAAAATAGATGAATTAATGTATTTTCAATTATAGGTTCTTTTAATGTAGAATTTGATAGAAATATAAAGCATAATACATTAAAGGACATAGATAATGCTCTAAAATAAAGACTAAAATAGGTTGCCCATAAAAAATAAGAAAGAGGAAAAATCAAAAGATAACATATAGATGATTTATTTGAGGTTTTTGATAAGATCTCATTTAACTATGTCAAATGGATATGAAAGTGACAAAGAATATTTGATTGACTAAAATTTTGAGGTAGCTTATCAATCGTCATTGTATGCATCATCTTCTCTTGGAATCTATTTCTACAATGCACCAAGCCTATAATTGAATGGGGATGCACTTAAGGAGGATAAAAACTCATCAAATGCTTTATGTCTGCTTGACAACATGAAACTAAAAATAGATGACATGCTTAAAGAAAAATAAATAATTAAAGTAGCATGCCAACTTGTCTTAGTTGATGAAGCAAAACAAATTTTTTGATGAAGAACGAAGGATTCCGATGGAAAGGAGAAAGAAAGAGGAAGAACTTCAGTGAGTGATGTGTTGGTGCTCCAAATCAAACTAGACCAATGAATCCTATAGACTAGCGACTCTCTAATGATCAAATTCAATGGGGGATTTGGCCAACTGATAGGAAATGGGATTAACACACATTTCCCCTACACTTCAGGCTCTGTAAGACCTAGGGGGGTGACCCTTTAGCAATACCTAAGGACTTCAACACACAATTAACATGATATTTCCTAACAAATGATGCTCTCATAGAATTATGCAGAGAAACATAAAATATCACTCACGATTTTCTAAAACATTAAGTGAGTTTCACTAACCAGCATGGAGAACAAGGCAAACACATAACAAAAAATTGAAATAGTTTATGATTTAAATAATTGAGACAAAACTAAAAACAACAGATGCATTAAACTTGATCAGTGCCAATAAATGGGCTATGGAGTCACATAATAAACATTTCATCTTACAATGTTGAACATGTTCTGAAGGTCTCTTGCAATTGCTATCACATTCTGACAACAAGACCACTAGATCTTTATCTTGTAATCATTCTTTACAAATCCACCTGAAACACAACACTCCTGTCACATTTGTTGAAGCAATTATACTATTCCCTTAATAATAGGCAATAATAAGTTCAACTTGTGATTCATTAAAGCAATTACATCACTCAAAAAATAGAAGGCAACAACTATTGTAACTAAAATGTAGAAACTGTGCATGAAAAGACTCAGATAATCTTTATTATTGAATCCAAAAGAGCACCACATTTTAGAAATGGAGACAATTATCAAATAAAATATAAACATGAAAGCATAATTCAGAACACACACTTTAGATTTAAGGACTCAATTACAATTCTCCCTAGCTTTATAGTCTACCCATAGCTTCTTCCTGACTTGCAGAGCTTTCAGAATTTGGAACCCCCCCCAAATGAAAAAGAGAATGAGAATAAAATAAAATAGAAGCAGCCTTAAAACTGATCTATTGAAGACACTTGGCAGCTCCATCCACCATTCAATCAACAATTTGGAAAAGACTCTCTCCTCTCTCCTCTTCAAGAAACTTATCTTTCCCCCAAATTGTTTGCATTCACCCTTGTTCTCAAATGGAAAATCTGCCTATGGAAATTCTCCATTTACTCTGTTGTGTAAAATTTACCTTTTTCCTGTGAAAACTTAAAACCCCTTTCATTTGCTGCACATTGTATTTTGCCTTTTACCTTTATGCAAAGTAAAATATTCCATAGCAAAATATATTGCTTTCATATAAAGTGAATATAAAATTCACTTTATTTATCTCTTCGTTTACATCCAACAATAAAATTTATGATTGCAAAGAAAATAAATTCACCTTGCCTGATCCTATATGCCTTCTTTTTCAACTTCCTCTTTCACCCACCTGGTAAAGATTTAAATAACACTTTATCGGGCTAAGTAGATTTTTACCCGTGCTCCCAATGTCTTAAATATTTCATTTGAAATATTTATTTACTCTTTAGGTAAAGCACATTACCTTATATCTCCCCTTTTATTTTACCTGTTTGGCCATTCTAAATTCCATGGGCCCACCCTTTAAACATTTTCCCCAAAACATTTTATTTTAAATGTCTTGCTTCCTTTTAAAATCATTTAAAAATAAAACTATCGACCCCCATTTTATATTTCACAACCTGTGCCCAAAGACATCACTTGGGCCTACTGCCATGTGGCATCTTCATGCCACTCTCATGATAATTAATCAGTGTACACTTTGCATCCGCAAGCTAGCAAGGAAGGCACAAGATTTAATCTCTCTTTCATCGTGCATTTAATTTTTATTGCCGAGCCCACTCCCTTTTAATATTTCCTATGGAGAAAACAAATAATCTCCCATGCATTCAAGCCTTCTAGGGCCCACCTACCACATGTCCTCATATCGCCCATCCTGCAAGTTTTAACCCATGTGCAAGTTAGAGGCGCAAACCAATGGGCAATGAACGTGATCTTGTTGCATCCAACATTCGTCTCCAGTTGTTGATCCACCTTTGTCCTCTTCATTTCCCTAATTTATTTTTTGTGCATTCAACCTGCTCTGCTTGTCAATGGAAACATATCTCTATGCAAATTGAACCCTTCCCAACTGGCTAATCACGCTTGAGAGAATCCATTCAAACACTTTTTATGTATTTCCCTCCACACGCATGCTTTCTCCAGGTGTTCCCTTCATTCAAAGGTTTCTATAGCATATTCAACATATCTTTTGTGTGCTATACTACATTCATGGGGCCATACTAGATTGTCATTTCATTCATTGATAGATGTCTACATCGAGCCTTCATCTCATAGTTGCGTTCTTTGGCAAGCATGGCGTGGAACTCAAGTTCCTGAGACCTCTTCAACAAATCCATTTTGGGCATCCTTTCTCAGACGGTATCATTCACTATTGCAATGGTTTAGACTATCTTCTCTGCTTCGATGGATATTCATTCCTTCTCCAAGTTATGCCTAGAAGTTGCTAAAGTATTTCAACTTTCACCTTGTGCAGGCTGGGTGTGGAATTCTTTATGAAAACATATTTGAAAAACAAAACATCAGTCACAGGCCTCGCGCCCTCATGCTTCCAATTTTGTGTATATATCTGGCGCGACTGCCTTATCTGAAAGTTTCTAAAGTCTTTTCAACAAATCATCGAATGCACATATTCATGTGTGTGGATTTTTATGGCATCCCTCTTTGCATTGATGCACTAGCTGCTCCATTTGCATTGCGCATTTAATTTGGAGTATCAAGAAGATCAAGTGAATCCCCTACTTCAATGCTACATGCATTTGTTTTCTAGTTTCTGAAGCTCTCTTAACAAACTGTTTTGTGTATATGTTGCACTTGGAGTCAAACGATTTGGAATTTCACTCTCATGGTGCATTATCTTACTAGATTTTACCAACATATTTTTGTTGTCAATTGGGGAGAGCGTAGTAATTTTATGCCAAATTATAGGCTTGCATGTCTTGAGGTTTGGCATGTTACTACAAAGATCTCAACCAAATATTATGGTAAGCACATTGGACATATGATCGGAATTCCTACTATTCCTTTGTAAATATTTAAAACTTATGTAAATGGCCTGATGTTGAGAGTTCTTTATAAAGTTTTGTGACTTTCTTTCATAATGACCCAAGTGAAACATCATTTCTTCAAATCCCTAACATGCTCAAGGCCCCTTTTTAAATCATTGTTCTTTACTATTTGATAAACTATAAAATAAAGAGAATTGAAGTTTTAAACAACTAACCCTGCTTCCTTTATGCTTTGGAATAAAAGCATTTTAAATTTTGATTTAAACTCCCAATGGTTATGTGCTTGAAATAATTTTAATTGAACACCATCTTCATGCCAATCATCTGCATTTTCAAACTATAGGGAGACAAATTGATGAGAATTGATGTGAACAACTGATAACAATTTATACTTTGCCAATTCACTGCTATTTACTATTCCTACACCTTGATCACAACTATGCACAACATGTCGAGTCCCTTGTGGGCCCGACTAAAAAAAAAATCACTTTCAAACAAGTTTTCATGTTGAACTGATCACACACAATCTCTGAGTGCTCCTGAAGTGAAATGATAAACTGGGTTATCATCAAAATTTGTTTTCAGGCACCTTTGCAAAATGGTGGAAACTAGCCAAGTTAGCCTTGGCCTTTGAAAACTAGGCAAATGACCTCTTGGAGTAATGAAAACTTGCAGGCATGTAGAAATTTGACATGAGAATGCAATGCAAAAGATGACTTAGAGAAACAGATTATGAGGTGAAAGATATTCATTGTCAAAGTTTCTCAGTTGAGCTTTCTGCAGCAACAGTCTGTTCAGAACCAATTAAAACTCACGAAATCACCTCGTTGAAAAAATACCAGATCAACTCCTAGTGAGCTGCCACTGGACATAGTAGATCATTTAGGTACACTGAGCACATTTGCAAGATTAATTTTCTTGAATCATCATTCATCAAAATATATTGAAGGGCGAAGTTGACCTCCCTGAAGGGTTTAAAAAAATGCAAGTGCAAAACTGAATAAATTGCATTTGGTTTTGATCTGTTAAACATATCAAATAGGCTCATAGAGATCTGAAAATAAACATACAAGCTCATCTAGGTATGGAGAATATAGAGTGACAATCATTTTCTCTTGACGATCAGCCAGTTGCAAAATGCAAGCTCAAACGGGAGGGTACTTTGCAAAACTAAAAATTTGCAAACAACAGAAAAGTGTCAAAATCCTCCAGCTTCACTTTTCAAGACCCTAACAAAACTCATCATGGGAAGCTGAAAATTTACATGCCCATTCACATATGTCAATTGAATATTTCTACAAAGGGGTTTTTCCTGAAAATCATCTGGCTTCAAATTACGACCCTCCAAAGTAGATCATTCAGGCAGATTTGTCAGGTCCAGTTCTAAAAGTGCTGAGGCAAAATTTTGAAATGGGCATCTCCAATTTGAAAAATTTGAGAGTGCCATCAGTGGATCCGACTGGAGATGTATGCCCCTTTTGGGCATAAAAATATTCTAGATCTCTAGGGAGTAGACCAAATTTAGAGTCAACCAGGTGTCCTCAAATTGCTCCTTTATTGACCTTTCTTTTTCAACTTCATCTAGTGACCCCAAGCCACCAAATGAAAAGTGTGAAATTAGTATTTACCCTTGTCAAACACTATATTCTCTATTGTCTTCCCTAGGCCAAATCTGAGAGCATTGTCATTAACTACCCACAAGCTAGCTCAGTCATTGACATATCCCACTATATCATTGTCCTTTCCAATATCACCAACAATTCTATCAATTTGCAACATGCAATCAGACACTAATTGAAGTTCATCATCATTGTGACATTTGACCTTGGCTAGTTTACCATCATGTTCCACTAAATTCTCATTCTCTTGAATTGAGAAATAGAAGAATTCATAGTCCATTTGATCTTTGACATCACAAACCTTGTCATCAAAATCAGTTTGCAGATTAAATTGAAAGCTCTCATAAACAATTTGGTGTGTGTCATGCAAATCATATTTGCATATGTCAATATGCATATTTAGAAGCATCCTTATATTGATCACTGCAACATGGGCACATTTTTTAACATTTCAATTCAGGTACATCAGAACATACCTTGGTATCATAGAAACAGGGATCATATGCAACATTAACATCTAGGGAATGAGTAAGTGCACTCATCTCAGGTTTGAGAACATATTCCGATGCATTTTTGTCATCACCATTCAACTCAATGCAAAATACTTCAAGATCAGGCTCAAGCAAATCAACATCAGCAGGGAAATCATGAAGACAACCATGTGCATTAGTAACTTCATGTACAATACCAGCTGATATGTGTGTTGGTCCAAAAGTGAAAGACTCATTCCTAACTGAAAATTTCTCATTAGCAAAAGAACTAGAATCCTCAATCTCTTTCACATAAATGCCTTTTACATAGGATAGAAACATTTCAGTGTTCACACTATGAAGATCAGGAGCATCAAACAAGAAGCAATTGTACTCAACTTCACACTCATCAACATGAAATTCACCATTATTTTCACCTCTTGGCTGCTCCATACATGGACCAAGAATCTATGTAGTATCAACACAATGTGCAACTTTATTGTCATATGAATCAACAAGCTTTTCAATATCATAAATGGGTAATGATATTGATTCAAGATCCATATACATGTCACAATGTGCCACCTGATTATTCCAAAATGAATCCATTATTTCATCATCATTCTCATCATGTATCACAAACCTTTACATCTTAGCTTCATAAAAACAATCATGAAGAGTAGGGGCATAAGCACACTTATCAACATCTTCATCATATCCAACATTATGTTTTGAGTCAACATACTGATCAAACACATGTTTGTCTTCAAACTCCGCATCATTCTTACAATGAACATGCTCAATTTATTATGAACCCGACTTACATTTGGTGTATTTACCACACACAATTTTCTTCTTCACTTGTGGACAAGTGACTTCACAAGCATCTGTATCATTGCATTCTTCAAGTGAGGAATATGCTCTATATCATCCTTAGAAAATTAATCACAATCTTCAGAGAAGTAATTAGAGCTATCAACCTCATCATGATTTTCATCACAAGAAAAATCCTCACTACATAAACCATGTTCAAAATTTTTAGAATCAATGCTTGAGGCTGCACTTTTAGAGTCATATTCATTTTTTTCTAATAAAATATCAGAAACACATGCCTTGTAATCCCTAGTCACAACATGACATGGTATAGCACTCTGTATCTCATTTACTCCTTCCTCATCTGAGATATCACAAGAGAAGCATTCTTGCATATCTACTCTGTTATCATCCCATGTGTCATCATCTTCCTCACTGCTGCAAGGATTTTCACATGTACTGATTGTAAGAAGATTACAATACTCATCCTCTAACATACTCTTTCAACTTATTTGCATTGTTATATGATTTCTTTCAAAATGATAGTTGTTGTTTACATTTTGAGAATCCACATTTTGTGCATAACCACACTTGGTTGATTCTACAATATTTATCCAATAAAGTACTTGATCAAAGCTATGGGGCTTCAATTCCTCTAGCAAAGTACTCAACCCAGATTCATAAATCTCACAAAAAAAATCAATGCACATGAAATCCTTAGGTCTGAAATCTTTGGGAACTTCTATCAAAGCATCCAAAAATATCAAAAATGACTTATATGGTGATTCTCCCTCTTGTCTCTTCATTTCATACAATTCTTGTACAAAATATTTTTGATCAACAATGCTCAAATTTCATTGATGTTCAACTTGAAGCTCACTATGATCTTCATACTATGGTGATGGAGAAATCACAACAGCAAAAGCATTTCCATCTTGACAATCATTTCCACTATCTAATCCTTGAATTCTATTGGCATTCAGTGTGTTGGGATAACCAACACTTGCGTCTAGGTACCCTTTCATCATAGATTATTTCAAATTATTCTCAATATCTATGGCAGTTTGATATGCCTGAAGTAATGTTGCAAGCTCTTTATCTCTCAACAAGAAACCCATCTTACTATCAAATGCTCCTAAATACACAACCAAACATTTAGCATCATTTGGCCTTATGTTCTCTGGTATCTCTCTCATTTCCTTTGCAAATAAAATATTGAATATTGGAACCAACTCATCTTCACCTATATGGATCTGCATAAATTTTTTCCTCACCTCACTTGGATTTACCCTTTCACAAAATTCTTCAACGAAGGCTATCATAAACTGACCCCATGAAGCTATAGAACATGATGGTAAATATGAGAACCAATCTCTGGCATCATCCTTCAAGGATTGAACAAAAAAACTCATAACAACGTCCTCATGATTTACCTCATAATCCCCCATCACATCCATGAATGTTTTCAGATGCTTAGAGGCTGATTATGAACTTTTCCTTGTGAATTTGGGTAAATACTTCCTAACATTTTTTAGGGATCAGGTTCAGGAAACCTCTAATACCACTAAAAACTAATGGCATATATCTTTCAATATAAAAATCCCTTTGATGGCTTGGGAAAGGTTGTTTTCCTTGCATACTTTTACTTTCCATTTCATAGGGAAACCCTCTTGTATAAAAATTCAATCATTATCAACTTCATACATGGTTATCAATTACATCATTTACTAATTCAGCTATGATTCTAAAACATTGACTGAATATTTATGCCTTAATCTTTCTCAGAGGAATAATTCAAAATAAACATACTTCTCAAATCATATTACATATTACATTTTAGCAGTATGAAAAGAATTTCTACTATTGTTCCCTTTCTTAATATAGATTCATCTAATACATAACCATTTATGATCTCCTAAAATGTTCAAATATAGATTTCATATACAATTTTATTGAAAACCATGAATAAGGATTACCTGGAAATGTTGCAGCTGCTGCAAATTGTTCTTCTAATTAGAAATATTTGCAGATCTAGAACTGTATTCACCTCTTCAACAAGTTCTTCTTGACAGAGTCGCCACCTCTCTTCGCAGAGGACTGAACTTCAAACAACAGGAAGTTCTTTCACATGTAACTTTCTTTCTGAGTTCCTTTCACCAACAGAGCACTGCAAATCATGAAATCTTTAGCTTGACTACAACAAATATTTCTCCAAGCTTGGAAACCCTTTAGTATTTCAATTAAATTCAGAATGGCAAACAATCATATGAATCTATTAATTATCAGTTTGCAAATGGAGATTAAGAATTGTCCCCAGTAGAGTCGTCATTCTATTGGTGGTCCAAATCAAACTAGACCAATGAATCCTATAGACTAGCCACTCTCTAATGATCAGATTCAATGGGGGATTTGGCCAACTAACAAGAAATGGGGTTAACACACATTTACCCTACACTTCAGGCTATGTAAGACCTAGGGGGTGACCCTTTAGCAATACCTAAGGACTTACACACATAATTAATATAATATTGCTTAACAGATAATGCTCTCACATAATTCTGCTAAGAAACATAAAATATCACTCAAGATTAGCTAAAACATTAAGTGAATTTCACTAACCAGCATGGAGAACAAGGCAAACACATAACACAAAATTGAAATAGTTTATTACTTAAAGAATTGGGACTAAACTAAAAACAACAAATGCATTAAACTTGACCAGTGCCAATAAATGGGCTATGGAGTCACATAATCAACATTTCATCCTACAATTTTGAACATGTTCTGAAGGTCTCTTGCAATTGTTATCACATTTTGACAACAAGACCACTAAAGCTTTATCTGGTAATCATTCTTTACAAATCCACCTGAAACACAACACTCCTGTCACATTTATTGAAGCAATTACACTATTCCCTTAATAATAGGCAATAATAAGTTCAACTTGTGATTCATTAAAGCAATTACATCACTCAGAAAATAGAAGGCAACAACTATTGTAACTCAAATGCAGCAACTATGCATGAAAAGACTTAGATAATATTTATTATTGAATCTGAAAGAGCACTACATTTAAAAAATGGAAACAATTATCAGCTAAAATATAAATATGAAAGCATAATTCAGAACACACACTTCAGATTTAAGGACTCAATTACAATTCTCCCTAGCTTTATAGTCTACCCATAGCTTCTTCCTGACTTGTAGAGCTTTCAAAATTTTGAACCCCCCCCAAATGAGAATAGAATGAGAATAAAAGAAAATAGAAGCAGCCCTAAAACTGATCTATTGAAGACACCTGGTAGCTCCATCCGCTGTTCAATCAGCAATCTAGAAAATAATCTCTCCTCTCTCCTCTTCAACAAACTTATTTTTTCGTCCAATTGTTTGCATTCACCCTTGTTCTCAAACAGAAAATATGCTTGTGGAAATTCTCCATTTACTTTGTTGTGTAAAATTTTCCTTTTTCCTGTGAATACTTAAAACCCCTTTCATTTGTTGCACATTATATTTTTCCTTTTACCTTTATGCAAAGTAAAATATTCCATAGAAAAATATATTGCTTTCATATAAAGTGAATATAAAATTCTCTTATTTATCTCTTCATTTACATCCAACAATAAAATATTTGATTGCAAAGAAAATAAATTCACCTTGCTTGATCTTGTATGCCTTCTTTTTTAGCTTCCTCTTTCACCCACCTAGTAAATATTTAAATAACACTTTATCAGGCTAAGTAGATTTTTACCCATGCTCCCAATGTCTTAAATATTTCATTTATAATATTTATTTACTCTTCAGGTAAAGCACATTCCCTTATATCTCCCCTTTAATTTTACCTGTTTGGCTATTCTAAACTCCATGGGCCCACCCTTTAAACATTTGCCCCAAAACATTTTATTTTAAACGTCTTGCTTCCTTTTAAAAGAATTTAAAAATAAAACCATCGGCCCCCATTTAATATTTCACAACCTATGCCCGAAAACATCACTCAGGCCTACTACCACGTGGCAACTTCATGCCACTCTCTATCTCCTTAAATTATTTATTTGCCACTTGTTATCCTCCTCCATTTTTGAATAAATAATTTAAAATAAATTATTTATTCCTCCATTTTGGTCAAAGATCCCCTATCATTATTTCATGTCATAGCTTGCATATCCTGCATGTCTATCATAGCCGTCGGACGTGATAGTCGTCGACGTCATATCTTTTCCATGCATGACATATTATGGTTGCATCAATTTTCAACATTAGATCTTGGCATCTTTATAGAAACTCGATCTTGGCCATCCATTTCGTAACCTTCCTCTCATGAATCTTCATCCATTGATCTTAGAATCTTTCTAGAAGACCAATCTCGTTCGTCCATTCGAATGGTTGTCTATAAAATCAACCTTTCTCCTCCATTTTGGATTTAATAGCTTATTGTCTCCAACTTTTTACTTACTATTTTGTAGGTATTTGCACATGTGAAGCAACAAATCTAAGGGCAAAGATTGCAAAAAGGAGAAATAGGAGAGCAAGATAAGTGATTCAAGATTCAAACATGGGGAGTATTATGATTTAATGTTTTTATTTTTCTTATGCTTTCATTGTTTTCTCCTGTTTGGATGAGGTTAATAGTTTAGAAGTGTTGGTTGTCACTTAATCTAATCTATTTTATTTTCCTCTTACAATTTTGCAAAAAACATTGTTTATTTTTCTTTGTTTTTGTTGTTTTGTAGGTTACAGCTGAGAATTCGTTAAACATTCATCATATTATTTTGAGCACAGAAAAATGGGTGCATAAAATATTTAAAAACTATTATCTGGATTTTGTAGGCCTCGTTCTTAGCTTTTCGGAACTTCAAACAGTTTAATATTTCATTAAGATTTGAGAAAGTTATGGTTGTTTTAGTATTTGTTGTTTTTTAAGTTTAGCTATTGAAACCCACGTTTTCTTTTGCCTATAACATTTTTTCATGCAGGAATCTTGGAAAAATAATTTATGGGTTTGGAAGGTTTGAATTTTAGCTTTCCATGAATTCAAAAGATTTAAAATTTCGTTAAATTTTGAGAAAGTTATGGTTGTTTTAATTTTCTTCTATCATTAAACTTTTGTTTTGAGTTACTAATTTCTTATTTTTAGCATGTCGCACAGCTTGGAGGGAGTTTAAAAATTGTTTCTTTAGAAACAAAAATCGATTTTTTCATTTATTTAGGCATAATCAATTTTATTTGTTTTCAACAACTACAACAAATTGCATGCACACTCGTTGGTTAAAATGAACATGCATTTCATTTCATGGGATTTAAATGAACACAATTTGCATTCACACTCATTGGTTAAAATAAACAAGCATTTCATGTCATGGGCTTAAAATGAACACAAATTGCATTCACAATCATTGGTTAAAATGAACATGCATTTCATGTCATCGGATTAAAATGAACACAATTTTCATGCACACTCATTGGTTAAAATGAACATGCATTTCATGTCATTGGCTTAAAATAAATTTTGTTTGTTTCACATCAAATTAAACTTTTAAAATGAATAAAGTGTTTTGTGTGTCCTCCTCACATTATCATTTGGTAATTAAAGTTTACAAGTGTCTTCAATTTTGTGTCACCTTTTGATGCAATAATCAAAGTATCCTCTCCCCTTGCACATTCATGTGATCTTGGGTGTAAGAGAAACGGTTATTGCCTCTAGAACTTGGGCCTTCCTTGGTGGAAAAAATTACTCACCCCAAAGAGACTCAAACCGACAACGAAGCTCTTTGGCCAAGATACCCCCGACCGGTATATAAATATGAATCCTAAGGGAAAGCCTAGGATTACAAGTGCAAATGTGTCATACAGACCAAGTAGTACTCCCCAAAATCCTGTTGAATGTAACCTCTAAGGATAGAGTGCCTCCTAAACGGAGCTTAATCTTGTGCCCCATGTATGGCCACTCGAACGAGGGTCCTGAAGTAAAAACCTTTGTGTAGTTGTAAAAATCCTTCTATTTGCTAGCACAACAACGGTCGTTGTGAAGACATCCACATTCTCGCAGTTCTTAGTAGAGGTGATCAACCCGCCGTGGGAGTTTTATGGGGGTTGGAAGCTTGGTTGGCTTAAGAAGTGAGTGCAATGTAAGGGGGAGCCCGTGCAACCAAGCTTCTAGATTCACACACTAAGAATAAGTGCAGTTGGAGAAACCCACGTGGAATGTAGCAAATATTGTCCTTACCTAACCTAGGATTGTGTTGTCTTTGTTGTGCTTGACCAAGGACAAAGTATTGTGTTTTTCAAGTGTTTTCTCAAACATTCAAACCAACAAACACCATTACACAAATATGGAAACACACACATTCAACTTGAAATAATTCCAAATTTTGTAGTCTAAAACCCAAGACCAAACTTGTCCAATTTGATATCAAACAACCTCTATCGAAAACCAGAAAGAAAATTGTTCAAATATTCCATTAGTGACATCTTTATTTTGCATTTTCCCATAGGTTCATCCTTGCATATCATATCCTTGGTAATAGGGTCATTATCATTCCACCATTCCTTAATCTTGGTCTTAGGTACATTGGCACTTTGCATCCTTATATCCTTGAAAATCATAAAAACAAAATAGCATAGTTTCATGTCCATTTCGCATTGGAACCTTGCATTGTCATCCAAAGGTCACAATTTTTCTATGGTCCTCATTAATTTTTCCTTATCCATCCTAATCCAAATTCATGATCATATCTTCACTCTACCTTGATCTTCTTCGTAGTCAAGATAAATACCAATCAATCTTCAATTGTCAATATCAACCACTCACATACCCTTCTTACCAACAATCCATAAGCTCTAGTCCTTCATCCATCTACCCTCACTATCAAGAATCCCTTAACACAATCCATGTTATTGATCCACAACAAATGTCCATTAGTCATCTCTATCCTAGCTTTGACAAGGGAAACCAACCTTCCACTAGTCCATTCCAATCCTCCACATCCTATCATAATCCATCATCCACTAACCCATTTCTGCCCACTCCATCCCAGACTACAATACCATCCAGTAAAAGCACATTAATTAATTCTCTCCAATGACAACTAGAAAAGGAACTTGTTCGACTCCTAAATGAAAACAAAGTTAATCAATCCAATCACATTGTTGATCCTACACCATCTGACCATTTGTCACCATCATGTCCTCCATTTCCTACCAATACCAAAAAACATATTGCTATTGAAGCTCCATTATTGCCATGTCAAAATCCTAGGTCCGTCAAAGAAAATCATATCCTTGAGCAAAATAAAATTCCATTGCCTAAACTTGAGGATACATTTCAAAAAGAAAGTCCGAAGTATGACATCATAGCTTCACTTTCATATCAAGATCGAAGTAGTCCATCTCATGATCCCATCCTTAAGTCCTAGATAATCATGACATCCAAAATACACATATCCTTGTTCAAGAGTCTATTCACAACCACGTTCTCCAAGATACACCTATTTTTGACCAAGATCCTACCATTGAACAAGAAATCCAAAATTATCCTCTCATCAACCTTTATATCATCCATGACCAAACATTTGAAGATGATCCCATCCAAACACAAAACACCTCCATTTCCCAAAATGAGACAATTTCCTCCTTTGGACACATAGATAATAAAAATCATGATATGGATAACATCAAAGAAGAGCATAAAGAAGCTACTATGGATCAATTCAAAGGAGAACACAATGAAGCTACTATGGATCAAGTCAAAGAAGAAGATACAAAATCTACAACAAATCAAATTCATATCCCAAATGATCAAGAAGAAAAAAACATGACGAATGATAAAGCCAAAACATCCTATCAATTAGGAGCATCCACCTTTGTCAAAGCAAGATTTCTTGCAGATGAGGAGATTCCAAGTAACAGGTTCCACATTAAAAATGATGGGTTAGAATCTTGTTTTCAAAATAAAAAATACCTCATCGCAAACATTATCTATCATAACATGTAGTATCAAGGAAGAGGACTAGGCCTACACGAGCAAGGAATTCGAGAACCAATACAATTTTATGCAAATACTAGACATCAAGGTCTTGGTTATTCTTTAATCAAAGAATCAAATGATGTTAGTGGTGCCTCCTCGGTATTGGGGGAAACTTTATCTGATACAAACATCAAAATGGGGGCCATGAGTAGTCCTTGTAATAAGGTGGTTGCCAACACTCCTTCCATCCATACCATAAACCATCATTCCAACATGAATAAATCTTCCATTTGGAACCAAAAAAAAGAAAATTATTATAAATCCAAAGTTCAAAATCAAATTTCAAAGTCCATTGAATCAAACAAAATTACAAGTGGACAAATAAAGTTAAAATGGATCCCAAAGAAAATTGGATCAAGCAAAGAAAACATTTCAAATTTAAAAGTCAATCAAAATATGGAGCCACGAGAAAATAGGACTCCCACATATAGTAAATATCCACCTCCTTCAAAATGGTCATCAAGAAAGGCATATAAAAATGTTGGTTCCAAACACTATCCCAATCAGAATTCCAAACTCCATCATCCACCATCCCAAGTTTGGAAAATAAAAACTACTACATCCAAACGTCCAAATAATCCTTCCATGGCTACCATCATCCATCATTCCAAAAATTATACCTCATGAATTCATCACATCTTGGCAGTAACTCTTTATCATAAGGACTCTCATGGTACTCTATTACGATGTGCATGTTTCGATATGGCCAAACCTAGTATTAGAGAGGATCGCAATGGCATCGATTAGTTGTATGCAAGTGCTATGATCCTAAGAAGACAACTACTCCATCAAGGTCACTATTGGAATATCATGATACCTGTATCTACATAAAAACCATCAAAGGATTTAGAACAATCAACGATCATACAAAACATCAAATCAATATAAAAAAAGAGAAAAAAAAAAGAAAAAAAAATAGTCAACAGAAAAAATTTGTCCAATAGTGAAAACCATTTTTATGGTGCATTGGATAAGTAGCGTGATGAAAACCTGGCAAACAGGCATCATGTGTAAAATAAATTATCTATGTGGACCATTACACTTGGGGGCAAGTTGTCTCATCTCCCATGCATTTTCATAACATTTCCATCTAATCCATATCATTTCCATCCTTTCTCCCACCTACCTTGATCTTGATAAGAAATGGGGCACAAATATAAATCATGCTTTGGGAAAATTCTTGACATGTCTATCCTTTGGTCATACATTACCCATTAAATATCATGTCATTTCATTCATAGAATTTATTCAAACCTATATCTTGGAAAACAAAATTATTCCTATGTGAAATAGTCCTTGGAGATCATATCCCAATTCTTCCATGCAATAATCCTCACGTCTCTTATCCTTTTCCAAAATCAATCCATTATATTTTCATACCTATTGCTAGAATTGGTTTCCCTTGTTATTGGTTTAAGGATTATAACTTACTTATCCAAGTTCCCTCCATAATCCCATCTGGTCCTAAGGTTAGTCATTTCAAATGCAACAAGCCTAATCCATACAATATTGCTATGCACTCTAGTGTGTTATCCTAAACATTCATTGGCTTTATTCTTAGGTTTGCTGCAAACCTTGGTCCTTTCGTTACATTATAATCCATGGGATATATCTTTTCCAATCCTCATGTTGTTTCGGGATGCATCCTTCCCATATCAAACAATAGCATCATCACCATCACCTATCAATTGGTTTTCAGCTTGACTAGGGGCAAGATCATGTTAATCCTTGGGTCCTTATACATGTCTTTTTGGTTGATTGTGGGTATCTTTCACATGAATTTTCCATGATCCTTATAGTTATCATCCATAATAAAGTGTCATCCTTTCCATGGACTGAAGACCACCGACATTTAGTATCCTTCGTTTTCATATCCATCCATCGCATTGGTCGCTTCCCTTTGTACATAGTTAATTGGTCTTATACTCAATTGGGGGAAATTCCTTGACTTGCATCTTCATGGGAAATAATACATGGTATCAACCCTTTAAAACCTTCAAAATCCATAAAAATCATAAAATGTGCTGAAAAAATCCCAAAAAACAATAAAATGTCCTGAAAAAATCCAAAAAACCATAAAATGTCTTGAAAAATCCAAAAAACCATAAAATGTCCTAAAAAATCCAAAAAAATCAAAACATTTCAAAATCCAAAAAAAAATAAAAATCAAAACATTTCAAAATCAAAAAATCAAAAAAATCCAAAAACATCAGAAAAATTCAAAACTCTTGAAAACCAAAGTCTGACTCTAAGTTTGAGTCTGAATCAATTTTGTTAGAGTGGTTGAACTACGTTGCCTCTATGCATTTTCTATGTAGGCAAGGCTCATCTTAAATGATCCCCTAAGGCATTAGGTTAGTTCCTTTAGGTAGTCCAAATAAAATCATGACCCAATATTTTGTCGAATAAGACAAAGTCAAGTCATGTCGAACTACGAGGTCTCTATGCACTACTATGTAGGCAAGGCCATCTATCGATGAGCCCCCGAGGTCCCCTAGGTCAAGTCCTTTAGGGTTCATCGATTTGGGTCGTGTACTTGATCTGAAAGCAATCATCATTCAAACTACATCAAGAAACAACAAACAAATTAAATCTTTCATCATTCAATTATCTTATCATCAACTCAATCAGATCACTAGTCTTATATTGAAATGGGGCATTATGTTGTTTGTCTCATTTGGTCTTATCTCTTGTCTTTTATCAAGATACGTCCTTCTTGGGATTAGAATTTCTCAACCTTGTCATTTACCTTAAGCAGGATGTGTCCTTGCAGTTAGGTGTCATGTCAACACTTGTCACTTCATCAAATTTATCAGATGTGTCCTCTACCTAAACAGGATGTGTCCTTCCTATGGTTGGGTATCGTCACATCGCTTGGTCATATTCATCAATCTTTTTCAAACAATCAAACAATATTTTCAACTTTGTCAATCAATCTTTCCTTAATCAGGATGCGTCCTTCTTGAAACTGGGCATTATCATTATCAATCAACTTTGTCACACCACTCAATATTATTAGCTTGGTCAATCAATCTTTCCTTCATCAGGATGTGTCCTTTCTGAGGCTAGGCGTGGTCAATCAAATAACTTTATCAATCCTTATCAACCTATCAATCAACTCAGTCGTCTTGGTCAACCTAATCAGCCAATCAAACAATCATCATTATCACTAGAAAACACTATCTTGGAAAACACTTTGTTGGTCTGATTTTTCTTATCTTTTCAATTGGTTTTGGGTCATGTTACTAGTCTCCTCGAGGATGTCCTATCAATGGATTTAGATGGATGATGATGGATCATGGCCTCTTTTCTTTGTTTGTTGCATGTGGTTTGTCTTCGCAAAAAGACTGGGACAATCGGGTCCCTAGTATGAGTTGGGGCATTCCTTGTCTTTTTGACTATTTGTTTCTCCCAAATGGTCACCTTGCACACCTTTTTTTATGTCATACCATGGTGTTTGTGGTCCATTTGTGACATTTTTGATGCTCAATGATGATAAATATAAAAATGTAAGCATGAAAGTTGGTTCCCTTACCATTTCCTGTCTATATTCTTTCATTTTTTCACACTAACATCCCATCTCCCTTGTTTTCTCCTTCATGCTAACATTTCTTCTATCTTTCATCCTCTGGTCTTATTTTCCATTTCGAGAGCACATTCGTATTCTTTGAACCCTTATGTCCTCTCGAGGGGGAATACCACAACCCTCTTGGTCAAAGAGGGACAAAATGTAAACACTGAAAAATGTCCTAAATGCTACAAGCAACATTATTCCTTAGTCATTATCCTCTAATAATTAAATAATTTTAATTATTTAATTATTCTTGATCATATTCCTTTATTAATTAAATTATTTTTTAATTATTTAATTAATTCACTTTCCAATATTTATTCTATCCTTATCAATTAAAATAAATTAATTGCATCACTAATACCCCTTTCTTCAATAATTAAATAAATCATTATTTATTTAATTATTTATCCTTTTTCACATGTCTATAGTCAGATAATAATTATTATTTGACCTGTTATTCTTCTATAATTAAATAATTGATACAAATCAATTATCCATATTTAATTTCTATCTCCTCCTTTAATTAAATTTATGAATTTAATTAAATCTCTTTTTTCATTTATTTGCCACTTGTCATCCTCCTCCATTTTTGCATAAATAGTTTAAAATCCCTCCATTTTGGTCAAAGATCCCTTGTCATTATTTCATGTCATAGTCTGCATGTCTGTCATAGCCGTCAGACATCATAGTCGTCGGCGTCATATCTTTTCCATGCATGGCATATTCTGGTTGCATCAATTTTCAATTGTAGATCTTGGCATCTTTCTAGAAACTCGATCTTGGTCATCCATTTTGTAACCTCCCTCTCATGAATCCTCATCCTTTGATCTTAGAATCTTTCTAGAAGATCAATCCTAAAGGGGCAAAATGTAGACACCTGGAAGATCATTTTTCAGAATTTAAGATTGAGAATCCTAAATTAGATTCTATGTTAACTGTTGGTTGTCACTTAATCTAAATGGAAAAATGTCCTAAATTCAATCCTAAATGTAAAATCTAAATCAAATAATTATTTAATTAATAAAGGAATATGATCAATCCTAAATGGAAATCCAAAATGTCACTTATTATTTGACCTTTTATTCTTCTATAATTAAATAATTGATGAAATTATTTATTTATGTGTCATTCTTCTCCTTTAAATAATTGATCCAAATCAATTATCCATATTTAATTTTTATCTTCTCCTTTAATTAAATTTATGAATTTAATTAAATCTCATTTTCATTTCCTCCAAATAAATTATTTATTTTCCACTTGTCATCCTCCATTTTGGAATAAATAAATTATTTATCCCTCCATTTTGGTTAAAGATCCCCTGTCATTATTTCATGTCATTGTTTGCATGTCTTGCATGTCTTTCATAGATGTCAAGCGTCATAGCCGTCGGTGTCATATATTTTCCATGCATGGCATATTCTGATTGCATCAATTTTCAACCGTAGATCTTGGAATTTTTTTAGAAACTCGATCTTGGCCATCCATTTCGTAACCTCCCTCTCATGAATCCTTATCCATTGATCTTAGAATTTTTCTAGAAGATCAATCTTGTCTATCCATTCGAATGGTTGTCTATAAAAGCAACCTTTCTCCTTCATTTTGGATTTAACAGCTAATTGCCTCCAACTTTCTACTTACTATTGTGCAGGAATTTGCACATGTGAAGCAACAAATCCGAAGGCAAAGATTGCAAAAAGGAGAAATAGGAGAGCAAGAGAAGTGATTCAAGATTCAAGCATGGGGAGTATTATGATTTAATATTTTTATTTTTCTTATGCTTTCATTATTTTCTCTTGTTTGGATGAGGTTAATAGTTTAGAAGTGTTGGTTGTCACTTAATCTAATCTATTTTATTTTCCCCATCTTACATTGGTCATCTTTCCCCTTTCTCTTTACATTGGGGCATATTTCAAAATTAAATTTCTTTGACACAACACGATGAACTGCATTATGTCAAAGAGGGGCAAAATGTAGGCACTAAAAAATATCATAAATTCTACGAGAAACATTTTTTCCTTATTCATCATCTTCTAATAATTAAATAATTTTAATTATTTAATTATTCCTAATCATATTCCTTTATTAATTAAATGATTTTTTAATTATTTAATTAATTCACTTTCTAATCTTTATTTTATCTTGATCAATTAAAATAAATTAATTGTGTCACTAATACCCCTTTCTTCAATAATTAAAAAAAATATTATTTATTTAATTATTTATCTTTCATCACATGTCTATAGTCAGATAATAATAATTATTTGACCTTTTATTCTTCTATAATTAAATAATTGATGAAATTATTTATTTATGTGTCATTCTTCTCCTTTAAATAATTGATCCAAATCAATTATCCATATTTAATTTCTATCTCCTCCTTTAATTAAATTTATGAATTTAATTAAATCTCATTTTTTCATTTCCTCCAAATAAATAATTTAAATAATTATTTATTT
Source organism: Sequoiadendron giganteum (assembly GCA_007115665.2). Classification (NCBI taxonomy): domain Eukaryota; kingdom Viridiplantae; phylum Streptophyta; class Pinopsida; order Cupressales; family Cupressaceae; genus Sequoiadendron; species Sequoiadendron giganteum. The sequence continues at coordinate 211,142,429 of CM021110.1, read as the reverse complement.
GCCACTTGTCATCCTCCATTTTTGAATGAGTTATTTAAAATAAATTATTTATTCCTCCATTTTGGTCAAAGATCCCCTATCATTATTTCATGTCATGTCCTGCATGTCTGTTATAGCTGTCAAGCGTCATAGCCATCAGCGTCATATCTTTTCCATGCATGGCATATTCTGGTTGCATCAATTTTCAACCATAGATCTTAGCATCTTTATAGAAAATCGATCTTGGCCATCCATTTCGTAACCTCCCTCTCATGAATCTTCATCCATTGATCATAGAATCTTTCTAGAAGATCAATCTCGTCTGTCCATTCGAATGGTTGACTATAAAAGCAACCTTTCTCCTCCATTTTGGATTTAACAACTAATTGTCTCCAACTTTCTACTTACTATTTTGCAGGTGTTGACGCAATATTTTGCATGTAGCAGTAGCCTTATGGAAAATTTAACTATTGAGGGACATTATGCGCTAGCTAAATAACCTCTGGGATTTTATCGAAGCCAGCTCTTCGCTTAATGGGTGAAGTAAAAGGTAAGGGAGATTGCGAGAATGTAAAATTTACACTACAGGCGATGCGCCAAATCTTTAGACAACTTTATCAGAGCACAGTGCATAATGCAAAGGCTCGAATCACTAAATTGTTGTTATTTAAGATAATTTTCTCAAAAGCACTTGTCATGCAAAAAAATACCCTCTAATTTGTATAATGTAATCAAGCATAACTTTGTATTAACACAAAAAAGTAGTAGAAACATAATCTGTATTCATTCCAGCTATATGAGGTTACAAAAACTGAAGAACAATCATTCATACAAAATGAAGATAACAGCACAGGTCAATAGTTCCAACAAACGCTTGAAAACAGAAAAGCCAAATTTATTTGGCACAGTCCGAAGTCTTTGAATTAAAAACAACTATTACACGAGGCTTACTTCCCAGTGCTTGGGAGTTTTTTTAAAACTTAATCCACCTCTAATAAAAGAAAATCAGGCCCCATATATTGGCCATCCCACCGCCTGAAGATGCATTATGAAAGAGCAGACCACGCGCGGTGATCTTCAGCCCATATTGTCTCGGGCCGCCATAGTAAACATCGATCAATCAGCAACATGCTAGCGAGGCCACGAGATGAAACGGAAAAACATGCAGCAACAGGAGAGGACACGCAGCAGCAGGAAGCACAAAAGATCCATCAGCAGTCCCAAGGTAACTGACACAGAAACAAAAAAACCACGTGTCGTTTAGACGAAGCCTGGTAGAAAGTAGCAAAGGTGCCCAGCAGAAAGCCATGAGAGAGATCCACGTGGAGCACTCCAAGAGCAAAAAAGTACGAGGTGGGCCCAACTCAGAAAACAACCAATGCAAGCCATGTGGCACACAGTCAGAGGTTGCAGAGAAGCGAACTGAAGGAAAAAATGAAAAGCTTCACGAGGGAGCCACATGGAGTGCTCTGAGGCAGTTAGCATTTGGAAAAATAAGGTGCAGCCACAAAGGTAATTATAAAATTGCAAAGACCTTCGGTAGTTTTTTGTTGAACAGTTTGGCGACTCATAGGGGCTTCTCGCTTGCGGAAAGGAGAACCCCAAAAACCTTTGGCTCAATAATAAGAATTCTCACAACCTCGATAGGGCGGCCTGCAGATTGGTCGATACCTCATTTGTCGGTGCAGAGAGAGCTCGCAAATGTTCGTGAGCCAGTCTGAGATCAATAATTGTTTTGAAAGACAATCCGCCTGATACTTTAGTTTTCAATTCCAATTGGAAGAAAAGCTGTGCCAGTTGATGCACAATCCCCTCGATCTCCTCAGCAGTCAGAGATTGATCAAAAGTCTGGAAGACAGAAAGATCTTGCTTCTTCTCTTTGATCATTTCAACAATATGCTCCACACCAGCTACTACTTGGTCTACAATGAAAGGCGAAGGGAGACCTCTCTAAGTCAAATGGAAAAAATTTGCCCGCATGTCGCTGGTAACCTGGTTTAACCAAGCTCTGCAATCTACTACATGTTGAAGGGTCTCGTGCATGGAGATGAGGCTACTTGCATCCAAAGTTGTTGTCGTTCGATCATTGATTCCCACGCTACTCAATGCTTCATCCGAAGCGATATACAACTTACCCAATAATATTCTAGCCTCAAAAACTTTGTCAGAAGTTGACTCCCGAACCTGTTGCATCAATTCACTCACTATTCCACAGAGGCTAGCTACTTGCACAATAAAATTTAAAGTGGGCTACAGGGTAAGGCACAAAGCCTTCACCTTGTCCCAGTATGATGCATGTAGCCCTTTGGCAATTTCCAAGGAGCTCATCTGAGGCGCAAGGGGTTGGGTTCTTAGGGCAGCCAATTCTACCTCTTTGCTGCTTAAACCTGCCACTGCCTTTGCCAAACTTTTATCCAATGCGGACATCTACTCCTTCAAGGTAAAAACCTCCTTTTCCTTTTTTGCTAGGGCCAATTCGACCTGCTTAGTCTTTTGGACCTCCAACTCCAAGTTGGTACTCACTTCAACAATCTCGGCAGTGGTGTTCTGTCAAAGCTCTCTCATGCCCTCAGTTAGCAGGTTAGACTTAGCTTGGAGTTCTTTTTCTTCTGCATGGAGCTTCTCTTCATTTGCTCGGAGTAGCTCAACTTGATTCTCAAGAGTAGGAACAACCTCCTCGCCCAAATTCTACAACTCTTTGATTTTATCTTCAAAGGTACCCCTCTCCTTCTCCAACTGACCTATTTCATTCTCCTGGGCTTTGAATTTGTTTACCCAGATGTCGACCTTCCTTTTCAGCTCCGCAATCTAATCATCCTTCTTCTTCTCCTGCTGGTTGAGCTTGAGAAAATCAGTAGTCACTATTTTTTGAGTCTCCTCCATCAGCTCAACTTTATCTTGTGGGTGGGTCTGCCGCAAGTCTAACCTGACAACATTCATAGAATAGTCACTAGGCTGCATCTCGCTTACTGCCTTGATCACATTAGGAGTGATCTTTGTAAACATCAAGGAATTCTAGCTTTCATTGAAAATGGTTTGCAAGTGAGGCTTCGCCTGCCTGGTTGCGTCCTTCGCTCTTCGCTTGTTGATCTGATTAGTGCGGGCACTTTTATTTGCATCGACCTGCGAGAAATATTCCTGGGCTAGGATACCCAGTCCACCAGCAAAAGGATACTCCTAAGGGACATCCAGTGGAAAAAATAGTGTAACTGATGTATCAGAGGTCTTGTTGGGTCACATTATAATAGCCGGGGAGAATGGCAGGATGAATTGGCCACTCGGAGGGGATGGAAATGAAGTGACGGTGTAAGGAAAAACTGGAGACGCACCAACCGCAAGGCTGGGCCTTGGGGATAAAAATTATTGGCCTACAAATCCGGTGCTGACACCAAATTGTGCTCCAGGTAAAGTATGGAAAGCGGAGGACATAGGAGGGAAAACGGGAGGAGCAAGATTGGAATGACCAGCAAAAACAAAAGTAGAGATGACTGGCGCGAATGAGACAGCAGGGGCAGACTGTGGTGAGACCAAAGACATAGAGGAGAGAGAAGAGGGAGAAAAGTTTACCTAATATTCTGACAGAGCCGCAGATGCCTTGACCGCTTCCTTTGCTGGTTGCTCTTCCTCCACGTCGGCCTCTTCGGTACATTGTCGCTTCTCCTCTGGGAAATCATCGAGGTCGAGAATGACCCGTCTCTTACCACTGGTGGTCCTTGGCTTCAATTTTGATTTAGAAGAGGTGGTAGGCATGGATGCCAGTGCGCACGACTCTTCCTTCTGCATAGGCTACTTACTAGTATTCTTTTCAAGTAATAGATTATTGGTGACGGCGGGTGAAGTCTGAGTTACTTCCTCCCCAGATTTCGTAGTAGCCTCCTCTCTTCTTGATTGTTGCACTGATGTTGAATGGTTCAGAGAATACTCAATATTCGGATGTTCATTTTTCCAAATGTCATCAAACTTCTCATCAAGGACGACTTCATTGTATAACTTGCCAGCTGCCAAAATCTCCTGCCGGTATATCCAGAAAGCTTGCATCTTCTCGAGTACCCAATTGAACTTCTTTGGGTGACCAAAGGGGGACTGATCATGAGCTTTGGGTTGACCCTCCCCACAATGTGATTAAAATTCAGCCAGGGTGGTCGACCATCCACTGTAGGAAAATATTCGAGGCCTACATATCTACTTATGTTTCCCTCTTCGGGATCCTTCCGGAGGTCCCAGAATGGCCGAGGTGAATACGAGATCTTGATGCTGATTTCCAACAAATTATTTTCAGGGTTGTAATTCCAGGGATCATCTATTAGTACCAGCCCGAGGTGACCCAACTTTGAAAGTAGAATCACTGAGGTATCGATCTGCGGGGTCCTCTTCTTAACCAGTGACACCGAACCAAACATGATTGGCAATAGCAAATAGGAGGTTAAGTGTTTTCCTCCCCAATAATCATCATCAAGGGTACATAGCTGTCTCATTGCCTCTAGGGCCAGCACTCTGTCGGAGAGGAAATGAGGAAGCCGAAAAGGTTCTCAAACGAAACCTAGCATGTAGAGCATGGTGAAATCCATGCCAAAGAACCAGTTACAGGGTGGAGTTAACTTCCCAAGCCAGAACTTCTAGCAGAGTGATATGCATTCGGTCATATTTATACCAACCTTACACAAAGCCCTTATAGTTGGGGCTATGAATGCATCCGAGAATGCATAATAATCAAAGGTTTTTGACATGATGGGGGTCCATGTCGAAACCGGCTTCCTTGAGCCACTCTCATAAAAAACAAACAAGAGCATAGATGTTGAAAAGTAATCCGAATTTTGGTGCAAAATTAATTAGGCAAGGAAAGGTGAATACCTAAACCTAGAGTCGACCCCAAATTCCTTTAGCTGCAGCCAAATGCCATCACTAATAACCTTTGCAAAATCAAAAAGTGGGTTCTCGTGATTCTTCTTTAGCATAAAGCAGAGGGACATTTGAAATTGATGAACCTCTTTGTTTGAGCCCAACCTGCAAACCATCGCCAACATAGAAATGGCAGATTGTACCACACCTCTTAGAGCTTTCAAACCGAAAGGAAATTTGGGCAGGGTTGAACTGCTCGAATGTTGAAGCTCAGAGAAATAAAACTGTGGCCCTGATTGGAGCTCTCCCCACTTTTGTTGCATTCTCTCGATGTTAAAATCATCAACTTCCTTACCTAAAGGAAATGGGACACACAACATATCTTGAATAGCCACAGGGCTAATGACTACCCAAAAATCCTTGCCATTGATAACCCCTATGTTTGGGTCAAACAATGTCACGCATGCTGCTACAATCTCTAGGCAAGGGTGCACCAAGGGGACCATGTACTGTGCAAGCCCGCAATACCATAGTCATTTGAGAAATTGATTTGTTGTATGCTTCATTCTTTCACATGCAACTTCTTGAAGGCTCTTAGGATTTCTAGACAACTCAGGGTCAAAGACATTGTCCCAATCCTCCAAAACCACTGCCTGGTCTCTGTGAGGAACCGTGCTCAATAACTTCTGGTTCATTGGGTGAGTGAAAGGCCAGCTAGGCTTTGTAGGTATGCCTGGTGTAGCATAAGACTCTCCATCGTAGAGCTGCACGCGGGGTGCATTCCTCATCTGCTCGCTTAGACTTACTTGAGCCAAAGTCTGTGTAGGGTTTTCTGCAATTTCGACCATTTTTTGTCTTCACAAGGGTCTCTGTGCAAACCTTTGGCAAATGACTTAGCTTCTCTAAAAAACTTCTCTTCTTGTGAATGCCTTAATTGCTTAATTCCTTGGTAACTTCTGCAATATATATGTTTCCCTGCATGCCATAACTTTCCTTTTCTACTTTCTCAAGAATGACAGCCAAAAAAGCTACGTGCTAGCCATTTACGCCAAGTTGCTATTATACATTATCAGCGTGTTTGTGCGAAAAGATCACCAACCAGCCAAACGGCCCAAACATTAATTGACAATCTTTTGCGTGTGATGAAAGCGGATTCCTATCTTGAAAAACGAACCCAGGCAACCCTGTGAGCATTTCCTTGCAGGCTATCTATATTGATTGGCATTAATGCTCGTACATGGCACATTGCCCAATAGAGCTTCTCTATATAATTTCATCCAATTCAGATGAGACGGCGACTCTTCATGTTACTGACAACTGGCTGATCTGCGAACAATGTGGTAGCTTAGCGGAGCAAGTTGCAAGCTGATCCTACACCTCACCGTCACCTCACATGCTGTGACACTGAAAACCAAGGCAAAGCAACCCACTTGGTATAATTGTTGATCATGATTTCTTCGGCACACAAAACTTAGCCAGTCTATAAATCAGCCCCTTGTGCAATATTGCGAATCACAACATCAACTAGCCTTTCAGTTTAGCACCTTTTTGCTAGATAGTATTTTTAACCTTTCAGCTAGAAAAGAAGAAGTCATGGAAACACCAGTGAGGCTCACCTACAGAAAGACCTAGGCTGCCTTTTTTGGCAAGATTACCTACAGGCGCCTAAAGCATATGACAGGTGTGAAAAACCTGTTATACATGAAAGCCATCAAATGGATCCTTGGGAAGGACTGCATGCATTATGAAGAGCAATATCAGGTGAACACCAACATCTACTTCACTTTGTCACCTCGCTATTGGACATCAGTGTCTCCAAGTGTAAGATTATAAAACTGACAAAGCTGGTCTTCCCTGTGCACTACCTTGGAGGTCTGGAGCAGATTGTGTGCACAACCCAATTGGGTCATAGGATTCCCTCAGTTCGAAACATTCACCTGCAGCAACTGCATGGAGGCATTATTCCAACCAGACCCTTTCTATTAAGCTTTGAGCTGGAAACCCATGAAGAGCATCGTGCCAAAGCCCACGTAGGTTGCTCCTTTCTGATGCGCATACACTATCTTGAGCCATTCTTCAGTTTTCAGTGGTACAAAGACTTTGAGAGAATGGTATTTCCGGAGCCTAAGCCGCCTGCTACTATGATCGCTGGTCCTTCCCACTAAATGTTATTGAGAATGATGATGATAACAAACCTTTTTGCTTTTCTAGCCTCCAAGCCCCGCACCTCAGCGAGCATATGTAAATGTTAACATAAGGCCCTCGGCCTTAGATATATATTGTAAATCTTCGGCTACTATGAATATATAAAATATATATTTCTTAAATGTGGAGCCTACTTACAAATTTCTTTCAAATGTTTGCATTATTGTTGTGTTTTTCCTCATCTCTTGCACTTAAGATCAAAATTTAAAGCAGGGAAGAGTAATTACATATAGACAAATGTACAAAACTAACACATAAGCGGGATTAATAGAATCTTTTAAGATGTATTTCATTGACTGGAATACTTAGGGCATTACCTTCCATATCTTCCAGCTCGAAACAGTTAAACTGTTTACACTAGTAAATCTTAAACGACCCTTCCCAGAGACTGTCAAATTTGCGGTGTTATCTGAGTTTTGCTCTACGCTCGTTAAATTTAAGCATGAAATCTCTACGTTGCAGTCTCTGGTCTGAAGCCCTTTTTTCGAACCATTTATTTACCACCTACTGGTAGCTATTCATTGCTTCTAGGGCATGCTATCTTTTTTCCTGCACCTCGAGTAACTCAAAAAATCACACCTCCATTACTGCGTTCTGTTTAATTTCTAGAGACTTGAGCAATTGTAAGGTGGGGATCTCCATGGCAATAGGCAGCAATGCTTCTTTTCCATACACCATCTCATAAGGAGATGTCTTCAATATTTGCTTGGGTGTGATTCGGTCTACCCATAGCGTTGTCCAAAGGTTCCTATGCCACTCTTTTTGATGTTTTGAGCCTATCTGTTTGATCAACCAGATGAGGTTTTTATTAGTAGACTCCGCAAGCTCATTCCCTTGGGGATAGTAGTTAGAGGAGGTCTTCAAGAACACCCCGTATTTTAGAGCGAACTAGCTCATTTTTGAGCCAAGAAAAGCTTTAGCATTGTCAGAGATAATTGTTTTAGGCGGGCCGAATCTGGCCACTAGTTCTTTGAGGAAATTAACAATCTTTATCTCTGTAGCATTTTTCAATGACACTGCATCTGCCCACTTGGTGAAATAGTCAGTTGTTGTTAATATCCATTTATGCCCAGTTGAAGAGATAGGGTTGATCATCCCAATGAAATATAAACCCCATTGAGCAAAAGGTTCTTCTACCACTATAGGCCTTAAAGGCATAGCGGCATTTTGTCTCTTTCCAACATAGAACTGACATTCCTTGCAAGACTTAATTAATGAAAAAACATCATTAAAAAGTGTAGGCCAAAAATAAACGGCACACATAATCTTAATCACTGTGGTTCTTGCAGAAAAATATCCTCCGGCAGGGCTGTTATGATATTGATCTAATATTTTTTGGGCCTGCTCCTCATTGACACATCTCAGTAGGATGTCGTTAAAATTTTTTTAAAATAGGACACCCTCAAAAAGAACAAAATTCCTATTTTGTAGGTGATAGAAGCACCTTTTAAAAGCTGGGAGATCAATTGGATACCTTCTAGTCTGCATGAAATTTATCCTATCATCAAGCCAATTGCTCTGAGAACTCTCTTCATTTATTAACACAGGTTCTAGGGCTTCAAACTCTGTCACTGTTTCACTGTTTTTGGTGATATATTCACACAATCCTTTTCCCTTGACGGTCTTAACAGGTTTGACTTCAATGTCGTATTCTAGGATCTTGGTGATCCAATTGGCTCTTTTCTCGATGATTTCTCCTTCCATGATATATTCTCGCACACTAGGATGCGGAACGCAAACAATCACTTTATTATAAGATATCAAATGCCGGAACTTCTTAAGCCCTTTAACAATAGAAAAGGCCCGTTTCTCTACAAAGTTATACTTCACTTCATATTATTTTAAAGTCCAAGAATAAAAAGCAACAAGGGACTCCCTTGCATCTTTATCATCCTTCTGCATAAGCACTGTGGCAATACTATTTCCACCACCAAAAACATACATAATAAAATCCTTTGATAGGTCCAGGTTAACCAACATAGGGGTGGAAGAAATAGCCTCTTTTACAAGTTCGAAAGCTCTTCTAGCTTCCGTCGTCCATTTGAAAAATTGGTCCTTCTTAAGCATTAAAGTAATTAGATGAACAATGCCTGCGAAATCTGCAATAAATCAGCTAATAAAATTAACCTTTCCCAGAAAAGACTGCACACCCTTTTTGTTGATAGGCAACGGAAATTCTCAGATTGCATCGACTCTTTCTGGATCAATAGCAATTCCCTCCTTAGATATGACATATCCCAATAGTTTCCCTTGGGGAACTCCGAACACGCACTTCTTAGGATTCAGGGAGACCTCGAACTCTTGGCATTTCTGGAAAACAAGCTCCAGATGATCAAAATGATCATCAGCAGATTTTGAGAATATTGTTAAGTCATCCAGATAGATGAGTATAATCTTGTGGATCAAATCTTCAAAAGCAATGTCCATAGCTTGCTGAAACGTGGATCTGACGTTTGAGAGCCCAAAAGGCATTTTAACATAAGCATACGTTCCCCACTTCATGGTGAACGCTATTTTATATTGGTCTTCTTCTTTTACCCAAATCTGGTTATAGCTTGAAAAACCATCCAGCATTGAAAACATTGCAGAACCGGCTACAGTCTGAAGAATTACCTCCATTGAAGGTAGGGGGTGATGATCCTTTAAAGACGCTCTATTTAAATCTTAGAAGTCTACGCATAGGCGTATATCTCCATTTTTCTTTTGGACTGGCACTAGGTTTGACACCCAAGTGCTATGTTTGATCGGAAACACTATCCGCGATGCAATCAACTTGTTCAGCTCCTGTGACATGAGAGATTCTATCCTTGGGTTCATAGGTCTCTATTTTTGGTGAACTGGTTTTGCTCCTTCTATTAGTTCAATTGTATGCTTGATGATCCTAGGATCGTACCCTTTAAGATCATCATATGACCAAGCTACCACTCCTAGGAATTCTTTGCAGAAGTGTTTTAGTCTGTCTTTATTCTTTTGCGACACTTCTTTCCCAACCTTGAGCTTCCTATCTTCTCCAATATGCAAATCGGTATAATCGCCTTTTTCCACCATGAATTTCCTTTTATCTCTTGTTGCATCATCAGAATCAAACAAGCTTTCCAGAGTGACTAGCCCCCTCGGGAGCTTGTTGGATTTCAACTGGATGATTTGATCTTCATAAGCTTCGGAGATCTTCGGTTGCAACTGATCGAAAAATTCTCTAGATGACTAGAGGAATGATGCAATATGAGCATCGCTATCAAATACCTACCAATCTTGATTGTTATCTGGGACGGAGGGTCTTATAATTACTTTCACTGCACGTTTATTTTTAAATAACTTAGGGGCAAGTTCGATTTGAATTGAGCCCCAATAGTTGCCATCCTATCAGCTTCGGAGTTCATTTCCCTCGGAATAGCCTGAATATTGAATGCTTTAAAGTTGTCGATCAGATCCCAGACCCTATGTCGATAAGATCGCATGCGGATATTCTTTGCAGTTGAAGTTCTATGGATTTGGTTAACCACCAGCTCAGAAACTCCGAAGACACTTATCTGTTTTGCACCCATTTGCCCCGCAAAGCTTAAACCATGGATGAGACCTTCATATTTGGCTTCATTATTTGAATAGGCAAATTGGAAACGGTAAGACCTCAACATCTTTTTGTTGGATGGAGATACCAAACAAATCCTAGCTCCAGCTCCTACTTTACATCTGGCTCCATCAAAATATAACGTCCATATTTTCAAAGATTCTTCACCCTCGGGTTCTTTAGTAACTTTAGGCATGATCTTCCCTTCTTCATGAATAACATAGGTTTCGAGGCCAGTTGAGTGGTAATTCCTGAAAGGATCTGTATCAATAAATTATTTCAACAAATTTTCTTCATCCATTGTCTGAGAGCTAGTAGCCTCCTCTTCTTCAAGAAATTTGACATTATACCTTTCCTCTTGAGAGATTGAAGTGTGTGTTGCTTCTTCAAAATTTAGCAAAGCCTCATCAGCAATGTGCTTAGGATGTAAAGTCTTTGATAGCAGTTTCATCTTATCCCCATTCTTGGTCTTTAGAATCAAGTGGGACTAAAGCTAGATATCCTCCTACATTTGTAGTGAACTCTCGAGACAAACAGATTTCGAATAGGGGAGGGATATCAATGAGTATGGTATCTTGATTTACAGTGATACTAGGGAAGACAAACAAAGTCATAGGTAATCCCTTAATTATTCCAACAATATCCACCTTATTTCCATCAAGCTGCATGACTCCTTTATTCAGAGGCTCATATTTTAGACCCAAAGCATCAGCTACTTGCTTTGGCATGACAGTGGTGCTAGCACCAAAGTCGATCATACAGTTATGCAGCAAATTGTCACCAATAATCAGTGTTAGAAAGAAAGGTCTAGGTTTAGGCTTACTTTCCCTTCCAGATTTGAGCTTCTCCTCTAGTTGAATCATTAGCACTTTATCCAAGTCGAACCTAGATGCATCCTCTCTATTGGGTAGAGCAGAAACCTTAGAATCTTCTTCAACTGATAGCACCTTTTGTAGTAGTACCTTCTACTCTGGAATGGCCAAGACATCCCATAAAGAAGCGTTGGCTGATGACTTTTTCACTTGTTCCACCACATTGAATTGCACTTTCGACTGGTGAGTTGTGATTACCTACTCTTTAGGTCTAGCAGTCGTTACAAGTTTCACAGTTGGTATATCTGGCAGTTTGGTAACAGTAGAAGTGACCGGCGGAGCCTTTGTCTTGGGAGGAAGTGGATTCAGAGGGCTAAGAATAGCCATCTCTGACTGTTGTGGGGTTGGCAATAGGCCTGCCATTGGGCTGGGCATTAGTTGTGACATAACCTTGGTAGGTAATACTGTAAACTCTTTGGTAAATCTATGCTTAGCACGTGTATTATAATCAGATTGCACTCGGGGTACTTTATCAATAGGGATGTCATTCAGAAATGTTGACTCTTCTCCTTCCATCCACGAAAAGAGAGCCTGGTCTGGGACAATCTCTGACTCTTGTTGGATAGACATTCCCTACATTTGTACGACAAGGATCTTTTTTGTCCATTTGTTGAGAAGCATATGGTGAGTTGCTAGAAACAGATGTGCAGCCTTGGCTACGTTGATTTATGATTTGTTGTTGCAAATTTCCCTGCGGATAGTTTCGTGGCATGGGTGTGTCATTGCAAGGAAAACACCATGAGTTAGCATCTTCGGTTAAATTTTTTTATCCCGCCACCAGCTCTTTATTCGAACTAGGATGAACAGTCTGCATTGGTAGGGTTACCAGAACTATCTGGTTACTTGATTGAGCCAAAGTATTCCCTTGTGACCTATCCTGCCACTGGTTTGATTGGTACAGAGGTTTTCCGCTTTGATAATTTTGGTATGCTGGCTTTTGATAGCTGTATTGCTGCTACTTCAAAATAGCCAGTTCATTAGTCATAGCCCGCATATGTTCTCTCATTTCGTTCATCTCAGCAGACATGGGGTTTGGCACCGGAGCTGCCATTGGGGCCATGCTTGGAACACTTCCAGGATAGACGTACATAGATTGGGGGGGAGCCGCAGACGCACTGGTAGAAGGAACTTTGGCTTCTGGAGCATTGCACTTGGGGAACAATGGCATGATGGGTCTCGGTGCCAATTTTCTAGCAGTGATCAGATTGTTTTCTTCAGCAACAGCTAGAGCATAAGCATCAGGAAGATTTTCTTCGCCCAGAGCCTGTAACATCATGGAGATATCAACATTTATTGACTTCAGGTAGAACATAAAAGCCAGATCTAGAGGTGGTCGACTACCAATAGGCACTCTCTACCAAGTCAAATGGAACCTTGCATTGAAATTGAGTAGAGCTTCATGAGGAGCATGCTTTATGTTGGCCAATTGATGGTACAGCAATGATCTATCATCAACATTGGAGAAATGTTCATAAAAAGGGGTTATGAGCTGGTCCCAAGTAGCTATAGTGCCTGCTTCAATAGTCCGGTACTAGTTCAGCACCTTTCCTCGGAATGAGGTAGCCAACAATCTAAGGGCTACATTTTCCTTTGATACACCATGTACTAGACATACGTCTGCTACATCTTGCAAGTGCTCCATTGGTGTCTTTGATTCATCCTCGAAATATTTAGGGATAGCCTTTAGAGCAGAAACCGGGATGGGGGCCCATACTGTAGGAGGCACAGGTGCTACCAATAGACTATCAGAATCCCAGGTTATATAGTTTCTAGCAGCCATAGGTGCGGGTGGATTAGGCGATGTCAGAGAAGGAGGAGATGGAGGAGGTGAAGGGCTGCCTTGACAACCTCTCGGGTGCACAGAAACTAAAGGGGGTACAAGTAGGCTAGGGACTCTTGCAGTTTGTGACCTGGTTATAGACCGATGGCTCATACACACTTCTAAAAATCAAGTGAACGTGCTAGTTCTCTGTTCCACTGGGCGTGCCAAAAAAAGAACTGTTGATGCAATATTTTGCATGTAGCAGTAGCCTTATGGGAAATTTAACTATTGGGGGACATTATGCTCTAGCTAAATAACCTCTGGGATTTTATCGAAGCTGACTCTTCACTTAATGGGTGAAGTAAAAGGTAAGGGAGATTGCGAGAATGTAAAATTTACACTACAGGCGATGCGCCAAATCTTTAGATAACTTTTTCAGAGCATAGTGCATAATGCAAAGGCCTGAATCACTAAATTGTTGTTATTTAAGATAATTTTCTCAAAAGCACTTGTTATGCAAAAAAATACCCTCTAATTTGTATAATGTAATCAAGCATAACTTTTTATTAACATAGAAGAGTAGTAGAAACATGATCTGTATTCATTCCAGCTATATGAGGTTACAAAAACTGAAGAACATGCATTCATACTAAATGAAGATAACAGCACAGGTCAATAGTTCCAACAAACGTTTGAAAATAGAAAGGTCGAATTTATTTGGCACAGTCCGAAGTCTTTGAATTAAAAGCAACTATTACATGAGGCTTACTTCCCAGTGCTTGGGAAATTTTTTTAAACTTAATCCACCTCTAATAAAAGAAAACCAGGCCCCATATATTGGCCATCCCACCGCCTGAAGATGCATTATGAAAGAGCAGACCATGCGTGGTGATCTTCAGCCCAGATTATCTTGAGCCGCCACAATAAACATCCATCGATTAGCAACATGCCAGTGAGGCCATGAGATGAAATGAAAAAACATGCAGCAACAGGAGAGGACACGTAGCAGCAGGAAGCACAAAAGATCCATCGGCAGTCCCAATGTAACCGCTACAGAAACAAAAATGCCACGTGTCGTTCAAATGGAGCCCAACAGAAAGTAGCAAAGGTGCCTAGCAGAAAGCCGTGAGAGAGATCCACGTGGAGCAGTTCGAGAGCAAAAAAGTACGAGGTAGGCCCAACTCGAAAGACAACCAATGCAAGCCACGCGGTACACAGTCGGAGGTTGCAAAGAAGCGAAGCGAAGGAAAAAATGAAAAGCTTCATGAGGGAGCCATGTGGCGCTCCGAGGGCAGTTAGCATTTGGAAAAATAAGGAATAGCCGCAAAGGTAAATATAAAACTACAAAGGCCTTCGGCAATTTTTTGTTGAACAACAGGTATTTGCACATGTGAATCAACAAATCTGAGGAAAAATATTGCAAAAAGGAGAAACAGGAGAGCAGGAGAAGTGATTCAAGATTCAAGCATAGGGAGTATTATGATTTAATGTTTTTATTTTTCTTATGCTTTCATTGTTTTCTCTTGTTTGGATGAGGTTAATAGTTTAGAAGTGTTGGCTGTCACTTAATCTAATCTATTTTATTTTCCCCATCTTACAGTGTTCACATTTAATAAATGGTGGCCCACCAAAGATTTTATCAGGCTCTTTACCTTTTAAAAACCCTTTGAAGAAAATAATTGAGGGTCTTTTAAAATTTCCTGTGGAGCAAACAAATAATCTCCCATGCATTCAAGCCTTTTGGGGCCCACCTACCACATTTCCTCATATCGCCCATCCTACGGGTTTTAACCCATGTGCAAGTTGGAGGTGCAAACCAACGGGCAATGAACATGATCTTGCTACATCCAACATTCATCTCCAACCATTAATCCACCTCTATCTTCTTTTTTGCCCTAATTTCTTTGTTGTGTGTTCAACCTGCTCTACTTATCGATGGTGGCATATCTCTATGCAAATCAAACCCTTCCCAATTGGCTAATCATGCCTAAGAGAATCCATTCAAACATTTTTCTTGTATTTCCCTCCACATATAGGCTTTCTCTAAGTGTTCCCTTCCTTCAAAGGTTTGTACAACATATTCAACATATCTTTTGTGTGTTGTACTACATTCATGGCACCATACTAGACTATCAATTCATTCATATATAGATGTCTACATCGGGCCTTCATCTTATAGCTACGTCCTTTGGCAAGCATGGTGTGGCACTTAAGTTCCTGAGACCTCTTCAACAAATCCATTTTGGGCATCCTTTCTCAGATGGTATCATTCACTATTGCAATGGTTTAAACTATCTTCTCTGCTTCGATGGATATCCATTCCTTCTCCAAGTTACGCTTGGAAGTTGCTAAAGTATTTCAACTTTCACCTTGTGCAAGCTGGACATGGAATTCTTTATGAAAACATATTTAAAAAAAAAAAACATCAGTCACAGGCCTCACGCCCTCCTTATGCTTCCAATTTTGTGTATATATTTGGTGCGACTGCCTTATCTGAAAGTTTCTAAAGAATTTTCAACAAATCATCGAATGCACATATTCATGTGTGTGGGTTTCTATGGAATCCCTCTTTGCGTTGATGCACTGGCTGCTCCATTTGCACTGCGCATTTAATTTGGAGTATCAAGCAGATCAAGTGAATCCCCTACTTCAATGCTACATGGATTTTTTTTCTAGTTTTCAAAGCTCTCTCAACAAACTGTTTTGTGTACATGTTGCACTTGGAGTCACAAGATTTGGAATTTCACTCTCGTGGTGCATTATCTTACTAGATTTTACCAACATAGCTTTGTTGTCAATTGGGGAGGGCGTAGAAATTTTATGCCAAATTATAGGTTTGCATGTCTTGAGGTTTGGCATGTTACTACAAAGATCTCAACTAGATATTGTGGTAAGAAAATTGGACATATGATCAGAATCCCTACTATTCCTTTGTAAATATTTAAAATTTATGTAAATGGCCTAATGCTGAGAGTTCTTTATAAAGTGTTGTGACTTTCTTTCATAATGACGCAAGTGAAACATCATTTCTTCAGAGCCCTTAAATGCTCAAGGCCCCTTTTTAAATCACTATCCTTTACTGTTTGAGAAACCATAAAATAAAGAGAATTGAAGTTTTAAACAACTAACCCTGCTTCCTTTATGCTTTGGAAAAAAAGCATTTAAATTTTGATTTAAACTCCCAATGGTTATGTGCTTGAAAGCATTTTGATTGAATACCCTCTTCATGCCAATCATCTTCATTTTCAAACTTTAGGGACACTAATTGATGAGCATTGGTGTGAACAACTCATAACAATTTTGACCTTGCCAATTCACCACCATTTACTATTCCTACACCTTGATCACAACTGTGCACAACATGTTGGGTCCCTTATGGGCCTGACTAATTTTTTTCACTTTCAAACAAGTTTTCATGTTGAACTGATCAGACACAACCTCTGAGTGCTCTTGAAGTGAAATGATAAACTGGGTTATCATCAGAATTTGTTTTCAGGCACCTTTACAAAATAGTGGAAATTGGCCAAGTTAGCCCTGGAATTGCCTTTGAAGACTAGGCAAACGACCTCCTAAAGCAACGAAAACTTGTAGGCATGTAGGCATTTGACATGAGAATGCAGTGCAAAACATGGCTCAGAGAAACATATTACGAGATGAAATATATTCATTGTCAAATTTTCTCAGTTGAACTTTCTACATCAACAGTCTATTCAGAACCATTTAAAACTCACAAAATCACCTCATTGAAAAAATACCAAATCAACTCCTGGTGAGCTGCCACTGGACATAGTCCATAATTTAGGTACACTGAGCACGTGTGAAAGAGGAATTTTCTTGAATCATCATTCATCAAAATATATTGAAGGGTGAAGTTGACCTCCCTGAAGGGTTTCAAAAAATGCAAGTGCAAAACTGAATAAACTGCATTTGGTTTTAATCTGTTAAAAATATCAAATCGTCTAATAAAGCTCTGAAACTGAACATACAAGCTCATCTAGGTATGGAAATACAAAGTGACAATAATTTTTTGTTGACGATCAACCGGTTACAAAATGCAAGCTCAAACGGGAGGCTACTTTGCAAAATTGAAACTTTGTAAACAGTAGAAAAGTGCCAAAACCCTCTAGCTTCACTTTTCAAAACCCTGACAAAACTCATTGTGGGAAGCTGAAAATTGAAATGCACATTCACATATGTCAATTGAATATGTTTACCAAGGGTTTTTGCTTGAAAATCATCTGGCTTCAAATTATGACCCTCAAAATTAGGTCATTCAGGCAGATTTGTCAAGTGCACTTCTAAAAGTGTGAGGCAAAATTTTGAAATGGGCAATCTTCAATTTGAAAATTTTGAGAGTGCCATCATGATGCAAAAAGAGGAGCAATTTGAACGTGTGAAGGAATTATGGAAGAGTAAGCGTAAGGGTAGGGATGATAATGATGATGATGTTGGTCATTTGAGAAGACACAAAAGAAGAAAAAGAAGAAAAAAGAAGGATAAGGACCACAAGGCTTATGATTCTTATATGGAGGAACCTGATGTTTCCATGGAAGATGAGAAATTATATGAGTGATAAGGAACAAGATGATACAGAAAATGCCCAAGATCTTTTTGCAGCTGTAGGTCTAGAAGACTTTGATGACAACAAGACAAATTCTCTAGTTTCAACAAAATCACGAAGGAGACATGCATACTCTAATTTTGAAGATGATGAACCATTGTAGAAATAAAGTCTGAAAGAAGATGATCCATGTGATGATGATGTATAGGCTTCCTGATCTCTAACCACACCTAGCTCCTATTTTCCAAGAGAAAAATCCCCAACGCTCATGGAAAATGAATGATGAGCATTTGAGTTCCAACTGATTCTAAGAGAAGATGATGCATACAATTACAATGGATAGGCTATTTCAAAATTTTAGTCAATCAAATATGCTTTGTCCCTTCCAAATCCATTTGACATAGTTAAATGAGATCTTATCAAAAAAATCAAATGAATCATCTATATGTTATCTTTTCATTTTTCCCCTTTCTTATTTTTTCTGGGCAACCTATTTTAGTCTATTGAAACTCAAATGATCATCATTCATTTCCCATGGGCCTTGGGGATTTTTGTCTCGCCATCATCAAAGTCTTCTAGAATTTCAACTGCAAGAAGAACTTGGTCATATTTTGCATCATCTTGTGCCTTATCGCTCATATAATTTGCCTCATCTTCCATGGAAACATCAGGTTCCTCCATATAAGAATCATAAGCCTTGTGGTCCTTATCCTTCTTCTTTTCCTTCTTTTGTTTCTTCCCAGACTAAATAGCCTCATCATCTTCATCATCCCTATCCTTATGCTTACTCTTCCATAATTGCTTCACATGTTCAAATTGATCCTCTTGTTGCATTACCCACTGAAGTTATTCCTCTTGCTTTCTCCTTTCCATTTAAATATTTCATTCTTCATCAACTTTTAGTTTTGATTCATTCACCAAGACAAGTTGGTGTGCTACTTTAATTGTTTCTTTTGCTTTAAGCCAATCACCTATTTTCAGTTGCAAGTTTCCAAGCATACATGATGAAGGAGCATCCCTGGCTCTTGGCAATCTTGCATCAACCAAAAATATTTTCGTTCAGTTTTATTCTTGTTTTGTTCTTGTTCTAGTTCGAATTGGTAGATCTGGTGTTTTTGCGTGTTTTTTCGTTAGATATTACATACCTAGTATTTTATTGTGGACATATTAAATTGTCTTATTCCAAGTTTTCAGCTCATTTGGATCTTTTTCCAGCAAGTTATCGCTTCCGGAGTACGTGACATTTTTTAGGACTGGCCCCAGAATAACTTCAAAACCTAATGGCTAGTTGGATCAATCACGAATCTTTCTCATGACCTACAGATACTCATGGTGTGTTTATACTAGTTTTATGGAGTATCCCCGAACTTACACTTAGGTCCACACTTCACCATGTGCATCTACCATGGATGAATTTCATATTTAAGGCCGACTTTTTCTTACACACGTTACACTTTTCTTCATCAAAGATTGTAGCGATCTTTGGCCGACACAGATGTGATATAAATCTTGTATTGGATCAATAGAATAGGAATCAATCAATCAATTTAGATGAAGTAGAGTAAGATGTATATAGAATTCAACCTGTAGAATTTTCACCCCCATGTATGGGAACAATATTTTGAGCATGTTGTAATCAGGGTTGAGTGCCAAATCTATAAGTGCGAAAGTGGTAGACTATTTGTAATCAATATTTCTTATAATTAGAATATTTACATTTTCATTTGCCTTCATATTTCATGTTGCTTTTGTTGTGTGAATCTCGCTACATGGTTTGGACTGTTCTCTTTGAGGACCCTCATACCGTTACTGCACCAAACTAGTATCAGAGTGAGATTTGTTCCTTGTGAGATCGTTAGAAGTTGCACAGTCTTGCTGAAGATTTGTTGTAGGGTGGTGGATTGAAAATCCAACCTGCAATTGTAGAGGACTTGTGTAAAGATGGCAGGAAGAAGGAATGGTAGAGGAAATGGAGCACGTGGAAATGCAGACCCTTTTGTAATGGAAATGTTGAGAGGAATTGTTGCTAGATTAGAAGCAGTTGAAACGACCCAGAGAAGAGGTCGACTAGTTGATGATGTAAGTGATGAAGAAGTAGAAGAACAAGAAGAAGTTGAAAGAGAAGAGCAACCTGGCCTTGATTAGGGAGAAGAGAGTTTCATAAGAGCCCTAACCAGAGTAAACACCAAGCCACATTTTAATACATCAGATTATAATGGTAAGTTGAATTCAGATGAATTGTTGGATTGGATAATAGAGATGGAGAAATACTTTAATTTTGAAGTTGCCCTGGATGATAAGAAGGTGAAATTTTCATGTACAAAATTGAGAGGACATGCATCCCTTTGGTGGGAACATTTGCAAAAAGATAGAAAAAGAAAAGGTAAAGAGAAGATAAGATCATGGGATCAGATGGTGAATAAATTGAAGACAAAGTTTATGCCTGGAGACTATCAGATTAGTTTGTTCAAGAAATTACAGAATTTGAAGTAGAAAGAATCAAGTGTGACAGAGTATACTGAGGAATTCTACAAATTGAATATCAGATCTGGACATTCAGAAGATGATATGTGAATGATTTGAGGTCATCTATTCAAGATGATATTAGTCTGATTAAGTTTTTGAGTGTGGAAGAGGCATATCAATGTTCCCTAAAAGCAGAAGATAAGCTGAATAAAAGACACGAGTAGAGACAGGAAGGAAGAGGTGGAAGATTTTAGAGAGGAAGAATATTCACTGGAGGAGGAAGAGGAACTTATGCAGATCCGAATAAAGATAAAGAGATCGGTAAGAATGAGAATTCATATAAAAAAGATGACGAAAAATCTCACAAAAGAGAGGATATGGTGGTTACAGAAATGAAGGATACAAAAAAGATGACAGAGGACAAGAGAAAAGAGTATTCAGGGGAACTTTCTTTAAATATGGTGAAGGACATAGAGCCTTTGAATACAAACAAGGAGATACAAGCAGAAATATTGAGAACAATAGAGGAATGGCCTTTGTGGAGGAAGATCATGTTGGATCATCTAATCAACCAGAAGAAGGAGAGGTATTGTAATAGAAGAGTGTTGTGTCAAAGTGAAATGGAGAAGGAACCATTGTAGATAAATAATTTGTTTCAGACCAGATGCAAGGTAGTTGGTAAATGTTGCAAAGTGATCATTGATAGTGGAAGTTTAGAGAACCCGGCTTCTGAAGAAATGGTAACCAAATTGAAGTTGGAAATGTTGAAACACCCTAAACCCTATCAGATAGCATGGATTCAAGATGTGCATAAGATATTGGTAAGTGAACAATGTTTGTAAAATTAAAAATAGGAAATTACCATGATGAAGTTTTGTGTGATATTATGCCTATGGATATATGTCATATTTTGTTGGGAAGGCCTTGGAAGTATGATACACAGGCTATTCATGAGGGAAAGAAGAACATATACACTATTGTTGCTAATGGGATGAAGCAAAATTTGTTACCATTGGAGGATGATCCTAAAATTGATATTTGTATGACTACCAGAATTTGTGTGGTCGATGGAAGT
This sequence comes from Sequoiadendron giganteum, assembly GCA_007115665.2. Taxonomy (NCBI): domain Eukaryota; kingdom Viridiplantae; phylum Streptophyta; class Pinopsida; order Cupressales; family Cupressaceae; genus Sequoiadendron; species Sequoiadendron giganteum. The sequence continues at coordinate 211,121,102 of CM021110.1, read as the reverse complement.
ATATTTATAGATGGACTAAGACATGAGAACATTTGTTATGCCTTGGTGCCTAAGAAGGTTGAAGACCTTAATCATGTAGGAGGACAACCTAAGGAGATAAAATAGTTTCTAATAGAATATGAGGCTATCATTTCAGATAACGTACCTGATGGATTACCACCTGTAAGGAGTATTAGTCATTGTGTGGATCTGATTCTTGGAGCTGGTTTTCCTAATAAAGCAGCACACCAGATGACACCAGTAGAGAATGAATAACTAGACAAACAAGTGCAAGATTTGTTGAGGAAATGTTTGATCAGAGAAATTTTAAGTCCTTGTGCAGTACCTGTTGTGCTTGCACCTAAGAAAGATGGAGAATGGAGAATTTATACCGACTCTAGAGCCATAAACAAGATCATAGTGAAGTATATATTTCCTTTTCCCTAGATGGATGAAATTATGGATTGTTTGAGTGTAGCTAATTATTTTACAAAAATAGACTTGAAGAGTGGTATCATCATATCAGAATCGGAGAAGGTGATGAGTGGAAAACAGCATTCAAGACAAATGAAGGATTGTATGAGTGGTTGGTGATGCCCTTTGGACTGAAAAATGCATCTAGTACTTTCATGAGATTGATGAATGAGGTATTGAAGAAATTCTTGGGTAAGTTTTTGATTGTATATCTAGATGACATTTTGATTTTCAATAAGACAAGGGAAGAACATTTATTGCACATAAGACAAGTTTTGCAAAAGTTGAAAGAAAAACAACTGCTGATAAACATAAAGAAGTGTAGTTTCATGAAGGAAGAATTGGTATATTTTGGATTTGTGATATTAGTAGATGGATTGAAGATGGATCATGAGAAAGTGAGATCTATTTTTGAATGGCCTACACCTAAAAGCATTGGAGAGGTAAGATTATTTCATGGATTAGCTAGTTTCTACTGAAAGTTCATTAGGAATTTCAGTTCTATATGTAGCCCTATGACAGAAACAATGAGGGGAGATAAGAAGGATTTTAGATGGACATCTGGAGCAGAAAAAAGTTTTGAATTGTTGAAACAAAAGGTGATTGAGCAGCTTGTGTTGGCTTTACCAAATTTTGATAAGGTATTTCAAATGGATTGTGATGCAAGTGGAAATGCAATTAGAGCATTGTTAAGTCAAGAAGGAAGACCAGTAGCCTATTTCAGTGAGAATTTGAATGATACAAGGAGAAGATATTCATTGTATGATTAGGGGTTTTATGCCATACTTCAAGATTTGAAAAAGTGGAGAAATTACTTGTTATCCAATGAATTTGTGTTGTATACGGATCATCAAGCTTTACAATATTTGAACAGTCAAAGTAAGTTGAATCAGAAACACATGAGATGGGTAGATTTCTTCCAAAGTTACACCTTTGTCTTGAAACATAGGAGTGGAAATTCAAATAGAGTTTCTGATGTTTTGATTAGAAGAAGGAATTTACTCGCACATATGAGAGTGGAGGTATTAGGCTTTGATGAATTGAGGCACTTGTACAAGGAAGATCCAGATTTTGTAGAACCTTGGAGATCATGTAAAGAACTATTTTTGGAAGATAGGAGTCAATTTTTAGATTATTTAATCCAAGAGGACATGTTGTTTAGAGGAAATCAGTTGTGCATACCTTGAAGTTCAATGAGGGACAACTTAGTGAAAGAGAAACATAGTGGGGATTGGCATGACATTTTGGAATTGACAAGACATTAGCATTGGTGAGTGAGAATTACTTTTGGCCCTAGATTCATAAGGATGTTAGGAAATTTGTACAGAGTTGCAGAGTTTGTCAAGTTACTAAAGGAAGTAGTTAGAATGTTGGATTATATAAACCTTTGACAGTACCAAAAATACCTTAGGAGGATATGAGTATGTATTTCATACTTGGTTTTCCCAAGACATGAAGAGGTAATGATTCAGTATTTGTGGTAGTGGACAAATTTTCTAAGATGGCACATTTCATACCTTGTAATAAGACAACAGATGCAATACATGTATCAGATTTTTTTTTCAAAGAAGTGATCTGACTACATGGATTACCTAAGAGTATTGTTTCAAACAGAGACACAAAGTTTGTTGGAGATTTTTGGAGGACACTTTGTAAGAAGTTGCAAAAAAATTTGAAGTTCAGTTCTACTTTTCACCCACAAACAGATGGACAAACAAAGGTAGTAAAAAAAAGTTTGGGAAATTTGCTGAGATGTTTGGTTGGAGAGAAGACAAAAAGTTGGGATTAGCCCTAGCACAAGCATAATTTTCCTACAATAATTCAATGATCAGGAGTACTAGAAAGACACCTTTTGAGATTGTTACAGGAGTTCATCCTAGAGGTATATCAGAATTGAGGGACATCAGTAAGGAAGATAAAATAAGTGCAAAATCAGAAGAATTTGCATAACATATGAAGACAATGCATACTCAAGTGAAACAAAATTTGGAAAACATGAACCAGAAGTATAAGGAAAAAGGGGATGAAAGAAGGATACATAAGGAATTTGAAGTTGGAGATGAAGTGATGGTATACTTGAGGAAAGAAATATTTCCAGTTGGAACATATAGTAAATTAAAGATGAGCAAGTTTGGACCCTGAAGGATTTTGAAGAAGTTTCATTCAGGAAATGCTTATGAAGTGGAGTTACCAAATGGCATGGGTATATCACCTATATTCAGCATTGCAAATCTACATTAGTACCATGAAGCAAAATTTAGTGGAGACAACAAGGTGAAGTTGGAAGAACAGCTTCCTACACATCCATCAGATGAGATAGAGGAGCTTTTAGATGTCACAGATGGAAGGAGAACTCATGGAAGGCAACACAAAGAATATCTTGTGAAGTGGAAAGGTAGACCAGTGGAGGATTCTTCTTGGATTTCTCAGGCTGAGGTAGACCGTATTGTTTTTACTTTGGCCCCTACAAAATGAGAGGCTCACTTTTCATTAACCCTAGATGTCTGATGCAGGAGCATTCCTGCTTCTTGGCAATCTTGCATCAACCAAAAATATTTTTATTCAGTTTTGTTCTTGTTCTAGTTTGAATTGGTCGAACTGGTGTTTCTACGTGTTTGTTCGTCAGATCTTGTGTACCTAGTATGTAATTGTGGATATATTCAATTGTCATATTCCAATTTTTTAGCTCATTTAGATTTTTTTCCGGCAAGTTATCACTTTCAGAGTATGTGACAATTTTTGGGACTGGCCCTAGAATAACTTCAAAACCTAACGGCTAGTTGGATCGATTGTGGATCTTTCCCATGACCTGTGGATCCTCACGATATGTTTAGATTGGTTCTATGGAGTTTCCCCAACCTTACACTTAGGTCCACACTTCACCATGTGCATCTACGGTGGATGAATTTCAGATTTAAGGCTGACTTGTTCTTACACACGTTACACTTTTCTTCATTGAAGATTGTAGCAATCTTTGGCCGACACGAATGTTTCTTGACCCACAGATGTGATATAAATATTGTATTGGATCAATATAATAGGAATCAATCAATCAATTTAGATGAAGTAGAGTAATACGTATATAGAATTCAACCTGTGGAATTTTCGGCCCCATGTATAGGCACAATATTTTGAGCATGTTGTAATCAGGCCTGAGTACCGAATCTGTAAGCCTGGATGTGGTTGACTATTTGTAATCAAGATTTCTTATAATCAAAATTTTTGCATTTGTGTTTTCCTTCATATTTCATGTTGCTTCTGTTGTGTGACTCTTGCTGCATGGTTTGGACTGTTCTCTTTGAGGACCCTCCTACCGTGATTGCACCAATACATAAAGAATTTGATGAGTTTTTATCTACCTCAAGTGCATCCCCAATCAATTATAGGCTTAGTTGGATCTCATTTCAATCTTGAAACATGACTACAAGACGTAGATATGCATCCATATAATCAAGAAACCTGAATAATTTTGTCCTATATAAAATATTTTCTTTTTCAATATCATGTAGTTGTTCAAATAACCTAGAAAGATTGAATAGTGGTGTGACTATCCCATGGTAACTCAAGTGAAACACCACCTTCTTATAGTCAATGGGAGAATTCCATATCCTCAAAGTGTACAAAAAAATTGCATAATTGGCACTAGGGCTTTTATTTATGAATTTAACCCAAATGCTATTTCCTAATGCCTCTATAAAAGTTTTTGAGCCAACTCTAGTTCATCACGCTCAAAATGAAGAACCCAAATTTTGTTTAACAATTCAATGGGTACTTCTTCTTATCTCTTCTTCTGAAGAGACTTTGTTGTCTTAAGAGAATCTAAGGCTACACTAGGGTTTATCAATATTAATAACTCACCCATCTTGATAAATGGATGGGCATCACATGGATCTATGCGAGTTGTCTTTCTTAAAATTTCCAAAGCCTTCTTTGCCTTCCCTTGCTGAGAATATATATGTCCTACAACTTTTAAGCTCTTACACTTCTCAGGGTGGACCTCCAGAACCTTTTCAAAATTTGAGAGAGAACTCTTAAGATCTCTGAGCTTTAATTGAACCTATCCAAAAAATCATGTGGCCTCTATCTTTCCTTGATTGATACCATGTAGTAGCAGCCAATGGTGTCATAATCACCTTTACTATGATAAGATAATGAAATATTATAATATGAATGAGATTTCATGAGAGGGTGGTCAGTTGAAACAAGATTTGTCTCTTTCAATTGTTCCATAAGAAAATGTTGCCCTGTGAAGAAAAAATGATTTGCTAAATGATTCAATGTCATTGCACAGTACGGGTATAATTCAAAGTCTCTATGAATCTTTTCCATTCCTTAATGAACACTACCTTTTTCACTAACTGTGAGAATCCTACAATTAAAAAATGCACAAAACTGATTATGAATATTTTTCCCCATTTCAAACAGTAAAATTGCCAAAAAAGTGTGTTTAAAACCTACAATTAAAATCATGCTGATTTTCGCTCCAAAAAAACCATGAGACCGTAGCTTTTTTCTTACTATTATACTTTGATATATTTTTTTCCAAGAATCCATAGATTATTTGAAATCACCTATTTTAGGATTTTATCCATAGAAGCAACGTAGTGATTTGTTTGATAAAATGCTTTTGGTAAACATGTATGAAAAATGTGGTAGCATAGGCAAGGCAATGAAATTTGGAAAAAATGCCTCAAATAAATTTGGTCTTATGGTGATGGAATTCCATGATGAATGCCATCACAAGGTAATTTTTATGGATTGTCATGGCATTCAATCCCCATGAGACCGCATTTCTTTGAGGAATCCTTTCAACCAGCTCACAACCATTTCTACGCTATTTCTTACTATTAGGCTTTGATAGATTTTTTCCAAGCATCCATATCTTGTTTGAGAGAACTTTTTTTAGGATTTTAGCCATAGCAACAAGGCAATGAACTGTTTGATGAAATTATTTGGTAGACAATATGTATGAAAAATGTGGTAGCATAGACAAGGCAATGAACTATTTCAAAAAATTCCTCAAAGAAATGTGGTCTCATGGAATTCCATGATAAGAAAATGCAATTGCCATCTACTCCTAGTTATTAGTTATGCAATGTGAAGTAATTGCATAATTGCTTAGGTTGAATTTGCAAAAACTATATTGTAATTTAATTTTTTTCATCAATTAGCATCTAGTTATTAGTTATGCGATGTGAAGTAATGCTTTGAGTTTGAAATATGTGCAATGCAATGAAATCATCAATGCAAATGATTATGAATAAATAGTTGATACCAATTCATAATATATCCCTATATTCCAACCTAAAATACATAAAAAAAATCTAATCATACACAACATTATCAATAAATAATAGACACTGGAATTTGAGCACCAGATTAAATCTTCTTTTCCATTGATTACTTCAAATAGATATTACAATATAATATAACTCTCCTCATATATGTTTATATAAATTCCTACAATGATGATATCAAAATTCAGTCTTGGTTTCTCCTTTATAAGAGAAAAAAAAGCTTCAAAACGTTACAAAATGTGGCATCAAGATTCAAAACTCATACCTCTTCGTATAAACTAGACTAAACAATAGTTTTTCTTAAAAAATAAAATAGAGAAAATAGATAACTAATGAATTTTGTAGCACTCATGACACCATAGTCCGTTAACATCCATAAGGCACCCGTGATCACTGAAGATCTGTTCAAGGTATTTTCTCCATATTAGTGTATCTGAATGCGTGATTCTTTCACTGTGACAACCCCAAGGCCTATTGTTCGAGGGGAGGACCCATATACCTCTACTCCCACTTGTACACTATATAATCATGTGGCCATTTCTATTCTTGAAATTTCAATTTATTTTCAAGGTGAATCTTCCATCAGCTATCTAGTAATGCCCTGCCATCCATGATAAACTTAGAATATCTAGCATCTAACACTATTACTCCATCCATGATTAATTCAAACCTGTCAAGACTCAACTCACCATCCTTTTGTATGTAAGTGATGCACTATGGAACAATCTGGCCAAATTCACTCTTCCATTTGTTAAGGTCCTTCAAGTGGTTTTCATCTTTGAATAGTTTTGGAACAAACCACTGATTCATAGTATGAAATGAATCTATTCTTATTCTGATCTTTTTGTCCTCTCCTTGCATATATTGGAATTCATTTATAACTTTTTTGTCCATTTTCTTTGTAGGTTTTAATGTTGCAGGAGCCTCACCTCTCCTTGCATATATTGGAATTCACTTATAACTATTTTTTCCATTTGCTTTGTAGGTTTTAATGTTGAAGGAGCCTCAATACTCCTCTATAAGACTTTGCACAAGGTTGCCAATGTGTGGTGTATGGCTTGTCAATTTTTAAAAAGGGGATCTAGTATGGGTAGATGTGTTTTCATTTGATCAATTTCTTGTGTCATTGAGTTGTAGCAATCATACACACTTTCCAAATCATCCACAATTACCTTTCTCCTATTCTCAAGGACCTTCTCTAAAACATTATAGATTTACTTATTCACTCCTTCCTTACACTCATTGTTGGTTTTCTTTAACTCTTTAATCTCTTGTCTAAGAATTCTCACTTGTTCAGTAGAAGTAATTTCTATATCAACTGGTGGAGTAGGAGGATGCTGGTATAACATTATTTCTTTGTTCTATGAGGGGCCTACTCCTTTCAATTTTTCCTTCAACTTCACATTTTCCATGAACAATTTATTGACTTCATCATTTAAAAACTTTTGTTCCTTTTATACTCTCCCAATCTATCTTCTATCTCCTTAACTACAGCTCAGGTGAACATAGTTGAATGCATTGTCATGGTTGAAGCTTCTAGAGGAGATGTATCCTTTAATGTTTTCGCCATAGTTGTCCCTTTCATTTCTTGTACTACATATAGTAACCTTGGTTTTTGTGTACTATTTTGTTTGGCCCAAAATGCCAAGGTTTCAATCTTAGGGTTATACACCGTGCCACTTACCTCTTCATCTAAGTCTCAACAATTAGCATTGGATCCTCCTATGTTCTCACTTGATCAAGTAAAAACATTTTCTTTAATTCCATACCAGGTATAATAAGTATATTACTTTTCAAGATCATCTCTCTATCCTCTTGTGGGATGACATCAATATTATCAATCCTTTATTCATTAAAAGTTTGGCCTACTATTTGTTCATGTTGGGATTCCTCAGCTCCCATATTATTTATTTCAACCCTTGCTTCAAACTCTCTCATTTTCATCTTATCCCAAAAGTCTTTAAATTTAGGGGTTTTGATAAATTCGTCATCTTCCAAGATCTTGCGAGTTGGAACTACCCTATCATCCTCATGCATTTCTCTTTATCATTGTACCTCAATATCCGCTCTAGCTTTAGGCCTATGGGCTTCAGTTTCAAGCATAGGTTGGTCTACTTCAACATCATCCTTGAAATTTCTTAACACATTAACTATTTCTTTTGTATCTCCAACCTCCTCACTTATTTCATAGGAAACAATTGGCTCTATCTCTTGTGTCTTCTATTTTTTAGAAGGTGGTTGTTCAAGAGGTGATCCTAGAGAAGCATGACATACTTAAAAAATATTCAGAGTTGGATTTGTAATTATAATACCACTCAACCTTTTGGGACACAATTTGGAAAGTCTCCTCATACCTACTGCAGTCTTATATAATTCATGAAATTTATCATTTATCATATCAACCCTCTTGATAGGATATGCTTCCTCTAAAAAATAACCCAAGAAATCACTATGCTTCATCTTTATGTCTTCCTCAAGCCTTTTAATAAGTTCCCATTTTATCCTCCTATCATATACCTATTGAGGAGTGAAAGAATTTATGATTACATCTTCTTCATGGTCAATCTAGTGAGTAACCATAGTCTTGGTAAGGATTGTGCATCTTACAAAATTCATGTCTCTCAGGGTCAAAAGCTCTTTCCATTTCAGATTGTAAAGAGTACCTTGATTTTAGATAATTCAACAACTCTTCAAGTGTATCAGATCCCACTGATAGTTCCCAACATGTTGTCAAATTGGGTAGAAATGTACCCTTCCTTTTTTTACTCATGACATCCTTTTCCATCCATAGAACTTGTCACACAAACTCTAAAAAGGCTAATCAAAGGGGGAAAAACTTTGGAAATATATGTGGGGCCTATGGGAATCCATAAATCTTGATTATTGTGGTATCTGGTAAAAAATCAATCATCGAAGTTATAAGTATGGCCTTGCTCAAGTTTCAAATCCAAAGGTATTAACAATTATAGCACAAGTGTGTGTAGTCTTGGTGTTTGGTGGCCAAGAACTCTCATAATTCTATACATAAAATCATCATATAATATTAGATAATTTGAATTCTTACATTTCTTGTCCCATATATAACACCATAGTTGCACTGGCAACAAATTCCCCTGCTTGTCAATCTAACCCAAACACTTCCTTTTGCTCCATTTATCTTTATTCTAGTATAATATCATATGGCATAGCAAAGAATATTGCTTGAATGTTATGGGGGATCTATTTTTCCTAGCTTGCAAAAATGCTTCATGCAATGCTTTCTCAAGATATGAGGAAAAATCATATTCAATGCTCATCTTAGGGTTTTGGATCCTCATATCCATCATCATTAAACTAATTGGCATTCTCTCTTTTGCATCTATCCCAAGTAATTTATAGAGAATAAAGTAAGTTTTCTTGAAATAGAATTGGAAATTTGAGACTTCAAATGGTTCAGTAGCAAAAAGGGGATATAGGAATCACCTTGTTGTTCACAACCCTTTTCATGTAAATGGGGACTTCATCACTTTTATGGGTTTTCCTCAATCTAGTATATTCTTCTTTACTTCTTTGCAAATAAATTTTAGTCAGGGCTTGGTTTTTAGGTCAAAACATTCAATGATGGTCGCTTCAGTCAACAAAACTAATGGTGAATCATCTAACAATCTCACACACCTAGCAGCAATATGATAACTCTAAGCCAATACTCTGATGAAATCTACATCTATAAAAACATTTGGGACGACTAACTTGGCCAAATCTAATGTCCATGGATTTGACACTGGAACCTTGCCCTCCCTTTTGTCATAAAAGTACCAGAATAGTTCCCACCCGGAGATAGGGATAAGGGCATCTCTACAACTGTGAGCCACATCATTAAAAGAATTATTAAATCCTCTCTTAATTGATTCAAGAAGTATACCCATGATAGACTAGTGTAAGGACCTCTTTTTAACCTTAGATTCTTCCTTTTTTAGTTTCAAGTTATTTCTTCTTGGGTGGCATGATTGTTGGTGTAATTAATTATTTAATTACACTTTATTAAGTTTACTTAGGTAATAAATAGTTTACTTAATTAATAAGTAATTTATTTAGTTGAGCTAATTTTGGTTCAAAATTAGGTTTTACCTTTAGGGTTATGCATACATTGCTTTTATAAAGCAATTCATCTCTTGTAATTTCTCAATTCCTGAATATTATTCATTTTCACATCTTCATGCAAATTGCTTTTCTTTTTCTGTTTTTCTCTTGTGGAAGGTATTTTCTACTTTACATTTCTGATCTTGGTTTCTAAAATGGTATCAAAGCCTTGATTTGCATCCCCTTCTCAGTTTTTGGAGAAATTCATCGCAAAGAACGTTCAAAGTTCCTTGAGGGTTTCATGCCTTGAGCTTATTTCTAAAGTGTTTTGGATCAAATCAGGAATCTCCATTGGATTCAAAGCACTGGAAAAAGTTAGGATTGGCTTTTTTTTTCATTGATTTTCATTTTCATTTATTAGATTTGTGAGGGTTTGAAGCTACGGTAGTTTTTTGCTAGATCAGAGGGTTTTTCCATCATATTTTGAGAAATTTTGACCTTGATCTCTCAAAAAATGCATGCTAGTGCAAAAATAACCTTATGGGTGCACTGAAAAGGCTGAAAAACCCCTATTTTCATATAAAATATGATAGGGTTTTCTGAAAATTTATTTTTTAGTGTTTTTGGGGATTTTCAAAAACGTTGTCAGAAAAATTTGTACGAACGCATTGATTTTCATGCCATATTTTTTGGTGCCCAAATCATTTTTTAGTATCCTCAATATTTGTGCCATTTTTCCTCTATTTTTGTGCCCTCTCGATTTCTATGCTACCTCAATTTTCGTGCCAAGAAGGTACAACTGAATATTTTATTAATTTTTTAATCTCTAAATTAATAAAATATTTGGTTTAAAACCTAAATGAGCATTTTTAGTAAAATGGTCATATCTTGAGCATACAAAGTCCATTTTTCAAAAAAAAGATACCGTTGGAAATCTAGTTCTGAGCTCGATCCAATGGTGTAGGTATTTTGTATTGATTTTTCTCCAGATTTATTTTGTAGGTCTTTGAAGTCAGATGAAGCAATTTTCGCTTCAGAGGGCATACATTTTTCCTCGATTATCAATTTTTCATGAATCAAATGGCACTGGAAAGATGATTCCATCCTCTACACAGATCTAAGGTCAATTTTAATCATAGAGGCAGATGTGAACATTGATATTTTCATGCACTATTTCTTGTTTTCATGCATTAGGTTTAATTTTCTCTTTGATTTATGCATGTTTTGCATGTTCTCCTTTTACAATCATGGGGTATTGTAATAAATGAACTTCTATAAAGTTCCATTAGGGGGGCTTCTTGCATAATAATTTGATTAGAATGTAGTTTCATGGCATGCACTTTGATATCATCTTCATATTGATGACAACTCGCATGAGGTGTATCTGAATTCTATAATTTCTTTTGGCCACAGCTTGCTCATAGCTTGACACATTTTGGTTCGCACTGGTTCACATCTCAGATTGAGAGCCTATGACCTTAATGATCTTGAATCACATCGGGTCACATCTTAGTTTGAGGGCCATTCATTTTATGGTTAATGTTCCAGAATCTTCATGGTACTTGCTCCTATGTATCAGTTTTAGTCATAGTTTGACATTGGCATCGAGATACATATAGCTTCTAGATTCTCTCATCATATCATTCCCTCTTGTGGGGAATATCATTTATTCATCTACTGTTGCTTCATAGATTCTAGGGTTGTTCCAATTTATGAGTTTTCTAGTGTTCCTTGGCATCGAGTCTGTTGTTGCTTTATCATGATTTTTCTTGAGTCCTTCAATGAATCTCATATGGTTTCTCATAAACATAGGTATCTTTCCTTGCTTTCCATATTCAGGATTCCAATGTTACTCCACTAGTGTTCTTCTAGTGCTTCTTTGCAGCAGGGCATCTCATTAAGAGGGCGGGAGGGGGGGTGGGGGTTGTCCCACTAGGTTTTCTCCTCTTTCTCATTCATTGCATTTGTACATGGGTACCTAACATGGCCTTGTATCAAGGACCCATTCATCCTTTCATGCATTCATCCTAGCATTAGGTTCATGCCTTTTAGTCTCCCTAAGTTGCTTTTAAGGGAGGGTGTTGGTGTAATTAATTATTTAATTACACTTTATTAAGTTTACTTAGGTAATAATTAGTTTACTTAATTAATAAGTAAGCTTTATTTAGTTGAGCTAATCTTGGTTCAAAATTAGGTTTTACCTTTAGGGTTATGCATACATTTATTTTATAAAGCAATTCATCTCTTGTAATTTCTCAATTCCTTAATATTATTCATTTGCACATCTTCATGCAAATTGCTCTTGTTTTTTTGTTTTTCTCTTATGGAAGGTATTTTCTGGTTTGCATTTCTGATCTTGGTTTCTAACAATGATTTCCTTTTTAGTTTCAGGTTCTTTCTTCTTGGGCGGCATGATGTTTAACTCGCTTAATTCTCGTAGTGTATCTAAAATGTAGAATTCCAAACAATCTTATACTCATAAAACTTAATTGACAGTTTTACTATCTTACTTCTCCTATACTTCTGAAATGTAGAATTCTAAACAATCTTGTAGTCATAAACTTAATTCACAAGAGTTCTATGCACTTATCCAGGTTATGATGGTTGAAAATCTTAACCTCCTCAAACTCCTAGCTCACTGCATGATAATTTTTGCAAATGAGTGCAAAGAGAATGTCAAATTTTTAGTTTAATGGCTTATGAGTTCAGTCATGTTAACATCAATATCAACCTTATGCCAAATATTTTTCTCATAGTTCAAGTTTGAACATGCAACATTGGTTTTACAAGATCATATGGTTGATGTGATTCATGCATTTAATACCGCTTTATTGCCACCACTTTCTATAACTGCCACGGGATAGAGGGGTATAAACCACTATACTGCATGCATTTCATTGCGGAGTAGCAAGATCCTTACTTCTATACCACAAGCTTTACTTGTTTAACCCATAGTACTATGGTTTACATTAATAGTTACCGCCATATCACATGCTTCATCACATCCTTCCATGTTATAGTGGTTCATACCGCCCTACCACATGCCTTTATGATCTTCCTCGTGGGATGGCAGGTTATTCCCTGCTATACCACACCCTTCACTTTTTATTCTCATGGTATGGCGGTTTATGATGTATTTAAATTCTCTCATACTACCCTACCACATCCTCATCATAGTAATTTTGTGGTATGGTGGTAAACATCTTCATGTTATTTGTTACACATTGCCAACCTACCAAGAGTTTGGTTTACTGCTACGGGATTGTAGTAAGAGACTGTTAAGGGATTTGGAATATTTTTAGCTAGACATGTTTTTTCTTAAGTATATATATGATGAATTTTTGGCTTTGTATAGGTATTTCAGTGTCAGTCAGACCTAAAAAATTTATATGTTCAATAAAAAATAAAAAAGGAATATAAGGGTCAAGGCTCGGGTCATGGAGCTCAAGGTTAATTGTGATGATGGAACTAGGATTTTTTTGAAGGTTCTAACACACCTCATGATGAACTAGACTATTTTTTTCCTTCATCTTATGTCTGTTATTTTTTATGATTTTTTCTATTGTGAATATACCCCTAAGGAAAAAATTTCTGATACCTGTAATTGTAAACATCTTCTTGGTTTTTAACTATAAATTATTTTTAATCTATAAATTGAATTCTATTTTAAGTTTCCATTTTCAGTTATCAGCGGATTGGAAAATCAACAATTATCAACTTATGAACTCTATAAATTTTTACTAATTCAAGTTGTTGATTTACACATTATTGTTTATTTAGACTTCAAGAAATGAAGACAAGGACTGTAAGGCACAAATTAGATGATAGTGATCATAATGTTCAAATTCCAGAGACAGAATATGAGTGTGCATGTATTGAAAAAGTGGCCAAGAATAATGAATATTTTTTGAGTCTTGGTTTGAAAAGGAAAGTTGTAAATCCACTAAGTAGTATATTATTTGTTTAAGTGCTTAATCAAATTTTATAGGCAAGAGATTTCTGTTTATAAGACATGATATGATATTTTTTGTTTTATAGGAAACAAAAAAGTGCAAAGAAAATGTGGAGAAAAAACAAAAGGAAAAAAAAGATATAGTGTCACCATCTCATAGAATCCAACACTTTTGTGATTCAACAAATATAGTTGGTGAAAATGATAGTTGTGATGATGTGCAACCTAGTATAGCACATGGTGATGTGTAGCCTAATATAGCACATGGTAATGTGCAACTTCATATAGCACATGGTGATGTGCAACCTGATATAGCACATGGTGATGTGCAACTTGATATAGCACATGGTAATATGCAACATTGTGATGATCTCTTAGGACTAAGTCTAAGAGAGATTATTGAAAAACATTAGGGAAAAGGAACAATAGGTCTGTAGATGCAGAGAAATTATATGAAAGGACAAAATGAAAAAGGCCTTGTTAATAGAACTCTTTGTTAAGTTGTACAACTTAATGTCTACAATGATGTTGATAGTGGTTATGATGGTGAACTTGACAAGCATGCACATGATATTCATAGTGGTAGTCGTGTTGAAATCGAGGTGAGTGTTATGAAACCACATGCAAGTAAGTACTATTCAAGTAAGTAATGGTTGTTTTATTATGTAAATAAGGGTAATGATTATCTATTTGATAGAAGCTAGATGTTAGAATAGTAGTGAAGTGAAATTAGCTAGTATGCATAGATTATGGAATTAAGGGAGATTATATAACTTAGATATGGAAGCTTAGAGCTTAGTTGTAATGGAGTTTTTTATAAAAGCACATACAAAAAATTATTTGTTCCAAGACATAAGATATTACATATAACTATCAAAAACAATATAATGTGTATTTTTGTTTATTCAGACATTTATTGATAAAATCCAAGAAGGGGATACAGTTGAGGTGTTCGATCTGAATGATGGTGTTGTTGTGGGCATTGACTGGACTCACTCACTATCTATTGTATATGGAGTCAAATTGAAAGGAACAAGATATGCAAATGTATATATTTTATAGGTCTCAAGTAACATACCCCTTCTTCATCCAAAAAAAATAGATGGAACTATCCATCTGAAAGAGAAACTAGGGACCTTTGTATGGTGGCCACTAAAATATTTGAAAAAATCACAGAGAGTTAGTTGTAAGTGCAAAAGAGAAAAAGAAGGGTTAGCAACAACAAAGAGTGGAGAGTGAAGTTGCAGACAGAGAATGTACTGAGCCTAAATAAGTTGAACGCAAACACAAACTAGAAAATTTGATTTGGGTGTACATCCTATGAGTAGAACAAATAATGTTCTATCTTACTACACCTGTAATGTAAAATACTTGATTATTTTTTTCTCTTTTTGTTGGGTTCTAATCATTCAAACTGGTACATTATAGAAGAGGGGAATGTTGCTATGTAAGCAGAAAATGTGGAGAATAGGGGTGCAGAAAAAAAGAGTAAATACATAGTAGATAAAGAGGTGTAGAGAAGAGGAAAAGTTGTAGAGAGTGCAACATACATGTATGTGTAGTTGCAAATAAGTTTCAACATAGAATTGTCATCAAAATTGCAATATATTGCATGACCAAAAAAAGGCATTGTAACTCAGTTTTCTCATTCATAGCACTAAGAAACACACTTTATAACAATACATTTTTCAAAGAAAAGACACATTTTTGTCTTGTATTTGTTGTAAGGACAAGTCTTCTCAAATAAATTTAAGTATTTTTCCTTCTTAATAGCCATTTCATTATGTGCAAATGAATGATTGATTATCTTTTTTTGTTTTTTTATATGTTTAAACCTCAATTAAAGAATTGTCTCATTTCCAGCACTTATAGGCATAAATTAGTGAACAAAACCAATTAAATAAACTACCAATTGACTAAATATGCTGCCAACTAACATAAATTAGTGTTAATAAATATGACTAAATATAATTATTATGCAATTAATAAACAATGTATCAATATACCTATTAGTTGACAGAAATCAGTGAGCAAAAAAAATTAAATAAACTACCAAATTGATCAAAATTATGATTAAAATTAATGACTAAATACACTACCATTGGATGGAAATCAGTGAATAAAAATGACTAAATGACCAGTTAACATCAATCAATGACTAAATTAATGACAAAATATACTAGTGAATAAAAAAATGACTGAATAAGTGACGAATTTAAAACATTCAATGAGTAAATTGATAACTAAATTACACACTACCAAATCAATCAAATTAACGACTACATCAACAACCAAATCGATCAATCAAATGACTAAATTAATGAGAAAGTCGATCACTCAAATGACTAAACCAATGACCAAATTGATCAATTGAGTGACTAAATTAACAACCAAATCAATCAATTGCTAAAAACAGTTTAGTCATCAATTTGGTCACATTATAAATGACTGGAAATAAACTACTACTAGTCGCACGACCATGTTCAGTCATTTATAAGCACTTTCTAGTAGTTTTTCAATCACATATTATTGTTTTATGTACTAGTGAACTCAAACCTTGGAATGAATATGCGATGAGTGACAGGAGAAAATACAAAGAGCACCAAGGGTCATTGTGCAGCACTAATTCACATTATAAAACTCATGAACAATTAGTGATAAAAGAGATACCAACGATAACACACAGAAAAAATGTATCACGTATTGCTAATACAACACTGAACATTGAAAACCTATCCACAATGCATGAAATAAAAGAAGCACCACTCATCACTCATCGCTCATGTAAATTTTCATTTCTAAAGCTATCCTGGAAGAGTGATAAATGGAAATAGGAAATGGTACTTAAGTGGGATAATTTAGCACGTGCCCAAAAGTTGTTTTAAGAAAGGGGACCATCTAGGACAACGTATGCAAAGAGGCTTCAAAGTATTTTAAAGCATATTATTTCAGAGGATGTAAAGGCCAAATAAGTTCAATCACTCAACCTTATAAAAGAAAAGAATTTTAGGCCTAGACATGAGGGGTTGGCTACTCCATGATCTCTAATGACATAAGATGTTTTAACATGACTGAGGATGGGATATAGAAGGTTAATGATGAATTAGAGCTTTGGAAAGGATGCAATCTTGAGGGTTATTTAGGAAGGATCCTAGGTAACCTAAAACCCTAAAATAGTGATGATAAACAAAACCCTAAGCCCCAAGGATGGATTTGAACCAAAAAATTGGTAGGATGATAAATGGAACCAAAACAATATTCAAGGGTTCCATTAGTGGCTCCAACTGGGGATGCATGCCTCTCGTAGGCATGGAAAGATCCAAGAATCTCGAGTTGAAGCAGACCAACCAAAACATAGTGAACCAAAAACCAAAGGAACTACCTAGACTAGGTAGCAAAAACAAACCAGACATGACCAAAGAAAAAACACCTATATACAAAATATATAAAACCTACAATGTACATGGAGCAAAACATACTTAGGAGAAGTATGGCTTCAAGAAGTATCCATGTACTAGAAGTTCAAGAAGTTTACCTGTCATGATTTGGAGGAAGTATGAATCCTCCCCATGTGTATTGGCTATCAAATAAGTGCCTAACCATAACGCTTCAAACTTACCATGCTTACCCTTATCTTGATCACTTGCATTCCAAACTAAGACCATAAAATTCACTTTATTTTTTTTGGGAGAAGCTCTCTTATCATGCAAGTGTTTAACTTTCAACTACATCTTTTCATTCTTGGCATGAGCTTCTCTTCTAATTTCATCTAGTTGCACTAGACTATCAATTCTATGTTGTATATCATCACAGATAACCTCATCATATTCCTACACAAACTTATACATCTTTAGCAAGTTATTTTGTGGAGACCTAGCATCCAAACCATATACCAAACCAAATGGTGAATAACCAATGGCCTTCTTCATGGTAACCCTATCTATCCAGAGTGTCAAATTTAGGTTTGAGTCCCAATCTTTCTTGTTTTTCTCTCACTCTTTTGATAATTTTCATTAAGCTCTTATTACTAGACTCAGCCTCACCATTTCCCTAAGGATGGTAAGGTGAAGAATAAGAAATTTTTATGCCATGTTTATCAAAAATATCTTTGAACTCGTCTAATCTAAAATACATAGCATTATATGAAATGATTTTCTCTAGGAATCCAAACATAATCATAATATTGTTCAATAGGAAGTCCACTACAACCTTTCTCATTGCCTTCCTTATGGGTATTGCTTCTACCCATTTTGTGAAATAGTCAGTGGCAACAAGGATTCATAAGTTCCCTCCATAGAATTCTCTGGTATTTCACCAATAAAATCGATTCCCCATTGTTGAAAAGGATCATAAACAAAAATAGGCCTAAGCGGAAAATTCCCTAAAAACTTCAGTTTTCTTGCAAATCTCTAAAATGCATCACAAGTCTTAACAAACTTGTAGGAATCCTTAAAAATAGTAGGCCACTAGAATCCTGCCCTCAATATCTTATTAGCAATAGTCTTTACCATGTAATGACCACCACATACTCTATTGTGCATTTACTGCATGAGTTCTAATGCTTTCTTTCCATCCACACATTTAAGCAACACACCATCTGGGCTTCTCCACGAAACTTCATTGTCAATAATCACATACTTAATGGCATGTAAATTTAACATTCTCTTTTCATTATCAACCATATCTGCAAGACATTGCAAAGTATGTAAATATTGGACAATCCTTCTATACCACCCATATGTTTACATATCACAGATAGGTGCAACATTAAGAGTATCTGTTTGATTTATTTGATTAGCTTCGAAATTAGTCTCTTCCATAAATTTAGCTAGGCCTTGTCCCCTAACTAACTTGGTGATCTGGACATCAATATTGAATTCTTGGATCTTGTTGATCCATCTACACCTTCTTCATGTAGTTTCTTGTTGAGTGAAGATATATTTCACAATAACACTTGGTACAAAAGCTATGACAGTAGCTCCCACTAAGTAAGTTCTAAAATTTTTCATAGCCTTGACTAGAGCATACACTTGCTTTTAAATCATATCATACTTGAGTTCTACAACTTGTAAAGACTTACTAAAGAATGCAATGGGATGTTCAAAGCCCTCCTCATTTTTCTGTAGTAATACAACATCAATAGTATGGAAAGGAGAAAATATGCACTGGCTTAGAAAAATCAGGAGACTTTAAAGTTGGAGCCTCCTTGATAGCTTGTTTAATTCTCTTGAAGGCTTGACTTGGTTCATCGCTCCAAACTACCTTTTCTCCCTTCTTCAACATCTTAGAGATGGGTATTGTAATCTCTGAAAAGTTGGTTACAAATCTCTTCAAGAATTTGATCTATCAAAATAATGATTGAATTCCTTTAACATTATTTGGTTGAGGGATCTAACTATGGTTGCTACTATTTCAGGGTCAATCCTCACTCCTTCTTTGGACACAATGTGCCCTAGCAATTTTCCTTCAATAAACCCAAAGGCACATTTTTCGGATTCAATGTGATTGTGTACTCTAAAGCCCTAATAAATACCTTTTGCAAGTGTTTGCAATGATCTTCCTCTTTCTTGGAGTAGGTTGCCAAGTCATCATGATATATAGCCATGAATAATTCAATAAAATAAAAAAAGGCTACATCTATAGCCCTTTGGAAAGTGGCACCTACATTTGTTAAGCCAAATGACATCCTCACATATACATAAGTGCCCCATGGAGTAGTGAATGTAGTCTTGTATTTCTCAGAATCCTTTACTTTCACTTGGTTGTATTTAGCAAAACCATCCATCATAGACAATAAATCATTGCCAATCACCTTTTGCAACATGGCTTCCATATTTGGTAGAGGATAGTTGTCCTTTAATGATGATATATTCAATTTTTTGAAGTCAACACATAACCTTATATCACCATTTTTGTTTCTTATTGACACTAAATTAGACACCCATGGATAATGCATATAGGTTTTATGATACTAGCATCCCTTAGCTTTATCAATTCCTCTTGCATCTTAGGAGATAAGGTAAGATTAATTTGTCTTTTCTTCTATTTAAAAGGCTTAGCATCTTCTTTCAGAGGAATATCATGTTGAAATAATTCCTCTATGTATCCTTTTAGGTCATCATATGACCAAACAAATACATGTCTATATTTTCTCAGTAAAGCAACCAAAATTTCCTTAACCTTAGGTTTCATTTTCTTTCCTACATATACTCTTTTAGGGGAATTTTCAATCCCCAAATTCACCTCTTCCATATCCTCTCGATGGGCGGCAATTTTTTTAACCTTGCTTTTATCTTGGTTGTCAAAGACCCTTTATAGTGCTACAAGGCCCTTGGGGATTTTTTTTTCTTCAATTGAACTACCTCTTTATCGAAAATTATATCCTTACCATATATACTTTCTAAAAATGCCCCAGAATCAATCTCCTGGCCTTCATATTCATCTACAGACCTCAAAAAAATTGGAATATATTCATCATCATTAGAGATCTGCCAATTATACACACTATCAGGAATTGATGGCCTTGCTTATATCTCCACCTTAGAGATTCCTACAAAAGTTATATCATTTGGTATTAATGCAATATTAGCAAGTAAATCTTCTGCTCTATTATGTCCTCTCTCCATCCAGTCGATTCCAAAAGCATCAAACTGCTCAATGGAATCCCATATAGAATTTATGTATTGTTTCAATATGTTTTTCTTGCAATCATATTTGGCTCTTACTTGGGATATCACTAGCTCAGAATCACCAATTACCATCAATTTTTTTATCCCATTCTTCTCAACTAGCCTTAATCTAAGTAACAATGCTTCATATTCTACCACATTATTTGTGCAAACAAAAGATAAAGTGAAAGAGAATTTGTACATGTTGTCACTAGGTGACACTAGTAGTATTCCTACACCAGATTCTTCCTTGGAACTTGCACCATCAAAATACATTTTCCATAATCCATCCTTGTTATTTATCCTTGTAACTTCATTATCTATAGGTGCAATGCGCCTATATGTTTCTCTTGGTACTTCTTCCACCTTGAAGTCACTCATATTAGTATCTATAAAAAATAATTGTATCATCTTCAAGAGCATGCTCCAACATATGTGGCACCTTTAGTTCCCATACCACTTGCACATCCTTACCATCGATAGGAAAGGTGGCATAAGACATGTCACACTACATACTACCTCCCATGGAAGCACTCCATTTCCTAGATAACAAAATTCCATAATTAGGTGGGACATCTACTACCACCACACTCACCTTAAACTCTTTCTTTGGATACATTACCAATTTGTAAGGGAGCTCATTAATTACACTAGTGATAGGTAATTCTCTTGAATCCATATCATATCACCTACCATGAGTGTTGTCAACTTTTAGTCCCAATGCCTCCATGATCTTGGCTAGCATAATATTGTTGGATGCTCTAGAATCAATAATACATTTTTTAATAAAATTTCCCTCAACAATCAATGTGAGGAAGAATGGGTCTATCTTCCCAAGGAAATTTGTTACTTAGTTTCCTAGAAAGATATGAGGGATATCAATAATTAATCCCTCTACTTCTTTATCTTTCTTTACCTTTTCACTCACTTTGGGTAGAGTGGGGACCACTAATTCAGCATAGGTTGTAGTAGCACCATTGATAAGGGTTGTTGCCTTTTGTTTGTGTTCATCAATCTTCTTCATCTCGAGGAAAGGGACATATAATTTTACTTGGCTAAGTAATTGAAACATATCAACAAGAGTGTACTTAGGTAATTCAATTGGGAGCATAAACCTTATTTTGTGTTACTTAACTTCTATTGATTTTTGGTTGTCTAAGCTTTAGGCTTGACATATTTTATCCCAGCTTCATGATTCTGCCTCTATGCCTTTGTCTTGATAGCAGGGTCTTGAGATCTCCCTCTATTTTTGGTTTACCAATATTTTTCACCCAAATATTATATCCCCTACCCTCCTTGGCTTTGATTTCTACTGCTTTACCATCAAAAAAATTCTCTTTTCTTTTGGCATTTTTCTCCTTGGTGAAAAGACCAACAAGACTACCTTGTTCACCACCAACTATTCTATTCCTTAGGTGATATGATCTTCTGGCTTGAGCAGCCAAAGCCACTATATATCTTGCAATCTCTTAATATGAAGGTCTTCTCAAGGACACACCATCTTCAATTGATTCCAAATTATATACTTCATTATCATTTTCAACATCCTCATCTGAGAGAAATTGCTAGTGATATGTACTAGAAATTTTCCTTTGTACATCGAAATCCATTTCATAAGAATCTATATTAGATGATCAGTTGTTGTCAACAAAATTAGAATCATCCATAATCATGTTTATATCAATATCCTCCTCACTTGGCTGGTCACAATCCTTAGGTAAATCTTCATCAACTTTAACCATCTATGCAACTACACATTGATGAGGAGAATTTGGTATTTGACAAAACATACACCAGGGAGTTTCATCAATAAAAGTCCCTGAATTCTTCTGAAAAGAATCCAAAGGAACCTTATTCTGAGTATTTCTCTGGATGTTAAGGATGGGCTTCCCATTATGTCATTTTTTATTATATGGATGATCTTACAATTGATGAGTTCTTTCATTCGTATGATAATTATTTGACTAAGCCTTATCTTGATTTGTAATCCTGTCATTCACACTTTTCATGAAATTTTTTATCTTATCCTCAAGAGTACCTCCTTTAGCATTAAAATTTCTATCCTCCTTTTTTGAATTTATGAGGATCTTTACATCATCCCTTCTTCAAACTTTATGAGTTACTCTACTAATGTTATCAATATGCAAAACAACCTTGTAAGCCTCCCTCAACATCTTAGGATTCTTATCAAGAAAGTGGTAGCTCGTCTTTACATCAAAGGAATTGTAGTAGTTCACCAAGCACACATTATCATTCAATTGTAAATGGGGAGGAAATATTTTTCATATCATTTTGGAACCTCATATTGAAATTAGTGCCAAACTCATTTGAACCTTTAGAAATGTTATTAAATTGATTCAAAAAATACCTTGAATCAATTTTATCACCATATTTCTCTCTAAAGAGCCTTTTAAATTCTTCCTAAGAGCCAGTACTCTCAGTAGGTAAACTTTTATACCATCTTCAACGATTGACTGCATAAACAATTTCATCATTACATCCTCTGCTTCTACCTCACAATCATCCATGACATTAGCAAAGGCTTTGAGATGATCTTCACCCCTCATAACATTATTTCCAAAGAATTTGACTAAAGTAGGTCTAAAATATTTAGGAAATGAGTTAGGATAGCCAAGTATTCTGAGAAAGCATAACTACTAATATCTCTCTACTTGGAGTGGCCTCCTAGTATGTCGATCTCTATGAGAATTTCTAGGTTCATAATCTTTTTTTTCATTAGGCTAAGTCTTATCCTTACCTTTTCCATCTCCAATATTTCTACCACCTCCCTTCTTTTCTTCCTCATCATCTTCAAAATAAGAATTCTTAATTTTTTCATTTCCTCCACCTCCACCACCCTAATCTCCACCACCACTTCCACTAGCAATATGTCCCACATACTTATTCTTGTGTGATTCACTATCAGTATGTCCAAAGCTTGAAGCCTCTGGAGCTAGTATGGTGGTCTTAAGAAAGAAAATCTTTCTATCTATATTAGCATTAAAAGGTTCTATTTTAGCTTTCTTCAACTCTTCTTGTAATTTATCATTCTCTAACTGTAACTTCAAGATCTCAGAATTTTGGGGTGTAGTTGATGGAGTGGGATCAATTTTAACATTCTTGGTGGGGGTGTTAACAGATGAAGTATGGATATTAGTGTGGGTGTTGGTGGTAGGGTTGGTGTTGGAGGTATTAAAGGTAGTTTTCTTTGGTTGATCGATGGGCTTCTTCTCATGATCTATAGGTTGTGATTTCTTGGTAGTAGTAGAAGGATCTATGGATCTATGGCTTTGGAAGTTGCAACATATGTAGTATAGGTATTTGCAGTAGAGGTTCCCTTTTGAACAGTCATCTAGGGTGGGTTAGGGATTGTCTTAGTAGAAAATTTAGCAACATTTTCCCTAAATGCTTTTAGCTTCACTTCTTCTTTCATCTTTTCTACCCTTTCCCTCCAAGCATCTCCTTCTTGCATATTAGCCTTAATTATATCTTCCTTTTCTCTTAACTCCTTTCCTTGTTTCTCCTTCAACTCCTCAAGCCTACATTCTTATTCTTGTTTAAGCCTAAGCTCTTCCTCTTCCAAATATTGTATATCTTTATCTATATCTTCTTCATCTTCTAAGATATTTCCACCCTCACTAGGCACAGGAGTATAGTAATTTTTGTCAACTGGGTCTTCCTCAAGGGAAAGGTGCACTTCTACATTAGGATATTTTCCTCTCGGCTTGAAATTTCCTCCATTAAAAATAGATCCAACTCCAAGGGTTAAAGATTCTAAGAACTTCTTATCCTTATCCCATAATCCCCATCTATCCTCTTCTCTTGAAATGTCAAGTTCATTATCAAAAAATTGATCAATAGGAAAACTTCCTAGATCTCCATTAGATACTTCAACTTCATGTGCTACTTCGGTGGCATTTGCACTATTTACTCATTGTTAAAATTATGAGACTCACCAACAAAGGATTCAACAGACTTACTTGATTCAGAACATTTTTTAACCTAGGTAGGTTGCTTATCTTTTACAAACTCAGACTCCAAATTCTTCTCTAGATGCTTCTTTGTGTAGCTTTTGGTCTTATTCATGGTGTCAAATATGTGAAAATCCTTATTCTCAAGACTTCTTTGAGATTTAATATTTTTATTGGTAAATGAGACTTCAAATTCGCCACCTAAAATATTTGGAAATAGAAATTGATTGTATTTTGACTTGGTACTTGTAACCTCGGAAAAGACTTAGAACATATCCCAACACAAGGTGAAAGAAAGGACCAAAAGTTTATGCATTAGATTGGACGTGACTTTTGTACTAAAATTTTAAACCAATTATTATTCAAATAGTGAAGAACAAGAAAGTACTCGACTCTGACTGTACCAAATTTAAAATAGATACTTTGAACTTAGCGATCCCTAGTAGAGTCGCCAATCTATTGCTTTTTTTTTTAAGAACCAAGATGATCTTCATAATTTCCTATGGACTTTTCTATTTCCAATAATTAGTAATTTAAATAGATTGGACAATGAATGAGTGAAAGTTGTAAATCTTTCCTCCTACACTTTGGGCTCTGTGAAACCTGAGAGGGTAATCCCACAATGTGTATTCAATAACTTGTGCAATTAATATTTAAATACATTATAAACAATAGATAATCCTCATATAACCACTCAACAACATAGTGAATTGAAAAAGTTGGAATTTTTTTTAACAATACGCTACACTTGGAGCATGAGAATAATGAAACTCAACATAACATAACTATAATGATAACTCATTTGAAAGGTTTGTAGATAAAATGGGATTTGTTGATGAACTGGCCCAGAAACAATATTACTAATATTTCACTCAAACCAATGCCTTATTCGAAAAAATGGAGTCAATCTTAACCTATGAAACCTAATAAAAATTCTTCACATAGCAAAATATAAGCTTCAAAAAACACTGCATTACAACATTTCCACATTACTTTCTCACCCACCACTTCTTACAAATATCCTAGCACACAATTCATACAAGTTAACAACTTCACTCAAACATTTACACTAATTCCTTGAATTAATAACAAGCAAGAATGAAACCATACATCCAATAGAAAGCAATGGAGATGAAAAAAACAATCCTTGACTATATTATTCATAACTCATAGAATAAGTACAGAGGAGAGAAAATGGCCATGAAATTAGCACCATTCTATATTATATTTTCTATCTTGTTATCAAAATTACCTGCATAACTATAGACTCAAAACTTAAGACAAAAAATATAAAAATTTTTGGTATTCTTCCTACAATTCACTGTGTCAATTACAATACAACGAACCCCTGCTTTTTGGCCTTGAATTTCTTCTTATAGAAATGAAGGAGCAAAACAATATTTGGGCCAAAAAGCACACATGTTACTATTCTATTGGACCGTTGTAACATATATTCCCTTTTCAATTATATTTGAACTCTCAAATGGTGGGAATAAATATGAGACAAAATTAATCTTCATTTTTTGTTGGAGATTTGGTCCCACCATCAAAAGGCATCATCTTTTCATTACAATAGGTTCAAAATATCTTCTACACACTCAAAAAGTATTTTCCACGACAAAACCTAGTCAAAAAAAATTAAAAAGAATGAAAAGAAAGCAAGGATACAAAACTAATTCATCCACATAAACATTTATGCCATCATTTTTCATGTTGAGGAGAGAACAATATCTTTTGCAATACTTTAACAAAATCCTAATCTCCACTATTTTCTAGGCTATGCATTTTTTCTCCCATGTCCATTATTCATCATATCCATTATCATCTCTCTACAAGGTTATTCAGTATACCTTTCCAAAGAGGTGATGTATTCATCCTTAGTTGGCCATTTTGCATCCAATATTTTTTGTACCTTTACACTATGCTGAGTGTATCTAGCATCAATTAAGGCTCTGAACTCTTTAATAAAAGTATCCATTCTCATTTCAATCTCTACCATCATATCAACATTTGGATTCAACATGGTGTAATAAACTATAGTTAATGCCATCCTAGATGATGTGAGCAGCTCTCCCAAATCATTCCTCCATTCATCAAACTACTTAAACTCACCTTTGTGATTCAATATCACATGTATATCACACTCCATTTCTCTGAATACTTTAACTTGTTTCGGAGCTATATCCTTAGCTTCCCATGAATTTTTTTTATCTCATTCACTAGGTCAATAACTTGTAATATTTTAAGGATATTTGTAGGTGCCTCAAGATATTCTTTCATTTTAGGCATCATTTCTTTTAAAGAACCTACTCTAGTACTCCATTTTCTCCATTCATTCTTGAAGGCTTCTTGAACCTACAAATATCTTATGTTTGCTTCATGGATACTCTTATAGGCAACCCATACATCATCAACTCTATTGACCAATTTTGTCACTTTATGCTTCAATAAATCCTCAAAATTTTCATTTTCCACCTTAACAATTTCAATTTTGGCTTTCTTGACATTTTCCTTTTCTATCTTTAACTGATAATTCAAATCCTTGATTCTCAAGGCCAAGGTCTCCCTGTCTTATGTAGAAAAATTTAAAGAAGAAGAGGATGGAAAAGAGATTTTCCTCACTGAATGGCTAACCTGAATAGTGTCTCTCATCTTGTTTATTTCATCCAAGGACTTATTATATTCCTTAACCAAGGAATAATACTTCTTTTGATAAATTTGTGTTGTGTCTACACTGAGCATTGAAACATGAGCAGTTAACTGAACTGTTTGGATAGGTGTTATATATATGGCCCTCTTCACCACCAAGGAACCCATGACCTCCTTAATAGGCCTAGCAACCTTATGCTTCTCAGTATTGGGTGCCATGGACCAGATTGCAAGAGTATACAACTTCAAACTATATCCAAATCCAAACACCTTGTTTTCAATTTTCTCCTTAGATATAGAAGCTTGAGGATCTCTTCTTATTGCATCAAGTGCAATATTTGAGGTGATAGTGAACCCTGGTAGTAATATCATTCCACTATCTGAGACAATTTTCCTAGCTTCAGTAGGAATGAAAGCTACAATCTCAACCATAATATTTTCTTCCTCTACCTTCTCAACTTCTTCTTGTTGAGAAGGATCGACATTAGTCCTCACTTGTTCAAGCCTCTCCTTTATTTGTTTTCTCCTCTACTGAACCATGGATTCCTTGAATTCATTAGATTGCACAAACTCATCATCTACAAGGAATTCATTACAATCCTTGATCCTAGGATCATCATCATTTTTTTCATCATACAACCATTGGATAATCCTATATTGGGGAACCTTAGAATCAAGAGTATCTTCAATATTAGGGGGAGGGAATTTATTCTCCACCTCCCCATCATCAAGCACATGTTCGGTCATTTGGTCTACCTCAATTACTTGGAGACCCTCTTCTTTCACATCTACAAGCTACTCTAAAATATCGATAGCCTGAGGTTGTTCTCAGAGATCTTGTGCTCTCTCAGCAACCTCCTTCACCTTTTCCTTTAAATCATGATTCTGGTAATCCCTTAGCTTTGCAAAATCTCTTTCAAAAGGATCTTCAATTACATCATAAGGACTTATGTAGAAGGAACTCCTCTTCATAATACTCTCTTCGATATCCATTATGGATGTCCATTCCCTCTTTCTAGATATACTAGCCTCATTACTTATCAACTTTCTCAATACATCATCTATGTACAAGAACTCATGATAGATCCTAGATAAAATTGTGTCCCTTCTTTTTGCAGTCACAAATCATTCCAAGTTAAAAACCCTAACCTCATTAATAGGTAGCCTGAAGTTGTTCACCATGATTCCAAAATTTTCATACCCTTCTGGGGTAGTAACTACAAAGTAAGCAAAAGAGCATTGGGTATTTACCACAGTACCCTTCCTAGGATTTCTGAACATTTCAAAATTCATAAAATCAATCGTCCACATCAACTCCATGAATTCCAATCGATCAAAGACATATAGGGGCAAGTGGTGTGGTGCTACCTTAGATCCATAAGCCTTGATTAGAGTATACTCTGAGTGTAGAAACCAATCCACCCAGTTATGCTATTTATGTAACTCTACCACCTCCTTTGGGCACATAATGTTTTTGATTGTTGGAGAAATCCTATGCATAGGTGCCACACCCAAACTCTCCAAGATACCAAACCTGATAACATTAGCAAACACCAAATAATTGGAATTGGGACAATCCCGATCCCAAATATTTGTCCACATTTGGATAGGAAAAGCATTATTCTCATTGTCCCTCAATCTCAGTTTCATCTTTCTTTTCCAGTTTTTATCACCCTCAAATAGAAGCATATGTATTAACAAAGAATAATATGGAAAATATAGAGGAAGAACCTCCTTTCTTATATTGATGCAATCCTGATGCATTTTTTCTGCAACATAAGCGACATAATCAAAACCAGTGTTTCGATTATGACCCTGTATATCTACTGCCATTACCAATAGGTCAGGGGCTATCCTTGCCTCAAAATTTTGAGCTAGAACCTGATTCAAGTAGTAATATGTGTTCTTAAAATAATCCACAAATTCTTCACATTCAAAAGGCTCAATATCTTTAGGGAGAAATCTCTCCTTGCTCTTTCTATGTCGAATAAGAAACCTACTTCTATATGCAAATATGTTATGCTCATATTCCCCATATAGTTCTATACTCTTGATTTCTATAGTGTAATTTGGATTCAACCAAAATTTGTACACAATCTTATCCCTTGTCACCTCAAGGACTACATTTCCATTTTCATTCTTGATTTTTTTGTCTATAGGATCATAATGCTTGGCTAACTCCATCATTACATCCACTTCTACAAACACATTAGGTACCACCAGCATCCCAAGGTTGAGCCCCCATAAGTAACATGTCGACTTCTTAGAATTCCTCCTATTAAAAGCATATGAGAACAACTACCACCCACTCTGAGGCTAAGCCAACTCTCCAATTTCACCAGCATTGTCAATTATTTTTCTCGTCACAACAACCTAGTCCATAGGTTTCTTACCAATTCATGACCCACCCTCTTTTACTTCCTAAGATGCCTCTTCCATGAATCTCTTGATTTTTATTTTTAGTTTTGGACCTTGAGGATGTTGCAGGGGTAATTGGCGTAGGGTTAGATGATGCGGGTGGCTCTAGTTTAACCGTAGATGAAGCATTCTGTGTCTTAAGTATTTTAACTCTTTTTTTCTTTTTTTTTCTCTCGACTTAATACTAGACTCTGTAGGATTTGGGTTCCTCATATTTGCAATGTGGTAGGACTAGGGTTTACAGTTTTCTTAGTCGAAAAGGCCTACCCAGTTTTTTAAAACCCAAGACATAATTTATAGAACAAAAAGAATACCAAACCTTATAGAGTATTTATCACCCCAATTGAGGATGCTCAAATGAATAAACCATAAGAAATTTATCTCCCAAATTCCCTTCTATTATTTAGAATAGCATAATTTAGTATTTTTGGCAAGAAGAGATACAACAAATTTCTTACCCGGATGAACAACTGATAGTAATGCTACTGTAATTTCTTGTTGGATTTATCCACACTATTTCTTCAGCTTCTGGTTCTCTTCTCCACTCTTGAGAAGTTCCAAATGTGTAGAAAACAAGCAAACCACCTTCTTTATGGTTGGGAAATGGAATACATCACCATTAATGTTTGATAGAAATCTCGCATGAGTGAATTGATGGCCATTCATATTTAAAACCTGACCATTCATCATTTCGCTTTAAAACCAAATCAATGGTTCTCCTTTCACCTTTCTAATTTATTTTCTTCTTTAAACGATGTCCTCATGATGTCACCACATTTTCTTTCATTTAGTAGTCATCGCTCATCGCTGATACTTTTCACCTTCTTATAATCCTATCAATGATGCGAGCATCCACACAATGAGATATCAGCCTTTGAATTTACAACACATCCTTGATCACGTTCCCCTCCCATTGCATATCACGGATTCATGCTTTGGATTATGGATTACATCAATGATGAGAGATAAGGTGATAAAAAAGATTAAAACACATGCACCTACATGAAAAATCAAAGGCACAAGATACATTGCTCACAAGAGCAATTCAAATCAGCAAAATAAACTTTGAACAAATGACTTCATTTCTCATCGCTATTTTGAAACTCAAATCTTGGAAGGAATCCATGATGAATGATAGGAGAAAATACAAAGAGCACAAAGGGCCATCACGCATTGCTAATTCATATTATAAACTCATGAGTAGCTAGTGATAAAAGAGATAACACATAGAACAAATGTATCACGCATCTTTAATACAACACTAAACATTTAAAACCTATCTCTGATGCGTGAAACAAAAGAAACACCACTCATCACTCATCACTCATGTAAATTTTCATTTCTAGAGCTATCCATGATGAGCGATAAATGGAAATGGTAAATGGGACTTAAGTAGGATAATTTAGCCTTTGCCCAAAAGTTATTTTAAGAAAGGGAACCATCTAGGACAATGTATGAAAAGGCCCCAAAGGATCTTAAAGCATATTATTTCAAAGGATGTAAAGTCCAAATAAGGTCAATTGCTCAACCTTATAAAATAAAAGAATTTCAGGCCTAGGCATGAGGGGCCAACTACTCCATGAGATCTAATGACCAAAGATGGGATATAGAAGGTCAATGACGAATTAGAGCTTTGGAAATGACACAAGCTTGATGGTTATTTAGGAAGGATCTTAGGTAACCTAAAGCTCTAAAATAGTGATGATAAACAAAACCCTAAGCCCCAAGGATGGATTTGAACCAAAAAATTTGTAAGATGATAAATGGAACCAAAAAAATATTTAGGGTTTCAATAAATTTGTATTGAGCATACATGTCTAGATTATTCAATGGGATAAGTATATAAAACTATGTTACCAACTTGTTCTTGTTGTGGCATTGTCTTAGGATACGTCTTCTAATGTACTTTGAACTATGATGTCTAAGTTTGTAATAGAAACATTTATACCTTATCTTGGGGATTTTGATTTTGCGTGAGATCATTTAGAGAAGTCTAAGACCATAAAAAGAGGATATTTATTTCCACACATGAGGTGGTAATATGGGCCTTCCAGCCACAATATCAGCTTGTTCCTCTTCTTCGTCTATGATGTATGCTATGTTTATCCACTGGGTTTGTGTTTCTTTTGTTTCAAAAGTGAAGCTTCTCAAACTACTAATTATATCAGGTTGTTCTCCTTCAATGAGTTCAAAGTTTGGTTGAATGATAGTGGGTGAAATTTTAGGTTGTTCAATTAGAGTGATCAGTCTCCAAATGGTCATGTGGGGTTCAATTTGTCAATTTATCTTGCTTAAGTGAGTTTCTCTTACCACAAACACTTGTCTTGATTAAGTTTAATCTAAATGCCTATGTCAAAAACATCATCAATTCAACAAAGTCCATTTCATGAAAAGGATGAAGTCAAGGGAATAGTTACCTAGGTTAACTTTGGAAAATATGGATTGAGATGTAAACCAAAATATTTAGAAGTCTCTAAGAATAAATCCTTAGGACAAGAATTAATATCAAGGTTTTTTCAAAGGGTATCCATACTTAGACCAAAGGGTTTGAAATTTTGAAAAGACTTATTAATGTTTGTTTGCAATGTTTTGGAACCAAGCAAAGTATTAAACTGACTCACAAGGATTTACCATCCTAGGTTCAAAATATACTACTTTCTTAATTCCCACTTGGATTTCTCCAAACACTAAGACAATGTGAAAAATTAGAGATTTGGTTACACTGGCTCCCCCTTACATGATACACACTTCTCGCATACACCAAATCTAAAATCCTTAAGATCCATAGATCTGAAGGACTTTTCTTTCTACAATGAATAGTAAAATGTGGGGTAGCTTCAAAATGACCATTCCTGCACCAACAAGCATAAAGATTTTTTGGCTTCTAAACAATTGGTTCTTAGTAAGGAATTTCATTCAAGGTGGCCACATACACAGAAAGATTATCTCAAGGTTATTTCAATTAAGAGGCCTCCCAGTCCCTTCCTAAGAAACTATTTTGATGTGTCATGTGGACACTAGGGGTGGCACTTGTCAGTATGACAGATCCACACTTGTTTCTTATGACTTTCATCATAAACATATTTTTTATATAGCAGTTTGAAAGAGATTGTCTTTAGCTCGTTACCACTTGGGTCGATCACACCTTTCGAAGCAAGGTGGTAGGCCCCCCTAAAGGTATACAAAAGAAAAGAAATACATTTTTTTATCTCCCATATCACACGAAGTGAAAGAAGAGAGCATACATAACACCTTTTCTTTACACTATCATGTGGCTCATTTTAAATCCAAATCAAAATATGTGGGTGGTTATACAAAATTTCAAAGGAATGATTTTGATTCTCAAGATCATCAAGTGGCGTGAGAGAAGAGAATACACATTCAATGATGAGAATTCAAACCACAAGACATGGAAAAAACTTGTTAATTTCAACCCTCAAAGCAAAGGTAAGTTCATTTTAAGCACCAAACGAAGTATGGAAGTTGTATTGTTCAATTTTAAGCAAATAAGAAAAATGATGTGAAGGTTCAATTTTAACCAATTTGAATGTTCATTTTAAAGCCCAATTAAAAGTAGTTTGTTCCTAAAACATAAAATAAAAAGCATGATAAATGGATTATAATTATCCCAAAAGTGTTGAGACACTTGTTATAATTATAAGATTTAAAGACAAAAATGCTTCTTCACTTCAAATTTTATCTTCCAACCTGCAAAACCCAGTTAGCCTAAGAAAGTGAAAATGATGTATCAAAAAGCAGATATAATCAAAATCTTAAATCACATGCTTAAAATTACTCACTATTTTTTCTTACTAGTAAAAAGCATCATTCATGATAGCATCACTATAATTCAAATGAGCATCACTCTGGTGAAAAATAGTGTCGCTTTGCAGAAAGATAGAGACAACGATAGCATCGCTATTTGGTGGAATTGTCATTTTTATATTCTTGATACTTCTAAAAAGAATTAGTGTCACTGTTTATTTTAATCATTGTCAGTGTTTTAATTAGGTGCCATTGTATAGATGAAAATAGCATCGCTGAAATCTCTTAGAGCATTGATGTATCTACAAAAACTAGAAAAACAAACTTCGAGAGAAAAAATTGTTAAATGTGATCAATTCATCCCTCCTTCTAGCACCAAAATGTGATCAACGTATTAGTATGGGCTGACTATAGTTGATCCATGAGGATACAAATTCTATTCATGCCACTAAATGTCAATCCCAATAGAGATCAATCAAATGAAAACTAAACTAAGCATCCATTAAAACTTAACATACTAAACTATGAAAGCTTTAAAGACACCTATTCTAATCCATTGAAACTTATCCTATTGGAGGAGTGGTGTCGTGTTGATGTGGAACAATGGCCCTTTTCCAATCCCTTGGATAATGAGCTTGTTTCAATCAATTTTATTGAAGAAAAATAATGAAACCATTGTGATATGTGTGATGAAACATGATTTAAATGCTAAACTAATATGATGCAAACTATTTTAACATGATTTATGCTAATATGATCAAGATGTGTGAGTGCAAAGCTAATCTAAATGGATTTTAAGCTAAAAATATTGAAACCCTGATTACCAAATAAGCTACATGAATGCATCTATGTTACCATGGAAGCCATTAAATGAAGCAAAGCTAATTAATGCAATTAATTAAGCTAAAATGATACTTTAAAAAGTGCTAAATATGATTGTGAGTGTGAGTGATTTCAACAACATGAGTTTGCTCTGAAAAAGATCGATCCATTTGTCTCCAAATAGTGACCTATTTATAGGAGGACAAATGAGAAATGAAGGGTTGAGATTAAGACATTAATCAATGGTCAAGGATGAAGGAAAGATGAAACATAGATCATGGATTCTCATCAACAGATGAGAATCAATGATCACATGGATCAAGGAAAGAATCAAGGGCCCATATTCTTCCAAACAAACACACTTATAACTTGCACATGAAGTCTTGTAAGTTAACTTGCACATGAAGTTTTATAAGTTTGTTATGAAAGAGAATATTCCTTTTTTTAAATGAGCGAGGAAAAGAGAATATTCCAAAGAATATTCTCATGGGTGAGCGAAATAGATTTTTAACAAATTAAAACAAAGTTTTAATGTGAAAAAGGGGAAAGAAATTTTTATAGGAATATTCCTTTTTGGAGGAATGTGCAAAGGAGGAATATTCTCTTGCAAGTGGGGGGTTAGATTAATTAGTAATTGATAATTTAAAAAAGGTTTAATTTATGCAATCAAGGGGTATTAGATGATATTCATTAAATAAAGTGATTTAATGAAAAAGGGGGAAAGTGAAATGATATTTAATTAAATAAATTAGAGTTACTTAATTAAATAAGAAGACTTAGGGACTTAAATTAAATAAATTGATGTATTTAATTTAACGCAACGAAGTGTTAGCGTGAAAGGGGGTGAATTAACCTAATTAAATTAATTAGGTTAATAGATGCAAATGACATAATTAATTAAATAACTAGGCTAATTTAATCAATTAAATGAAAAGAGGATGGGTTTGAGGATGAAGTGGTCTTAATATACCCGATTCAAGTGTATGATATCATTTAGGACATTTTTAAGTGTCTACAGTATTTTATAACTATTGAAAAAAGAAACACAAAAAGAAAATTTGGGCTTATGAAAACATTAGAAAATGGCAATACAACATCAATTTTCTATTTGATAAATTTGAAATGATGACAATAGATTTGAGTTGTTTGTTATTGGAATTCACTTCAAAGCATCACTATTATTGATAATAATTTTTTTTGAATTATATCTTCATAATCAACATTTCAAACTTATCACACATTATTTTATTTTAATAAATATGATTGATATGATATCCAATAAAATCCTTGAGTTAGCTATGAATCAAGCAAGTCCATGTATTCAACATTAAGCACTATGAAAGATTTTATTTTAAATGATTGTGGACTCTAGAGTTTGATTTGATCTTTACTTATACTTAATATCCCTAAATTTAATAGTAGAAACTATTATTGGTAGTAATTAATTTATATTGCATGGATATTTTCATTTGCTATGGCCTTCTAAACTATAATATGCTCATGCTTTTGGTTGTCCTCTCCTCTATTTCTATATTTCCTTTTAAAATATAAGTGATATCCTTAATTTTTTCAATAAGTTCTTTTCAAAAAATTTCACACATATTTTAATTATTGTTGTTCCTTGTTTGTAGACTGCATTGACTATATGTTGGGACTATATTATTTTTAATAAATTTGCGCAATGTTTTGAATATTCTAAATATGTGCCCTGTTATTTAATTTTGAAATAAAAAAATTAATATGAATAAATATAATTTTAATTGGATTTATAAATAAGTATTATTTTAATTATCTTTATTTTATTTTGTTTTGTTTTCCTACTATTGTTTTGGGTAAACTAGTCAGTGTAGCTGCAGAAAAACTCCTCATGCATGTTTGGGACTCTTACAAATCGATTTCGGGGTTTTTCCCTTCATTCTTTCCCCTTTTCAAATCATATTAAATTTTTAAAATTTGGATTAGTATCATGAGATTTATCACTATTTCAACGTTGCCTTTGTTTTTTGCAAGTCAGCAAATTGAAAATTAATTATTTTATATTTTAGGCATGTCAAATTCTAACTTATAGGAATGATTATAAACTTTTGCTTCTATGTTATTAACCCTGCAGAGTAAGACCAATGAGAAAGTATGTTATTGACTAAGTAGTATATTGTTATAAAATTTATGGAGGTTGTGTGTGATAGATTGTATTTTATCTCTTCTACATAATTTTATGTCCTATATTATTGTTCTCAAATGAAATTACTAGAAGAGTTGGTGTATCTATTCATTATTGAGAATTTCTTGAGAGACCCTATAGTTGTGTCTAGTGATGGTTGGATGGTTTAAATTTAGAATGATCTATTGTGTGTACTCAATAGCGTGTAGTCAATTCAACTGTGAATTGAACCTTGAGGGTGTACCCTCATGTTGTCAAAGATTGTGTTGGTTAAATATCAATTTGTCAAACTATGAAGCCCCTTCACAAATGTTATGTAGGCAAGGCCATCAAAGACAAGCCCTCGAGGAACAGGTCTAGAACCTAGGACTTGTTCTATCATTATTACTTGAGTTATTATTGATATATATAATTTACATAGTATGTTACTTGATTGCACCTCTATATTATAAATTTGTTAGTAGGACTAATTAAGTCTTTCTCATTGATGTGATTTACATATCTTCCTTTGAAACAAAAACATGATTGTATTAGAAATTTAGTTATCTAGCAAAAATATTATAGTTATAAATGGTAAAAAGTTGTTATTATTCCATGTAGTTCATGTGTTGGTAACAAAATTTGACAGCTCGACAAGCATATGTGATCAAAATTTTAAATTTGTGTTGTTTCCTTAGCTGTATTTCAGTTATTTAGTTTTGGGCATTACATGAAAGCATATGAGGGTGTAAACTCTACAATATAGAGTCAAGTTAATTAGGCCTATCTAAAGTTATGAATTACTATACACTTATTACTTCTATTTTGACTTTGTTCTTCTAAGAATAAATATTGATATTTATTGATTACAGTTGATCCAATATTTCAAATTTATAAATGACAAACATGTATAGGAGGTATAAGTTATAAATGTTTGTCTATATTCATGGATTTTAAAGATAAAAATAAAATACTTAAATTATTATTTATTCTTTAATCCTTTTCCTATTTAAAACAAGGACAAGTTAGATTCCATTAATTATTTATCCACATAGTTTGTAAAGGTATAAAGGATATAAATACACTCATTAAATATAAAATCCTTTGTTCATACATGGTGCAGACAATAAATATAATTTCCCTTCACTCAAATTAAACATTACAAAATCCCATTAATCACTTGTAAAA
Source organism: Sequoiadendron giganteum (assembly GCA_007115665.2). Classification (NCBI taxonomy): domain Eukaryota; kingdom Viridiplantae; phylum Streptophyta; class Pinopsida; order Cupressales; family Cupressaceae; genus Sequoiadendron; species Sequoiadendron giganteum. Next base: position 211,083,720 of record CM021110.1, on the reverse strand, counting down.
ATGTATCCAAGATATTTCTTTGTTGCATAGAATATCATTCATAGACATATCTTAAAATAAAGTACCATACAAATTTAATCCCAACAAGACCAATTTAAAATTTCTTCACTGTGGCTGAGGGTTTATGTATTATAATAGCTGATTCTAAAATGAAATGATAACAGTTGATTCTAAAACTCTTTTTCTTTTCTAATTTTTTTGACAACCAGTTTTTTGAGTGATTAAATTAGAATCTGCACACATCAATCCTTTACTATGCATTGATTAGAGAATAAAATCAATAACATTATGAATTCAATAATTCTTGTTCAAGCCAACTTAAATTTGTACCATTAAATAATGATTATTTTATTGAGAATTAGCTAAAAAAATCCACACTGATCAAGTATGCGGTAATCTTACTCTAACTCTTGTTGGGTATTCATCACATATGGATTCATTTCCATTAAATCCACTACCACACTTCCATAATCAACACCCTATAAGCTATTAGTCAATATATATCGACTTTCACTTCGCTATCTAGACCTAGTTTTGGATATCCTCTATTGTTCGTATCGGCAGAAATTTGAATTTCAAATACTGGCTATTATTGTATGGGAAGGGCTATGAGTTGGAATGGCCACGTGGAATGTACCTGTCCTACCTTGATGTTGTGGTGTATTTTCATAATGGTTTTTCTGGCTGAGTGGTTCATTATTTTTTAAACCTTTTTTATTTTTGTGTCATCCTTTTTGGCCTTGCCGATTTTCTTAGATTTTTCATGATATTCATTCCCATCAATGTCACAAGGTTTTATTATGTGAAAGACTTTTCACACGAGGGAGCTACCATCTCTACACTAGTTTTGGGGAGTACCACTACTTGTAATAATTTTGTGAATGGCCAGTCATTATCTTGCTTGTTTCTCACAGTGATTAGTACTAAGTTGGGATTTCATTTCTTTGCAATTCACATTCTCCTTTATCTTCTACCTCGTTGTTGCTCTGCAACTTCTTTTTTGCCTCACCATCTTCTTGCTAGGGCCATGGGTGGTGATGATGTCCGGGTTGAACCCGAAAAGGTTGATGAATGGAAGATGGACAACATGGTTTGGCATATTTGCAAAGAAGGAGGGATTTCCCAATTCATGGAATGCATGTCAGGGTTTGATGAAAGCCTCTCCAAATAGTTTTTCACCTCGTGGTCAAAAAGGAGGGTGACTATGGGAAGCATTTCCTTTGAAGTTAATGAGGAGGTCATCGCTAAGGCCACTAGTTTGGTTGTTGATGGGCGAAAATGGAAGAATACTACCAAAGTGTTAGACTAGGTGAGTCTCATTCAGTTTTTTCGTGGTGAGGAGAAGCATGTTAAACTCTAGGGTGGCTACGAGTGTGAGCAATTTCTTGAGCCATGGGATAGAGTCTGCATGGTGGTGATCAAATACTTCACTCTTGAAGGAAGATTCAGTGTGCACTACTTCTACCATTTTCATTTTCTTAATCATTTAAGGAACCATAATAATATCTCCATTCCATTCTTTCTTTTACACTTGTTGGAGAATTCTGTGAATGATGTGGTTGAGGCTTTGAATGTGGGTAGAAAATTTACCTTTCTGCACTAGGGGACGATGTTTAGATTCTATCATTTTCACCTTGCTCTATGCCCACCTCAGCCAATTATTGTCAATGAAGTCCCTGTGTCCTCGACTCCATCGTCTGCCAATCTCATGGATACCCCAAGCCCTAGTAAGAAAAAATGCATTAAAAACCTAGCTCTAAAATCTCTCCCCAGGATACTTCCCCTAATACTAGGTCTATTGGAAACAAGAAGGAGAAGAAACGTGTTGCACCTACCCCTAGAGGAAAATCCAAAGCTTCAAAAAAAAACTAAATTCAAAATACAAAAAATTGACTCTGATATCAAAATTACGGAGGAAACTAGTACTCCTCATAGGTCCAATCATTTGATTTCTAAACTTGAAAGGGAGAAGAGCCCCAAAGTGGCCTTTATTTGGACTATGGGGGGAAAGTGAAAAAAAAAAAGGATCTAAAGGATGTGGATGACAAAGCCCTTTCTTCTTCTGCTAGCAGCTCCTCCCATGTTTCTAAGAGCGTAAAGAAGGGTTCTATGGGCCCTTGTAGTGTTAGAGTCAAAGGTATCAAGACTAGGGCCTCAGCCATTGTTGAAGGAAAGCCCCCCATGGAGGAAGCTAGTAGGAAACAAGATTATGTCTGGGAGGAGTTTGATAGGCTTAAAGAAAAAGTGGAGAGTTTAGAAAAGCATCTCCAGGATGTCACCCACTTTTCTCTAAAGATAATCCACAGATCTGCCACCACTCTGTGCCTATTGTAGAAGGATAGTCCGGTTGACACTGCTGAGGATGACATCAACCAAAAGGATCTTCTCAAGTTCCTTACCGAGGACTGGGCCATGATAAATTTGATCAAGCCATGCCATGGGAAGAAGGATTAAGGATGTGATACATGCTCCATTTTGATCGGGAATAGCATATCTGGCCATTATGTCTTTTTGTTTTTTATGTTGTTAGTATTTGGAATTATATGTTTAATGATGACTAGTATAGCCCTTCGTGGGATTTGATTAAAACTTATTTTGAAATTAGGAATATTATGATGGACATTATTAGTATAGGTTTAATAGTTTGCTCTTACTGTTTACTAGATATTGGCTATGTTTTGGCTATGACTATGGTTTTTGATACTAGTTTGGGCGATCTCCTTGTCGGATGTGCATTTGCTATCATTGTTACTTTGCTATTGGTAAGCCTATGGGCTTTGTTTTAAAAGGGACAACACCCTAGTTTTGTTGCTTTTAATATCAAAAACATATGATGAACAAAAAATTGCCAAAATCAATTGAGTCTATTTTTTGTATAAAGTCTTCTTATTGATTTCTAGAATTCCCACACCTAGCCATTCAAAACATAACACTTCTTAAGCAATAAAATTTAATGTTTAAAATAACCAGAATGATCATGTAGATAGGGTCTAGAATTTTTAGATTATGCATGAATCAATAAGAACAACCACAAAACTATCTAATCCAAGCAATAAAAACCCTTATCCAGCAATGGAGTACAAATGGACATAGAAATCACAATAATAATGTAATAAAATTTAAATCTTTGTGTCATAGTTGAATCACCTCCATTGCTCTTCTCCATTTTCCTCAAATATGTTGTATGCAATATAATCAATGAGCTTGATGTTAACAATGATAGTGTGATCTCTTGATAGAAAAACTTCAAAGATTGTGGTTCCACCTTGAAATGAAGATAATGACTTGCTTTTATAGAAATCCCAATTCAAATGAAGGGCTAAGATTAGATGATGAGGTATGGTGATAAATTAACAAGGTTGACTAAGAAAAGGATAAGGATGAATGACTAATGAATAATAAATAATTATTTAATTATAGAGGCAAATGAACATAAATAATTAAATAAATAAGATTTATTTAATTATGGATAGAAAAGGATAAGTTAGTTACGAAATTTAAAGAAAATTGATATTTATTCAAATTAATCAAAGGTAGAATAAGACAAAGTGAATTAATCAAATAATGAATAATTATTTAATTAATAAATGAATTATGACATTCAAAATAATTAAATAACTAAAATTATTTAATTATGGTGAGAAGAAGACAAATCAATGATAACATGTTGTTTGCAGGCTTGACATTTTTTCAGTGTGTACATTTTGCCCCTCTTTGACATAACATGATTCTGAGTGTTGTATCAAAGAATAATCAAGAAAATTTAGCATAGGATATGCCCTAGTGGATATAGAGTAGGACTATGCACCCTTGAGAAAATTGACAATTTTTTGCAGAATTTCTAAAAAAAATGGCAATTTTATCGATAAGCTAATTTGATAGGAACAAATGCATTGTTGATGAAAAAATACTTAAAATTCAATATAGGACCTGATATATGCGTTTAAAGGAAAAACTTGACATGACCAATTATGAAGGTAGGAGCCCATTAGGTCAAATTAGGTTATAAATATGGCCTAGGGAGGTGAAAATAGGTCATTTATGCATTTTTACTATTAGTGATTAGGAGCTCTGGTTTAGGATTTGTTATGAAGCTACTGCTAGAATGTCACTTGTACCAGTTGTTGCATGTTGTGCAGTTTTGCACACACGTCCCACTGAAAGTCGGGACCCCCCCACATTTTTTGCCTAGTCTTTTGGCCCTTTTCTGTGGTTGTGCCTTTTGAGCTTGTCTTTGAAAATCATGGGATTTTGGTCTTTGGTGCTTTGGTCCTTTGGTTGTGAGGTTGGGTTACTTTGCACTATTCCTAATTTCTTGTCTCGATTGTAAGGTGCCTTTTTGTGTTGAGTTTCTAGTGGTTATGGAGTCTCACATATGTCCTCTCTAGAAGTGGGTTCCCTTTACCTTTTGTTTGTCCTTGGTGTTTTTTTTTGGGTCTTGGGAGTTTTTATTTTCCTCCTAAGACCTTGTTTCTTTTGTTCTGTTGGAGGCAGAAATGGGATGAAACCGAGCTCTAACCCTTAAAAAATTTCACTGTTTCATTTCCGTTCCAGTTCTAGTTTCGGCTCCGCTTTTTGCCTTCTTATTTTCTTCATTGTTTTTCTTGTCATCGACCTTTGGGTTGGTTTCTTCCCTTAGTTTTTTCCTTGGTTTTCCTTTTTCTTTTATTTGTCGAAGGTGGAATCAAGATGAATCTGAACTCTGAACCTTAAAAAATTTCACGGTTCGGTTTTCGTTCCTATTCCGGTTCGGCCTCCGCGTCTTTGTTGTTTCATTATTTTCAGCCTTTGGGTTGGTTTCTTCCCCTTAGGTCTGCTTTGGTCTTCCTCTTTCCTTCGTCAAAACCAGAATCGGGGTGGGAACTGAACTTGATAATTTGCAAAGGGTCTCATCTAGTTTTGGTTTTGCCTCTGCTTGTTTTTTTTATGTTTCTGTTTTGGTTTTATTTCTGCTCCCGTCTAGTTTTGGTTCCTCCTCCACCGGTTTTGTTATGCCTTCGCCTGTTTTGTTTTCATTTTTGTTTTGGTGTTGTTTCCACTCTCATCTGGTTTTGGTTCCCCTTTTGCCTGGGATTGTGCATGGTTTTCTTGCCTTAGGGGCTCTGGTAGATTAACTTGGATTTTGATGCTATATTGAATATTAATTGTGGCCCTTTTGAATGCATATTAGATTGGGCAGGTTTTTGTTGTTGGGGTCGAAGGAAGGATGGGCATACTTTAAAGATATTGTGAGATCCATGGGATACAGTCAGGTACATATTGCAGTCACGGGCAGGAGAAACCCATCCGTACACGAAAGGTCAACGTGCTTGATGGTCATTCATCTAAGGTGGATGTGACATGGAGAGCTCAAACTGGTTTGACTCAATTAGAGTCGTTCATATGCCCAACTCAGATGTTGATTGATGGCTCATATTCAAACTTGCGTTGCATGTGTGTTGTCGTTCTTCTACTTCGTGCGGGTGGGGCATTAATGGCAGACGGGACCTGCAAGGTTCGTCCTGTCTGAATCGAGATTTGTAGAGATCCCAGGTCAATCTAAGGAAGGTGCCCCATGCATTCAATTCAGGGCAGTGATTTATTGCAGGTTGTTTGGGCCGATGTGGTTGGTGGCCGACCTTCTCTGTAACCCTAGCTTGGGCTCGCATGGGATGAAATCTCTATAAGTATGGCATTTCACCTCATTTTTGGGGGGTTGGTTGGTTAGAAAATTAGGTTGGTTGGTTGGAAAGGGTTGTTGGTTGAACAAGTTAGAAGTTAGAAGTTAGAAAATTAGATAGAATATTAGAATTAGGAGTTAGTTTCATTTTCAAGCAAATGATTTAACACAGAATATTAGAATTTTTACTATTATTGGTGATTCAATACAAGTGAAGACATTATGTTATTAATGGTGCCTTCCTTGGATTGATTTGTCTTGCATGGTTCTTATTCTATCTTCGAAATTGCTTGGAAATATCTGAATGTATTTTAGATTTAGAGTAAATAATTTAATGGTGCTTGTGATTTAATGCTTGGAGTGTTGTAGCAATCTCTAGTTCATACTTTGGGAAGCTTCTTGATTGTGGGATTGATGTGCAAGGTCAACCTGTACCTATTATTTATGTGCTTAGTTCAATTGTGGGCACTTGTCCATGTCAACTGCAAAACTAAGGTTGGCTTGGATGAATGTGCATAATCTGAAAATCTTTAATTCCTTAGAAGATTGCACTATTTCTATGAGATTGCAGGTATAGCTTGGATTAAACAAAAATTAGTTTTAAAGGGATTGGTTTGTTCCAAGTATTTCTTCATTGGTATTGTTGATCGTAGGAGTAATATCAATCTTAGGATTTTTGAAACCCTTACCTTTCACTATTTCTTTGAACTACGGTTAAAGTAGGAATTCGGGTATCGTTATATTGCAAAAAATATGATAAGTTTAGAGTCTCTAGCATTAGTTTTGTAAGGTCCCTTTGTGATTACCATCATTTTCACATTTATCACTAAGTGGTTTCACAACATTTTCATGACCTGACACCTGAGAGACCTTGGGGTTATCTCTTTTCTCATAGAGATCAACCTTTCAAGAGAGATATAATACTATATTCTATTTGAGTTGTTGTTGTGCAGAAAACACCATCAAAATGATTGGTGCTAGAAGGAGGACCTGAATATGGGTAACATTGTTGGAAGCTGAATGAGATTTCATGTTGAAAATCTGAGATATGATAGATCTCTAAATTTGAAGTACAAATTCTGAGTTCGGATGGAAAAGCAACCTTATGTTCTCCATGATGGAAGCAGGCTTCAGATTTATTTCCCTCAAATTTGCGTGTCTCTGAATAAGAGATTGGATCTCTGGAATGGTCAGGGTTTTCATCACTATGCATTATTAGACTAGTGTAGAATTCATAATACTTGCAGGCATAATGAGTTTGAATGCTTAACCTTTCTGGGTAAAATCGAGATGGTTTTGCAAAGGGATATTTTTATATGAAACCTGCCTGAACCACTGGCCTCCACAAATTTAGAGGTTGTTGATGTTGTAGTTGACGCCTTTATAGAGATAGTTAAAGATTAGCTCAGTAGTGGTAGGTGTTTGTAAGATTTTATCTCATCTAAATGGTGCAAAGTTCATAGTGCATCTCATTCAGAATTCACTTGCCATTCATGTGTGGATATTATTGTTAAAGTTGGGAGATGTATGGAATGGAGAGATTAGTCAGTTAAAGAATGTACTACAAAGGAGACAAATTCTGGATCTGAAGAAGGTGCAACAAGTTTTGATTCATCCACGAATCAAGCAACATGCCAGAAGGAAGAGTCTGAAATATATGAGGCAATGGAGGCAATTGATGAACATTCAAGTGAAGAACATCCTAGAAACACAATGGATGTTGGTCCTATAGAGGCTAACCAAGTGTTTGAAATGGAAAATGTAGTTGAGAGTGAACAACAATAGGAAGAAGAGTTAAGTTAGATTTCCTCTATTCGTGATGAAGATCTAATACAAACTAGATATGATGATTTTGTGGAAAGATTTTTGAAGGATTGGTCAAGCCTAAGTTATAGAGTATTCCTAGAGGATTTGTTGTTACCAACTTGGTGTAGGATACATGAGGAAGAACATTTTGAATTAACCTATTTCCAATGCCAGACAGTCGTAAAAGAGGTGGAAGAACAAGTGTAGTCGCTGAAACATACAAGAGATACATAAAAACATACATCAAACAAGTCTCCAATGGAAGAATTTCAACAAGTTGTTGATAAACGTCTTGAAGAACATGAGGAAACACTTAATGGAGTGGTAATCATTCTTGATTACTATGATCAAGAGTCTGAACCAATACCAACAAAAGATGAATTTAGGGAGTTCTCTCATTTATCAAATTATGTTTCTTCTCTATCTATTGATGAATTAAGCACTGAAAATTCACAGATTTTATGTATTAAGGGTGAGGTGGCTAATGTGGCTCATACTGATATGCAGGAAAACATGAATGATGTTGAAAAAATTAATGTTGCGGTCATTACTGATGAGATGGATCAAAATATGCACTTAAAGACCAGTCTATGATGCCTCTTAATGAACATCCTATTGAAAAATTCATTATGCATGAAGAATTTGTTGCATTTACATCATTAATACTTCATGAAGAAACACAAACCAAAATGTTGCACCATTAGTGGAGACCTCCTGATGATACTAAGATCAACTCTTCACAATTGGGAAATGATGAATACAATATTCAGTCCACAGGAGTACAAAATTAGGTTGTTTCTTTCCTTACTATGAATTCTAAAGCTTATCAATTTGATTATGGAAGTTTAGGAAAGAAAACTTTCATATGGATTGATCATGGTCCTAATGAGTTACCTCAATTGCTAATTATTCTTGTCAATGGGGTTAATTTTGAATGTTGCATCATTGAGCCTTATTTTGTTGAACATAAAGATGAATTTTCATTCTTGAGGACTGTTACCACTACATTGATGCTTGTTCATGTATTGATGAACCATTTGGGGATGGGTCTCAGTCTACCTTGTCTAAACATGAGCCATTTCGAGTCTCTTTTTACATAGTTTCATTTGAATAAATGCAGCTTGCCTTGTTCTTTTGCTTTAGTCTATTTTATTTTCTTTAGGATAGATTGCTTTAAGAATAGTTTGCTTGGATTAGGTTTAGATGGCCTTTTGTTTGTTGTTGTTGTGGTTAGAGTAGGTCTGCTTCGGTTGGTTTTTATTTCTGCTCTGCTCCTGCTTTGGGTTTTCTTGCTTTTATCTAGGTTTGTTGCATTTGTGTAATTGGTTGCTTGCCTGGGGTTGTTTTGAGGATTTATTTTACAAACTTTAATCATCTTTTCAGATTCAATTGGTTGAATCCCTTTATCTGATGCTTCATATAATTGGAATCGGAGTCACTTGATTAAGTCAAATTCTAGAATATATTTAAGTCTCATACTTACACACAAATCTTAAGGTTTCCAAGGTTGCATACGGTCCTTATGAGGTCTGATTGGGTGAAAAATATTAAATTCTACTCCAATGCCGCTGTGGTTCTCATCCCTAAGTGTGGGCTTCATCGCTTGCAAGGTGAAAGAGAAAGTTTTAAAGATCTCAAAGAGGAAAGGGAAAGAAAATGTTGAAAATCAAAAGAAATGTTCACCTTATTAGGGGTATCCTAGTATCTCTACCGGGGCTATGGACGTCTGGCTGGCAATAGAGCTATGCTAGGGAGGATCACAGTGATAACCTCATCAGGGCTATGGATGCCTAACTGGCAGCAAGGCTCTATCCAGGTTGCTTTTGGAGTTAGAATCCTTATGTAGCCCTATCAGACTAAGTTGGGTCCCTATTGCAACTAAGGAAAGGAAAATGAATGCATACACACACACTTTGACCCAAGTACAAAAAATATTTTCTTGTTTATGATTTCTGAAACCTTATCCATATGTAACCTGATGCCTGGTCTACAAAACCAGAGATTCTGGGTTGATTCCAGTTTGTCATTGAAATGCTCTAGAGCATTTCCCTAGCAGAGTCACCATTTTTTGTGTAGTTTTTCACACATTCAGTGGGGACCCTCCCCCCCCCCTTTTTTCCTAGTCTTTTGGCCCTTTTATGTGGCTATTCCTTTTGAGCTTGTCTTTGAAAATCATGGGATTTCCGTCTTTGGTGCTTTGGTCCTTTGGTTGTGAGGTTGGGTTACTTTGCACTATTCCTGAATGCTTGTCTTGGTTGTAAGGTGCCTTTTTGTGTTGATTTCCTAGTGATTATGGAGTCTCACATATGTCCTCTCTGGAAGTGGGTTCCCTTTGCCTTTTGTTTGTCCTTGGTGTTTGTGTTTGGGTCTTGGGAGTTGTTCTTTTCCTCCTAAGACCTTGTTTCTTTTGTTCTGTCAAAGGCATAACCAGGATGAAACTGAGCTTTGAACCTTAAAAAAGTTCACGGTTCAATTTCAGTTCCAGCTCTACTTCTTGCCTTCTTGTTTTCCTCATTGTTTTTCTTGTCTTTGGCCTTTGGGTTGGTTTCTTCCCTTAGTTTTTTTATTGGTTTTCCTTTTTATTTCATTTTTCGGAGGTGGAATCAGGATGAAACTGAACTTTGAACCTTAAAAAATTTCAGAGTTCAATTTCGGTTCCCACTCTAGTTCCGCCTTCGTGTATTTGTTGTTCCACTTTTTTTGGCCTTTGTGTTGGTTTCTTCCCCTTAGGTCTGATTTGATCTTCCTCTTTCCTTCGTTGCAACTAGAATCGGGGTGGGAACTAAACTCAGTAGTTTGCAAAGGGTCCTATCTTGTTTTGGTTCTGCCTTTACCGGTTTTGGTTCCACCTCCACCGGTTTTGGTTCCACCTCCACCTGTTTTGTTTTCATTTCTATTTTGGTTTTATTTTCGCTCCCGTCTAGTTTTGATTCTACCTCTACTGGTTTTTTTTTTGTCTTTGCCTGTTTTGTTTTTGTTTTGGTTTTGTTTCTTCTCCCATCTGGTTTTGATTCTGCTTCCGCCTAGGCTTGTGCATGGTTTTCTTGCCTTAGGAACTCTGGTGGATTAACTTGGATTTTAATGCTATATTGAATATTAATTGTGGCCCTTTGGAATCCAAATTGGATCAGGCAGGTTGTTGCTATCGAGGCCGAAGGAAGGATGGGTGTACTTTGAATATTTTGTGAGATATGTGGGATACAATCAGGTACATATTGCGGCCGCAGGTAGGCAAAACCCATCCATACACTAAAGTTTGACACACTCAATGGTCATTCATCTAAGGCAGACATGATGTGGAGAGCTCAAACTGGTTTGACTCAATCAGAGTCATTCATATGCCTAGATCAGATGTTGATCAGTGGCTCGTATTCAACTTTCGTTGCACATGTGTTGTCTTTCTTCTATTTCGCACGGGTGGGGCATTAATGGCAGACAAGACCTACAAAGTTCACCCTATCTGAATTGAGTTTTGTAAATATCCTAGGTCGATCTAAGGAAGGCGCCTCATGCATTCAATGCAGGGCACCAATTTATTGCAGGTTCTTTGGGCCGATGTGGTTGGTGGTTGGCCTTCTCTGTAACCGTAGCTTGGGCTCGTACAGGATGAAATATAATTATGGAATTTTGCCTCATTTTTTGGGGGTTGGTTGGTTAGAAAAGTAGGTTGGTTGGTTGGAAAGGGTTGTTGGTTGAATAAGTTAGAAAAATAGGTTAGAAGTTAGAAGTTAGAAAATTAGATAGAAGATTAGAATGGGAAGTTAGAATTAGGAGTTAGTTTCATTTTGAAGCAAATGTTGTAACACATAATATCAAAATTGTTGTTATTACTGGTGATTCAATACAAGTGAAGACATTGTTTTATTATTGGTGACTTCCTTGGATTGATTTTTCTTGCATGGTTCTTATACTATCTTTGAAATTGCTTGGAAATATATGAATGTATTTTAGATTTAGAGTAAATAATTTAATGGTGCTTTTGATTTAATGCTTGGAGTGTTGTCGCAATCTTTGGTTCATACTTTGGGCAGCTTCTTGATTGTGGGACTTCTTGTGCAAGGTCAACCTGTACCTATTATTTATATGCTTAGTTCAATTGTGGGAACTTTTCCATGTCAACTACAAAACTAAGGTTGGCTTGGATGAATGTGCATAATTTGAAAATCTTTAATTCCTTAGAAAATTGCACTGTTTTTGTGAGATTATAGGTATAGCCTAGGTTAAACAGAAAGTAGTTTTAAAGGGATTGGCCTGTTCCAAGTATTTCTTCATTGGTATTGTTGATCTTAGGAGTAATATCAATCTTAGGATTTCTGAAACCCTTACCTTTTGCTATTTCTTTGAAATGTGGTTAAAGTAGGAATTTGAGTATAGTTATATTGTAAAAAATCTGATAAGTTTAGAGTCTCCAGATTTTTTTTTGTAATGTCCCTTTGTGATTACCAGCATTTTCACATTTATCACTGAGTGGTTCCACTGCATTGTCATGACCTGACACCCGAGAGACCTTGGGGTTATCTCTTTTCTCATAGAGATCAACCTGTCAAGAGAGATATAATACTATATTCTATCTGAGTTGTCGCTATGCAGAAAACACCATCAACACATGGAAGTATGTATCCAACCCTTTAGATTTATATTTTGTCATTTTACCATAGAATTTAGGGATCAAAGAAGGGAAAATGGATGTGGTGCAGGTTTTGCACCGCAATTGTTATCATGTTCACTACAACTGAAGGGAAATTCACCACAACTATTGTAGTGTGACACAATCATTTAGGATAGGTTTTAGATAATAAGCAACTTACAACTGTAAACTACACTACAATTGTTGTGGTGCGACACAATTGAAGGAGGAAATGACACAACTGCAATTGTGTGATGCAATTGCATGACAAAAATGATGTAGGTGTAAAATGAAAATTCAATTGATAGTGTGATGCATATGAAGGATATAACAATGCATTTGATTGGAAAATTATTTTAGAAAATTCAGAATTTTTTTAATATGCAATAGGTCATGTATTCTAATTTGGATGTTGCAATTAACATTACATTCTTTTTGATGGATGCGGATGTGACTAGACCCTATATATACATGTGAGAGCTAATTGATGTCCTTCGCTCTGAGAGATAATTTGGCCATGGAGGAGCGAGATACACTAAAAACACTGGGAATTTATCATGTGACATTTTTTCCAATTGTGCATGCCAATAGGGGTCTTCTAATAACACTTACAGAGCAATGGTATTCTAAGATGAGCTCCTTGCATTTACTAATTGGAGAGACTACTATGACCTATGAGGACATATGGAGGATCCTACAACTTCCCATCCATGGAGAGAGGGTAGTCTATGGCACTAGGTGGGAATTAGTGGCCATTCGATGATTTTTTGAGATTGACTCCTAGGTAGAGCTTGGAGTAGAGGACTATGAGATCCATTGGGATAATCTAGCCGACAGGTACCATAGGCTTTTGGTGGTACTATGCACAATGATTGGTGGAGTGGTTTGTCTTGATATACATGAACATGGCTTTCTGGTGGAGGGACATGTTGGAGGGGATGATGGAGGAGGTGACCATGTATGCCTGGGGACCTTGCTTACTAGTGATGTTATATTTATAGATGCATGATGTGGCCTATAGAGATGGTTAGAGAATTAGTTGTGACACGACACTACTGATGGTATGTTCTTGGGAGAACATAGCAATATTTTAACCTCTAGTAGATAGATACTTAGGCCTAGGACTTTTGTATGTTTATATCTATGAAGGAGCAATGACACAAATCAGGGTCAAGATTTTGGATACTGGAGGCATACGATTGACCTATTGGATAATGTAGGCACATCAAGTATTTGATTGGGAAAACTATTTAGACACAACATATCATTGAGAGGAACTTGCCAGAGAGGGTACTGAGATATTTTGGTGAGCGATAGGGACTGTCAATAGGGGTCACAGAGTTTTCTCAATCAATTTGGAAGGTCACACATTGGGGACTGATGATTAGTGTCCATGTGGCATTATAGGAGATTACAAGATTGCAACTGATTCAGTGGGGATCAATGACTGATGTGGTCAATGCTAGCACTACTCAGGAGTATGACTCATGGTGGGAAACACATATACCCACACCTTTCATTAATCCAAAATAGCAAGCCTCTATAGAGAGGATGGGTTGGGCATGATAAGGAAGAATATGAGGCTGAGGCTGAGGGAGAGGAGGTGATAGAGATGAATATGGGGATGATGATGGAAATGGTGGTAATGGCAATAGAGGTAGAGGTGACAAAGGCTGAGGGGATAGAGGCCAAGGTAAATATGGTAGAGGTTGATGGGGGAGAGAAAGATTACCTCTAAGAGCAGCACAAAGGGTGCCCCAAAGGATTCCACCCATACATGAGGAGGGGGGAAAATGTAAGTGGATATGGAAGAGTTTAGAGTAGGGGAGATAGTAGGAGATGTAGGTGAGGAGGTAGGGGTTAAAGATTTTATTGTAGAGGAGGTCGAGAAGGAGGATATTGCAAAAGAGGATGAGGTTACTTTAGAGGAGGTTGTTAGAGATGCAGTGATCATGGGAGAGATCCTACATGATGTCCCGACTAGGGATGTCATGGAGGAGGAGGCTAAGGATGCAAGACATGGACCTTAGGCATAGATATGTTGAATAGTCTGGATAACTGAGAGGGGGGTGAATTAGTTATCTCAAAACAATTTTCCTGACTTTAATTAATCTGGTGCAATCTTAAATCAATTAGATAATAATTAAAACAAATATGAACATGAAAGCACAAAACAACACCATACACAATGAACACTAAAAATTACATGGAAACCCAAGATGGGAAAAGCCACGGAGAATGCTAATTGTCAATTATAAAACAATGGTTAAGGTGAAGTCAATTAAGGTTATTTTCACAAGGGCTCACTGCCAAATTTCTCATTGCAAGTAAGGCTCACTACCTATGGGCTCACTGTCCAACTATTGCAACCAAAAGTAAAAAAGGCTCACTGCCAAAAGAAAAAGGCTCACTACCAGAAGAATGATGAAAGGGAATCCATCACTGGAAATAACTGTCAACAACAGTCACATCAAAAGAACCTCACTATCTGCTACCTTCCATTGTATATTTTCACACAATATCTAGATTTTCAGATTTGCATTCACAATAATTGATTTTCTTGAACATAATCAACTTTTACTTATACCACTCCATGCCTTCATAATCTCCTAAGTCATCCAAACACAATCTGAATTAGGTCACCACAAAACATTCCCATGGTGGAAAAGAATGAAATGTGGACCATACAAAACCTCCTCTCTCAAATCAACATGCTACATATTAACCATGATATCTAGAACCAAAGAATATAATATACACGTTACAATGCAAACAATTTTTTAGGGAACACTAATCAATTTATAGATCAGTCTAGACCCATAAGAGTGTATCTTATTATGTTGCAAAATGAATGGGACCAAGACAAGCACAACCAAATATGGTTCATTACAACACAACATCCGAAGTATGCCAATCCGGATCACCAAAGCATCAAAACTGAACCTTTATCCATCAACCAAGATATGTTGACATCAATGACAACAATCAACATCATCACATTCCAACAATTTCCCCCTTTGTCATTGATGGAAATATTTCATCAACGAAAAACCAAAAAACACAATATCAACATCAACAACATCAAGGGCCTTATTTTTTTCTCCCCCTTTGACATCAAAGACAAAGGTAAAAAAACTCCCCCTAAAAAGATTACTCCACTCCCCCTATGAGAAAGCCACCAAGCATTGATCCAAATAAGTGTAAGCATATGGTACAATAGACCAATGCATACCCTAGTACAAATTATTGTAGACTAGGAGGGGGAAAAACCCCTAACTTTTGTTGGAGATACTCAAAAGTATCTTTGCTCAGCACTTTTGTAAAAATTATGCAATCTTCTCTTTTGTAGGTACATATTCAAGTCTTACCTCATTTTCCAATACCTTCTCTCTGAAGAAGTGATATCTAATGGATATATATTTCATTATAGAGTGTTGTACTAGATTCTTGGAAATGTTTATTGCACTGGTATTATCACTGTATACACCTAAAAATGGTCTGGAGCATCCGATTAATTAAATACGAATTATTTGATTAATTATCCTAATTTCCTCTACTTTTGAATAAATAGAAATATTTATTTATATAGTTCACATTTAAATTCATCTTAATTAAATAAAAAAAATTAAATACTTTGTTTGATTTAATTATCAAATCCCTATTTTATTCTATCACATCGATCTTAAATTAATTAAATAAAGATTAAAGCACTTTATTGATTAATTGCCATAGTCATCTGTCTAATTTAATAAACAACTTCTATAGTTTGTTTTATTGAATTATTTATCCCTCTATTGCTAATTTAAATAAATCAAAATATTTGAATAAAGGCATAAGGAATATTCCATCTATATCTCCTCAAAAATGAATTAGATATCCTATGTCTAATTTATATCTAAAATATGTCACAATTAATGCTTTGAAACTTCACGGAAAGTTTTGGAGATAAATTGGAGACCAATTCCAAATTATTCTCTCAATCCTCCTCCGTCAATCCTTCCTCTTCTCTTGCCTGGTGTTTTCATGGATAGATACAATCACCAAAATTCTCCCAATCTCCTCCATCTTTTACCATTCAATCCTCCAGATTGAATCCAAGCCTCTCAATGCCTTCCCTATGCATTTCTATAGCCAAGAAATCTATAAATATAGCCTCATAGAACCAAGAAAAGGATCCAGATAATCTAACTTATGCACTCTTACTCTGCAGGAATTCAAGCATTCAAGTATCCAACAAATCAAGCTTTCATATCATGGTTGCCTCCTGTAGCTGCATTTATCTGTTTCCATGTCAATTCATGCTAGTTTAATTTATTTATCATCTAATATTATCACATTAAGCTCCATATCATTGCATTAGCATCCATCTCATTCTTTGAATTGTCGTTTTAACAATCATAGTGCACTCACGATTTGAGACCAACAATGATTTGATAAATCTTTGGAGATAGAGAACAATTTGACGCTTTCAGTAGATTATTGCTTTAAATTGATTCAATTAGCTTTTTCTTTGATATAATATCTTATTAAGAAGTGTGTTTTGTGCTTTACACCTTATCCATGCTTACAATTTGGTGCCCACCATGGGGCATTAACCCCAATTTTATCAATTTTTCTAGAAAGTGTCATGCAGGTTCCCAACGTATTTTCTTTTAGCGCTTTCGTCAAATACTATAGCGCTTCCATGGAAAAATATAGTGCTTCAGTGCTCTGTTTCGTCACTTTTGTGCTACTACAATGCCTCCATCAAAAATTTCAGCACTTTCAACTTTAGCACTTTTGTCACCTGTTTCAGCACATCGGTGATTTAGCGCTTCAATGGCAAACTTTGGTGCTTCAGTGTCTTGTTTCGGTGCTTTTGAGTTTCAGCGCATCAAGTAAAAGTTTTAGTGCTTCAGTGGATTGTTCTAGTGCTTTTGTAAAATCAGTCTGGATTCGACGCGACTGTGGCCAAATTTTAATTTTTTCACAGTTGGACTAAAAATTATCAATCCTAGGATAGTCACTTCTGGTTTTCTAAAATTTATTAATCCTAGGATAGTCACTTCTTGGTTTCTAAAATGTATCAATCCTAGAGTAGCCACTTTTTGTTTTCTTAAAACCAAATTTATCAATCCTAGGATAGTCATCAAATTTTTACAGTAAAAATTAAAAAGTACAAACATGATTTTTGTGAAGCAACACCTTCACATAGATTAGAAAATTTCTTTTTGGGCTTAAAATAGAACAACTTATATGTTGTTCTTGTGGTGATTAGGCTTATGCTCTCCCCTTAACAGGGTGACCAAAGTGCCAGATTCATTTTTACTTCATGCTATTTACACTTTATTAAATCCTTTAGAAGGCCTGCCATTGTGGGAAAAAGTACTCACCCTACGGGAACGACCTAAGTGGGAACACCTAAAGCCAAGGATTCCAACCCACTATAATAAAAATGCAAGTTGTTGATGAAAGTCCAACTTGATGATAGTGAGCAAGATAACCATCCCCAAAATATTTGTTCTAAAGATTGGGAGGTCTCCTAAGGGAGTTTATCTATTGTCGCACCGCACGGAAGTTCTATCTACAAACCATAGAGTAGTATTCCGCCAAGTTAGTATCCATACATTTTCATACTCACGGTGCAAGGGAGGGAAGAATCTGCCCCCAAGACACTCACCATATAATTTCCACAGATCGTTTTCTTAGAGGATAAGAAATCCAACTCTGAGTATGCACCTGGAAATGACAAAAACACGGGTGCCCTCTAGGGGGTGACAAGGCTGTGTGCGTCAACGCAATTCAAGATGTGGGCTATGAGTCTAATGATGACTATTTGTCCTTAAGTTTGAGTCTATTTGATTTGTGTATAGTTGTCAAAGCAACCCATCAAAATCAATAAGAATCATTTGTGGTTCTTGAACATACGCAATCTATTCAGTTAAAAACAATTATTCACAATTTCTTACTATGTTTTCACAAATTCATTAAAATCAGATTAAAAGATCATCCTGAAAACAACAAAGTCAAGTTAGATCATAAAATCCATGCTGCGAAAGTGGAAGTCCACCACATTTTTCAAGAGAAAAATCAAAATCACAAAACCCAAGAAACCTTTCGATTATCAAGATAAATTAAGAAGAACAACGTCCAAGTATCACTATTAAGTGGGTAGAGAAGAAGGGTAAAGAAAAAGAAACAAGTCCTGTTGAAACTCAATCAACAGATAATCTGGATCAACACACTTCTTTATCACAAAAATCCAAGAGCAAGTTCAACTGATGGACAAGGGAATGGGAACATATTCTATGGAGCAATCGCTTAACCTATCACAATTAATGTCATCTCCTAGGACATATGGTCAACCATCTATGATCAAATATCAAACATCATTACCAGTCACAACTCTTGACAAAAGGTTTGTCAAAAAAGGCACAATAGAGGATGAATCAGACAACAAAGTGATCATGGATTGGCTATACAAAGATGAGGAACCCTCTACATCAGATATCAGTATCAAAAATGCCAATATTAACACTGATAAATATGGAAAAGGAAAAGATATTTTAGAAAAAATGGGGTATGAAGGACAAGGACCAGTTGGATTAAGAAAAGATGGAATCATAGAGCCTATTACACCCCTCACTCTCCACTCGAAGGAGAAGCCAGGACTAGACTCTAATGAGGAAAAACAAGAACTAGAAAAGAAGGTTGTAGAAAGAATTCTTCAACTTAGAAATAGCTCTGAGATAGATTCGAATGAATATGAATGGGATTCATGTTCTGATGTATCTTTCATAGATATTCATATTGATGTCATCCAACAATATACACCTACAAGTGAGGAGGGCCAAGGCTCTGGGTCTAGACCAATTGTGGTAGTGTCACTAAATATCGATGATTCAAGTGGGGACGAACAAACCTTGAGTGAGATAGACGATCTTGAAGAAAGTACCATCATTGACCTTGATGATACCAACAACAACTATGATGAAATGGTTTTCTGAACCCTTACATCCATCAACCCAAATGAATCTGATGACCTCATGCCATTAATCCATCCTGAACTCATTGACTAGGAACCTGTCGAACCTTTGACTATACCAATATTTTCAGACGATGATGCCATCATAAATTTCCTATGTCATAGTGAACCTGGCACAAGTTCTATCTATAACACTCATAACAACACAACTCAGTAGGAGGGTGTCAAATCTTCCAGTTGCAAAAATGAAAATGGGGAAAATAGATCTAATGGTGAAAACCATTCTATGGCAGCATTAGATCTGGAAAAAGCAAAAATAAAGAACTCATCTAATGGTGAAAACCTTTCTAAGGCACTGAAGGATGGAATATTTGACACTCTTCCGGAACATTATCATGAGCAATCATCAGTCCTAGTGGAACCAACACTGTTTGTGAACATTGGCACTAAAGAAAAGACAAGAATATTACATCTGGCGGAATCCAGGGTAGATCAAGAAAGATCGAAATTCATCAAATTCTTTAAAGAAAGAAGCATCAACTTCACTTGGTCATATTCTGATATGCTAGGCTTAGACCCAAATTTGCTCATGCATCACTTGTCTTTGCCCGCAGGAATCAAGCCTGTCAAGCAAAAATTGAGAAAAATGCATCCCCATATCACATTGATGGTAAAGAAAGAGCTAAAGAAATTATTGGATGTTGGATTCATAAGGTCTATAGACTACACCGAGTGGATATCAAACATTGTGCCTATTTCAAAGCCAGACAATAGCATCAGGATATGTACAAATTTCAGGGACCTAAATAAAGCATGCCCAAAGGATGATTTTCCACTACCAAATATTGACATCATCATGGACTTGATGGTAGGGCATGCCATGTTGTCAATCATGGATGATTTCTCTAGGTACAATCAAATAAAAATAGCTCCAAAAGATTAGGAAAAGACAGCTTTTACATTTCCATGGGGAACCTTCTACTGGAACATCATGCCATTTGGTCTAAAGAACGTAGGAGCCACTTATCAAAGAGCAATGACAATAATCTTCCATGATATGATGCACACCTTCATGGAGGATTATGTGGATGACATCTTGGAAAAATTTGGTACTAGAGAAGTACATCTACATATCCTAGACAAAATCTTCACACGGATGGAGAAATTCAATGTCAGGTTAAACCCCAAGAAGTGTATCTTCGGGGTCACATCAACAAAACTATTAGTGTACATTGTCCCAGAAAAAAGGCATTGAAGTGGATCTAGCGAAAGTCAAAGCAATTATGGAGATGCCACCTCCTAAGAATATCAGTCAACTTAGATCACTACAAGGAAGGCTCCAATTGATTAGAAGATTTATCTCCCAGCTCGCAGACAAAAGTCATCCTTTTAATCATCTATTGCATAAGAATATAGTTTTCAAGTGGGATGAGGGGTGTGAAACAACATTCAATCAAATCAAATAGTATCTAATGTCACCACCTATTCTCATGCCACCAATGGAAGGAAGACCTTTGATATTGTACATTGCTACGACATATATCTCTTTGGGGGCACTATTAGCGCAAGAGGATTATGAAGGAAAAGAACATGCCATCTACTATATCAGCCAGTTATTAAATGGATATGAAATCAATTGCACTTTCATAGAGAAATCTTGTTTGATGGTCGTGTTTTCTACTCAACAACCCAGACACTATATGCTAACTCATACAATCAAACTAATAGCAAAGATCAATCCTTTAAAATATCTACTCAGTAAAGCTACCTTAATAGGTAGACTGGAAAAGTGGGTCATGCTATTAAGTGAATTTGACATTCAATATGTAGAGAGAAAGGCAATCAAGGGTCAGGAAATCACTGAACAATTAGCAGAGGCTCCTTTACCAGATGATCAACCAATGACAATGGAGTTTCCAGATGCATACATTCTGACAGTGATGCCCCAACAATGGGTATTATATTTTGATGGATCATACACACAATGCAGATCAGGAGAAGGGATCTTGTTCATCTCTCCACAAGGACACACCATTACAAAATCATATTTATTAATGTTTCAGTGTACAAATAATGTGGTAGAATATGAAGCATTAATCATTGGGGTCAAAATAGCAATTCAGTGGAAGATCACGGACTTACAGGTATATGGGGACTCTCAACTAGTTATTTATCAAGTAAATGATGGGTATCAAACAAAAGATGAAAATTTGATGCCCTACAAGCAACAAATAGATAATCTAAAATAGTCCATTGTCAGTATCAAGTTTGATCAAATTCCAAGGGTGGAAAACAAAGTTGCGAACGCTATGGCTACAATTGCTTCGTTATTACAATTGCCTGAGAAGCGTGTTTGTTATGAGTTTATGGTAGAAAAAGTATCATGTCCTTCCCATAATAATTCAGAATTTGCTACCATCTACCATATAGAAACCATTGAAACCTCCATCTATGAAAGGACCTATGCTTACCTGAAAGATGATATCCTTCCTCCTAACCTATCCAGGAACCAAAAATGAAACTTCATCCGCCAATCCTCATGAAATACTTTAATCACCAACATACTTTATCGTCAAGATCTTGATGGTACTTTAATTCGATGTCTAGAACACGAAAAATCTGAAACAGCCCTACGAGAGGTTCACGAGGGTATTTGTGGCACTCATTCGAGTGGGATAACTCTAGCTAAAAAACTCCTCCGTTTGGGATATTATTGGCCATGCATGGAGAAAGAATCCTATCAGTTTGTTAAGAAATGTCAAAAGTGTCAGATTCACAACAATCTGATTCATGCACCAGCACAAGAACTGCATCCCTTCACATCGACATGGCCTTTTTTTCAATGGGGCCTCGATCTGGTAGGAAAAATAAATCCATCTTCATCCAATGGACACAAGTTCATCACAACAGCTACAGAATATTTCACAATGGGATAGAAGCAATACCTCTTACAACCATCACTGGGAAGCAAATCACCTCTTTTATCTTGAGTTACATAATATGTTGGTATGGAATCCCTCAATCCATTATCATTGATAATGGATGACCTCTCAAGAATCAAGATGTCCAGGAGCTATGTGATAAATTTCATATCCAACATCATTTTTCAACAC
Organism: Sequoiadendron giganteum; assembly: GCA_007115665.2. Classification (NCBI taxonomy): domain Eukaryota; kingdom Viridiplantae; phylum Streptophyta; class Pinopsida; order Cupressales; family Cupressaceae; genus Sequoiadendron; species Sequoiadendron giganteum. The sequence continues at coordinate 211,061,551 of CM021110.1, read as the reverse complement.
CATACTATCCTCAAGGGAATGGCCAAGCAGAGGCCTCGAACAAAACAATACTCAAAATTCTCAAAAACATAATTAACGATGTTGGACATGATTGGCATGTTCAAATCAATCCTACATTATGGGCCTACAGAACAAGTATCAGAACACCAACAAGAGCTACTCCATATGCCTTGGTATATGGGTTAGAAGCCATATTTCCCATTGAAGTTGAAATTCCATCCCTTCGTGTATCACTCAGAGGTATCACTTTAGACAAAGACTATAGGGTATCTAGACTGCAAGAATTGGAGTTGTTGGATGAGTGTCATCAGCAAGTTGTTAATCATCTAATGACTTATCAACAAAGGATGTCAAGAAGTTACAACCACAGGGTAAAACCAAGGGTCTTTCAGGTTGGTTACTTGGTACTAAAGGAAAACCCTAGGAATCAGCAAGACAGGGAGAAGAAAGGGAAATTTGAGCCTAACTGGCTTGGTCCTTTTGTAGTCATATCAGTGTATGGATCATGAGCATATCAGCTAATCAACGTCAGAAGGGGATTTGTTTGATGAACCTATCAACAGTATTCATCTTAGAAAATTCTATACTTGAATCCCCTAGTGCACAGGTCAAACTTCTGAAAAATGGTTTCTTTGATGAAAACCTGGCAAACAGGCATCTTGGCAATGCAAAAATACAAAAAAAAATAGAAAATACAAAAAGAAAGAAAAAGAGAAAAATGAGAAATACAAAAAAAACAAAGAGTGTAATCAAAACATATGATGAAAACCTGGAAACAAGCGTCGTATGTGATTCTAAGATCAACTTTCCCATCTATTTTGATATATATCAGGATCATTAGTCTAGCAGTCAGTACAATTTCATATCATGTCAGTAGTCTTGCCATCTTTTCATCCATATCAAAATCATTCTCAAATAGTCAAAACCCACTCCAAAGCTTGGGGGCAACATCTGGATATCACTAGAGGCAACAAAAACATCAATCTCATCAAAGGGTGAACAACAATATAGCAGAAAAATGAAAACAAAGATCAAAGCACAACATCAATTATCATCAGAGAGGCAACAACCATCCATATCATAGTTGAAAATCCAAAAACATGTCAAAAAGTTAAATCTGAAAAATAAAAATCCAAAAACATAGGTTTGTTTCAGTCGAACTACGTGGTCTTTGTGTGTGTAACATAGGCAAGGCTAATCTTTGATCAGCCCCTGAGATCCCTAAGATAGGTTAGTAGGATAGGTCTTTGGTCAAAATCTCAAAAATCCAAAAACATCACAAAATCAGGATGGATGATCTAAAAAATCTGAATAAACACTCTAAGTCAAATGGATAAATTGTATTTTTTATTATCATTTCTTTGGAGTAACTCAATGATGTATTGAACTAGAGAAACAAGGAAGAAGAATGATGTTTTTATTATCTGTTGTCTATGAGTTAATCATATAAATGTATGAATTGTCGGGGGATGTGCTATGCAAATGTATCACCGATGACATTCATAATTCACACATTGAAATGATTAATCACTACCTGTTTACACAATGAATTCTCAGGTCATCTCGGTTAAATCATATCTAGATTCTTGTGTTTGCTTGCAATATCAAAAATCATGAAAGAAGTACTCAGGTCATCATTGGTCTAACACATACCTTTGATGCTTGTACTCACTTTCAACATCCAATAAAGCTCTATGATGACAAAAAGCACAAAGGTACTATTAAAATGACAATGTTTTTGCATATAGTTTTGCATGTTAAAATTAGATTGCATTCATCATCTTCATTATCTGCAGAGTATTTTTTTCATAAAGGATTATAATAAATGATTATCTAATCTACAAATAAGACTAAGTATACTTGACATAATTCCAAAAATCATCAAAAACATGTAGGAATCATCATCTCATCATTTAGTTTCATCATTTCATCATTCATCCATTTCATCATACATCAAATAAATTATGAATTAAATTGTACCATAAGTACATCATGTTCATTTTTACCATAAAAACATTCATTACATTATCATCCATCAACATCATATGCATACATCATTTTTCATCCATACATTTTATCACCTACAAAATAAATGCAAGTCATGTCATTATTCTCATTACATCCATCCATTATCATTCATCATAAGATCATCATTTTTATCATCATCACATTTAACATAAAAAGAATTTATCCATCCATCCATACATTTTATCATATTTTGAACATCCATATTGATCATCATTTAGAAATTCATACATCACATCATACATCCATATATCATATATTCTACAAATACATTTATCATCGAATCATTACATAAAATAAAAAGCATTTATCATTACATCATCACATTTGAAATAAAATCAACACATATTGCATAGATCAACATAATAAATGCATCCATCACATAGAAATCATAAACCATCATAAAATCACATCAATTGCATCTCATATATATATCATCAGTGTCAAGTATACAATGAAGTCTAAGCATAAAGATACATCATATCTCAAAATGATAGTCTAAAAATCACAGGAGGCATCTACGATCTGCTACTGCCAGAATGTGTGGGCCCAATAAGACCTATACTACCACCACCCCCAAAAGAACCAGGATCTCTGGGATCTCTGTGTGGAGGCTGTGTCACCCCCTCACTCACTATCTGTGTATGCGTCCATCTAGATCTTGATGGGGCATAGCTGACTCTACGATCAATAGGCACTGCATCATGATATCTGCCTCTATAAAACTCGGCCTCTTGGCCAACCCGCAAAATCTCTCTCATGTAGTCTCCCACTAAGGTACCATCAACCACTCTCTGGAGGGTCTCTGCTATCTCCTGTGCCCTCTCAGCAATCTACCGAGCACTGTCTCGCTTGGCTGTCAAAGTAGTAACCTGCATCTGCACAATGACCAACTGTCCCTGAACCTATGCTAAAGCCTAAGCGTGAGCCTAAGCCTGGGCCTGCATATGAGTCTGGGTCTGAATGAGCAAACTCTGAGCCTATACCAACTACCCCTGCAATGTCTAGACCTATTTCTAGAGACTTGCAATCTGTCTCTGATTGTCCATAGGTGGTACTATCACTGCTCACCTCTTGTGAGGCCTACTGGATGATGGACCACTGCTAACTGGGCCTACCCCTTTGTCTCTGCCACTTCCACCATCGTTATCATCGCTGCTACTATCATCATCACCCCTCTCTGTGCTACTACCTGATGGAGTACCACCCTCACTATCTACGGAACCCTCTGCCACATCCTCCTCTACTGGTAGTGGTGCTGGCTCATCTGGAATAGTAATGCAAGGATGTGGAACCAAGGCCAGGAAGGCAACATACTCCTCTATGATTGGTTCCTCTGCAATGTCTCTCCGCATATCCTAGGGTGATGGCTGCATTGCCCTGTATCCCTCTACTAAAGCATCATACGATAAACAGGGCCCCCAATTAGGAATATCACTCTTTCGCCTAGCATAATGGGCTACCCCCTGTGGCATACACTAAACAATGCCATATTGTCTGTATACTTGACGAAGCAAAAATCTCTCTAACAAAAAAGGTGTCTGATCGATCAGATACATAGAATCATAGAGGTATCCCAACAAGGCATCATCCTCATCGCACTGCTCACTATCTAAGTATGGGTGCTAGGTAATAGTTTCGGTGTCATCAGAAACCTGCCTCCAATGCTCCAACCTACCCATCCGAGCCTGGGTAAGCCAACCTCTGTATCTGAACACATAGGGCCTTTCTGCTGGTCTATATGCCACTAGAAATGGCTGAGCAATAGAGAAATGCTCCCATGCCCACACTTATAATAGGGTCATCCCTGCTAATAAGTTGCATACCCCTAAGTACACAGCTGAGTGAAGATCATGATAAAGATGTGCTAGCATGCAAATCCCCCACACATATCTGCTACCGTGTACCATCATGCTCTCTAAGGTCCTTCCCCATCCCACGAGGAATCCCTTTGACCTGCGATCAGGGCAAAGGACACCTCCAATAAATCCAGCAAGCACAGTTGGTAGTGTTGCATATGAATCAATGATCCTCCTCCATCAGATGTTGGGGCCCTCAATATCCTAATCCTGGAATACTCTGTGAAGAGCATCTCTACCATCAATCCCATGGGAATCATACACTACAATCTCCCCCATGAACAGAATGCACATAATCCGCCACACATCCTCGGGTGTGATCGTCATCTCGCTAGTAGGTAGATGAAAGGTGTTGTGGTCACTATGCCACCTCTCAGCCAAAGCAATCAACAGACCCCGATTAATCCTAATCTAGGGCATATCAAGCAAACTAGTCAAGTCACATCGGCCTATAATCTGAAGCTCATCTGGTGTCAGATGAGGTATCAAGTCTGTGGTCCAAGGAAACCTCTCTCACATCTAGAGAGTACCCAAATCCTCCTATCATCATAATGAAAAATCCACAATTAGTGAACTATGTCAGGAAATCAAGTCATTCTACTATCAAGTCTATTCCAAAAATTTGGTATGAATTTTTGATCAAAATTCATGGGCGAACATCAACAAACCTCACCTATGATGAGGTTCATCAAATATTATCTAATCTCGCTTATCATGAGATTTATCAGATATGAATTATTTCCTTTCCTATCATGAGGATCATCACACAAATAGGATTTCTTCTCCCCTATCATGAGAAGTTAGTCTTATTTAAACCATCAAACTCCTACATCAAGAATTTGGATTATCAATCATACCAATCCGAAGAATGGACATGATCAGAATTGACGAAATCAAGGTTACCTAAGTCAAAATCTTCAATTCTGACATGAAAGCGCTAAATCAAGCACCCGAAGCGCTAAATCCCAAAAGCGCTACTTTATCAGTCAAAAGAGCTAAATCAGGCACCCAAAGCGTTAAATCCCAAAAGCGCTACTTCAGCACTCCGATGCGCTATAACAGGCATCTGAAGCGCTATTCTACTCTAAGCTCTATTTTACCGCATCGAAGCACTAAAATAGTCCGTCAAAGTGCCACTTTACTAGAAGTGCTAGAACAGACCATGAAAGCATTAATCAACTAAATCAAAGTGCTAAAATCCGGCATCATAGCACTAAAATTCACTACCTAAGCGCTATATCATCAAAAGCGCTACATTATCTTATGGAAGCGCTAGAGAATTTAATGCAAGCGCTAAATCTCAAATCGCTAATCTACCTACTGAAAGCGCTACATCAGAGTGAAAGCACTATAGCATGGCTTGAAAGTGCTAAAATAGAAAAAAAATAAAAATGTCTAAAATGATAAAATGCATAAAAAACAAAAGTGCATGAAAAACGAGGAGGATAAGGGGTACATACTAGAGGTCCATACACGGTCGGCCATCGGTGACGTCGAACGCTCTCGAAGTGGTGAGTGTGGTAAGGGATTGGCATCCTACTCCAACTGGCTGAAATGTCTCTATCAAAGGATTTTTCAAACTCAAAAGTGCAAATGACTTTGAAAATGACCTTTTGGACTATATATAACTTTTGAAAAGGGATTTTTGAGGGGTTTTATTTTATTTTGATTAATTTTATCCATGAAATTAATTAAAATTAATCTGCAGGCTATATTTCTTCATCATTTTGTCATGAGATAAATTATTTCATCATCATATCTTCATCAAATCATCAGAAAATCATAAAAATTTTGAAAAATTCTAAAAATCATCAAATCATTATTTTATCTCTCGAGGGGGCATATTATCGACAATCATCTGAAAATCAACGTCTGGGGCATACAGAATTATTATTTTTTATCATCGATCCTGGCAGTAGCAACAAAATTTTCTTCGAAGCAACGCATAAACACATCACTTCGAAGAAGGGAAAAATGTATACACCTAAAAATGGTCTGGAGCATCCGATTAATTAAACATGAATTATTTGATTAATTATCCTAATTTCCTCTACTTTTGAATAAATAGAAATATTTATTTATATAGTTCACATTTAAATTCATCTTAATTAAATAAACAAAATTAAATACTTTGTTTGATTTAATTATCATTTTCCTATTTTATTCTATCACATCAATCTTAAATTAATTAAATAAAGATTAAAACACTTTATTTATTAATTTCCATATTCTTCTGTTTAATTTAATAAACAACTTCTATAGTTCATTTTATTAAATTATTTATCCCTCTTTTGCTAATTTAAATAAATCAAAAATATTTAAATTAAGGCATAAAGAATATTCCATCTATATTTCCTCAAAATTGAATTAGATATCCTATGTCTAATTTATGTCTAAATTATGTCAAAATTAATACTTTGAAACTTCACGGGAAGTTTTGGAGACAAATTCCAAATTCTTCTCTCAATCCTCCTCCATCAATCTTTCCTCTTCTCTTGCCTAGTGTTTTCATGGGTAGAGACAATCTCCAAAATTCTCTCAATCTCCTCCATCTTTCACCATTCAATCCTCCATTTTAAATCCAAGCCTCTCAATGCCATCCCTGTGCATTTCTACAACTAGGAATTCTATAAATACAACCTCATTGAACTAAGAAAAGGATCTAGATAATCTAACTTATGCACTCTTACTCTACAGGAATTCAAGCATCCAAACATCAAACATCCAACATCTAGCAATCAATTTTTCATATCATGGCTGCCTCTTGTAGCTACATTTATCTGTTTCCATGTCAATTCATGCTAGTTAAGTTTCTTTATCATCTACTATTATCACATTAAGCTCCATATCATTGCATTAGCATCCATCTCGTTCTTCAGATAGTCATTTTAACAGTCACATAACTTATACGATCTGAGAGCCACAATGGTTTAATAAATCTTTGGAGATAGAGAACAATATGACACTTTCAGTAGATTATTGCTTTGATTTGATTCATTTGGCTTTGTCTTTGATATAATGTCGTATTAAAAAGTGTCTTTTGTGCTTTACACATTATCCACGCTTACAGTGATAAATAATATGTATTGGGTGGTTCATACCACAAACCTCCTTGGGATGAATGAGCTTAGAAATGTATCCAATTATTGTCATAGATATCATAAGTTATTGCATGGTTAAATAATGATCTTCGGTATGCCTATGATTGAATCTAAGACTTTGAGATGCCTTTTATAGTGAGAACTATAAGTTGTGGCGACCATATGATGATTGAAACATTGTTTTAAATTTGACAACAAACAAACATGAGAGAAAATGTTTTTAGGTGATGCAAGTTTTCTTACTTCTTAGATGCTCTTGCATCACATAGCAATCAATCAATTACAATACAAAGAATGAAAAATACAATATGATGCAACATGCATACAAGTTCAATTCTATAATCACTTATTAGTACATAATAAATGAATAACAAATTAACATATATTTTGCATCACCATAATCACAATGGTTATAAAAAAATGATCATTATCATTTACTAATGTTTAATCTATTTGAACTATTATATTTGCTAAACAAACATTGTATAGACATAATTAAAAGAAGTAAACATATATTAATCACAATGAAAAACATAACAAACTAATTATTCACAATAATTTTCCAACAATAATAATTTAAACAAATACATAATTATCATATTAATAACAACAATCAATTACAACTATTTTAATATACTTTAAATTTCATATCTTGTTCAGAAACATCATAATACTTAAATTTATTTTGATAAAATAATACCACAAAAATCATAATTAAACAATCACAAAAGACATACTAAAAACCCAATACAAATATCGTAAGAACATACCACGAAACCTTAGATTATCCGAAAACATTATAATGCCTAGGAATCATCTATACTTCATTTTCCTTAAAAAGGAAACAAACAAAATGAAACCTTGCTTCTTCTCTTGAATCCTTTCTAGATTTCATCCAAGTTTCAACTAATATCGATGGTGACTCAAGGATTGTCATCATCATCTAAACTAAGTC